>CM032327.1:94444191-94862630 GCA_019022515.1 Quercus aquifolioides | reverse complement strand
CGAGGAGCATACAAGACCTTGGTTCTGTCCAACACTTAGATCCCCCTATAAGTAGCTAGTTTCCCCATAGGCTTGAGTCCGTGGACCATGCAAGACCTCGGTTCAGTCTAGTACCCAGGTTCGTCTTGAAGTGGTTAGTTTCCCCATAGGTTTGAGTCCGTGGACCATGCAAGACCTCGGTTCAGTCTAGTACTCAGGTTTTTCTCGAAACGGCTCGATCTAGTATTTTAGGCGGCCGCCAAAACATAAGATGTATAATCATAACAGAATTAAAATTCGAATCACAAGAAAAAGGATGCTTTTATTAATAATATTATCTCCTCAGGTTATTTACATTCCACGGACGAGTTACAGGTTTTTCATCTAGGTCTTCTAGGTAGTAAGCACCTATCCCCGCCACCGAGGTAATTCGATATGGCCCCTCCCAATTGGGCCCCAGCTTTCCCCAAGAAGGGTTCTTGGCAGCCCCTATGACTTTCCTCAGCACCAGGTCTCCCGGTGCTAGTGGTCTGAGCTTCACATTGGCGTCATATCCCTGCTTGAGCTTTTGTTGGTAATAGGCCAGCTGGATCATTGCTCATTCCCTTCGTTCATCAACCAGATCCAAGCTCTTCCCTAGCAGTTCATCATTGCTGCCTGGAGTGAAAGAGCTCGTCCTTAGCGTTGGGAAGTTTGTCTCCAGGGGGATCACAGCCTCGGCACCATAAGTCATGGCAAAAGGTGTCTCCCCCGTTGACCGCCGTGGCGTAGTCCGGTATGTCCAGAGGACGTGGGGCAGCTCCTCTACCTATCTCTCCTTAGCGTCATCCAGTCTCTTCTTAAGCCCATTGACGATGACCTTGTTGACAGCCTCGGCTTGCCCATTTCCCTGAGGGTAGGCCGGAGTTAAGTACCTATTTGTGATCCCAAATTCACAACAGTATCTTCTGAAAGCCTTGCTGTCGAATTGGAGTCCATTATCCGAAATGAGGGTGTGAGGGACCCCGAATCGTGTGACGATGTTTCTCCAAAGGAATTTCTTCGCATCCACATCCCTAATGCTGGCCAATGGCTCGGCTTCGACCCACTTGGTGAAGTAGTCTGTGGCCACCAACAGATACCTCTTGTTCCCTGGTGCTTTGGGGAAAGGGCCTACGATGTCCAATCCCCACTGGGCAAACGGCCATGGGCTGGACAAAGGGTTCAGGACCCCCCTAGGCTGATGAATATTTGGGGCGAACCTTTGGCATTGGTCACACCTCTTGACATACTCTAGGGCCTCTTTCTACATTCCCGGCCACCAGTATCCTTGTGTGACGGCTCGGTGAGACAAGGATCTTCCCCCCGTGTGGCTCCCGCAGATTCCCTCATGCAGCTCCTCGAGCAATAATTCCGCTACTTCGGGGTGGACGCACAGTAGGTATGGTCCAGAATAGAAGCACCTATACAACTTGTGATCCTCAGACAACTAGAACCGAGAGGCATTCCTTCGTATCTTTTCAACCTCTGACCTCTCCTAAGGCAGAACATCATCTTTGAGGAATCTCACTATGGGGTCCATCCAGCTAGGACCCACCCCAACTTGATGGATGGGGATCGTGCCCTTTGCCACCTCACTCGCTCTCTTCAGATGCTCCACGAGTATGACCCGAGGCAGATCCCCTGCCGAGGAGGTGGCGAGTGTGGCCAATGAGTCGGCATGGCTGTTCCCACTCCTGGGAATATGAGACAAGCTGAAGAGACCGAACTCTGACTGCAAGCGCTTGACCTGGCTCAGGTACTCCTGCATTCTCGAATCTCTGGCCTCCAACTCTCCCTTTACCTGGCCTACCACCAATCTCAAATCTGAGAACATCTCGACCGACTTTCCTCTTATCTTCTGCACCATGACCATCCCTTGCAGTAATGCCTCATACTCGACCTCATTGTTTATGGCCGAGAATCCGAGCCTCAGGGACTTCTCTATGACATGCTCTTCAGGGGATACTAAGACTAGCCCCACTCCAGATCCCCTCTGGTTTGCCGCGCCATCAACGTACACTTTCCAGCATGATGACGCCGGGAGGAAGACTGCCCTAACCGACTTTTCGTCAACGCTTCTCTCCTCGGCTGCCACCTCTACTGTTGGTTCAGCGAACTCGGTCGTTAAATCAGCCAGAACCTGGCCTTTTATGGAGGTCCGAGGCATATATTTGACGTCGAAAGCCCCCAGAATGGTGTTTCACTTCGCGATCCTTCCTGTGTAATCGGCGGTCCGGAGCACAAACTCCAAGGGTAGGTACTTAACCTCGGCTTCATGCAGCGACTTGCTAACGTAGTAGACGGGCTTTTGAACGCCATTGTTGTCTCGTATCAGCACCAGGCTCACAGCGTGGAGCGCTACAGCAAGGTACGCGTATAGGACTTCGTCAGCCTCAGGATTGGACATGATAGGCGGCTGGGATAGGTACTCCTTGAGTTGCTGGAAGGCCATTACGCAATCCTCGGATCACTCAAATCCTTTCCACTTGTTGATTAGGAGATAGAAGGGCCTGCACCTGTCAGCCGACCTATAAATGAATCGGTTTAGAGCCGCGATCATTCCAGTAAGCTTTTGGATCTCCTTGGGATTTTGCGGAGGCTTCAGATCGTGGATAGCCTTGATCTGGTCAAGATCGACCTCGATTCCCCTGTGGGTGATCATGTATCCCAAGAACTTGCCTGAGCCCACGCCGAACGAGCATTTGGAAGCATTTAGGCGTAGCTTGTGCTTTCTCAGGACGTCAAATGTACGTCCGAGGTCTCCTAGGTGTTCGGACACCACTTTACTTTTTACCACCATATCGTCAACATAGACCTCGATGCTCTTGCCCAGCATCGGCTCGAACATTCTCGTCATCATCCTTTGATAGGTGGACCCTGCATTCTTCAGACCGAACGGCATTACTTTGTAGTGGTAGTTCTCGACGAGCGTCACAAATGATATTTTCTCCTGATCTTCCAAGGCCAGTGGTATTTGATGATAGCCTTGGAAGGCGTCTAGGAAGCTTATTCGAGGATGACCCGTGGTGGCATCTACCAGCTGGTCGATCCGAGGCATGGGGAACGGGTCTTTTGGACACGCCTTATTTAGGTCGGTGAAGTCCACACAGACCCTCCACTTTCCGCTTTTCTTCTTGACCACCATGGTGTTGGCCAACCATTCAGGGTAGAAGACCTCTTTGATAGCCCCTGCGCGCTTAACCTTATTCACCTCTTCCCTAATTGCATCGGTGTGCTCTCTCAATGGGCGCCGGGGCGGCTGTTTCTTGGGCACTATGGACGGATTGACGATGAGATGGTGGCAAATGAAGGATGGATCAACCCCTGGGGCATCGCAGGTGTCCCATGCAAACACGTCAATATTGCTTTTGAGGAATTCAACCAGCTCTTCCTACTCCTTGGGAGGTAGCCGAGCTCCGACCCGAAAGAACTTCTCCGGATCGTCATCAATTACCACCTTCTCCGATTCCTCACATATTGCTTCCTCAGCAACCACATCAGGAGGCACCACCGAGGTCTTTGATTGCTATAAGCCTTCCTCGGCATTAGCCGAGGGCTGTGCATCGAGTCAATGTGATATGGCGGACACCATGCACTGCCTTGCTGTGGGCTGGCAACCATGAATCTCTAGAACTTGATCCCCTGATGGGAATTTCACCTTCTGGTGCAAGGAGGAGGCAACGTCCCCCAAGGTGTGGAGCCAAGGCCTTTCTACGATGGCAGTGTAGGGGGAGTACGTGTCCACCACTATGAAGTTCACCTCTGCCACTTTTGGGCCGGTCTGGATGGGCAGTTTGATCATGCCCTTCAGGATGACGAGTTTCCCGTCGAAGCTCATTAGGGGGGAGCTATAGGGAGTCAGGTCCTCCAGCTTCGGTCCCAGCCCCCTATAGAGGTCTGGGTACATGACCTCGGCCGCGCTGCCACCATCCACCATCACTCTTCTCACATCGTAGTCCCCGATTCTGAGTGTGACCACCAGAGTGTCATCGTGGGGCTGGGCGGTCCCAATCTTGTCCTCCTCCGAGAAGCTCAGGGTCGGGTGAAAATTCCTCCTGGCCCTTTTTGACTCTGTTTGGGACTCCTCGGCAGGCAACTGGGCTACAGACAACACTCGTGAAGGGCGCGTGCCCGTTCTTCCCAGTGCCGCCAAGATTACATTGATTGTCCCTGCGGGCGCCCTTAGGGCGTTATCCCTCTGAGGCTCCTGATGGGTCCGGCCTTGATGGTCGCTGGGGTGATGTAAAAGATGCTTCAGCCTTCCTTCTCGGACCAGCTGGTCCAGATAGTTCCGGAGATTCCTGCAATTCTCCGTGGTATGTCCATGGCCCCTATGGTACTGGCAGTAAAGGTTCTGGTTGCGTTTCGTGGATTCTCCCACCATCTTATTCTGCCACCTGAAGTATGGCTTGTTCTCGATTTTCCCTAGCACCCTGTGTATTGGTTCTCGGAATGTGGCATGGACAGCCTATGTGTCGGCTGTTCCAGACTGCCCTGCAAAGTCCCTCCTCGAGCGGGTTGCTGTTGTATCGGTCCTGCCTGGAATCCCTCCTCTCCTGAGGGATGGCCTTCTCTTTTCCTCTGACCTGCAGCTGGTCCTCCTCTACCCGTTTGTACTCGTCGATCCGATCCATCAGTCGGCGCACACTGGTGGCAGGCTTGCCTGTCAGGGACTTCCTTAGGTCATGTCCAGTTGGGAGACCGTTTTTGAAAGTGCCGATGGCGACGTCGTCGTACTTGCCCTCTAGTTCGTTGTACACATCCCAATATCGGCTCGAGTAGGCCTTTAGAGTCTCTCCCTCGTTCATGGTCAAAGACAGTAGTGCGCTCAAAGGCCGAGGCTCTATGCTGTTTGTGACGAAGCAGGAGTCGAAGGCCTAGGTCAGCTATCTGTACGAACTTATGGAGTCCGCCCTCAAGCCGTTGAACCACCTCATCGCCACTAAGCCCAGGCTGGAGGGGAAAACCTTGCACATCAACGCCTCGTTTTGGGAATGAACAGTCATCCTCTGGTTGAACTGGCTCACATGCTCTACGGGGTCCGTTTTGCCGTTATAAATCGAGAAGGTTGGCTGCTGGAACCGCCGAGGAAGTGTTGCCCCTTCTATATGGCGTGTGAAGGGTGATTTGGACAGTTGATCCAGCGCCCTACTCATGGCATCGTACCCCAAGCCCCTAGGGGATGGGCTTCTGCACCTGCGCTTCTGGTAGTGCTCTTCTTCATGAGAGAAGGTCTCACTCGGAGGAGTTCTCGATCTTTGCCTGTAATCATCATCGCTCTCATCATCAGAGGGCAGGTTAGGGCTAGGTCGAGATCGCCTTCGTTGTGCATGGCGTAGCCTTCTCTTCAGGTCATCTATCTCCCGCTGCATGGCCTGCTCATCATTCTGCCCTTGGGTTACGTGGCTTCCACCCTTCTTTGTTTGTATGACCCGGTTGTTGTTTTGTCTCTCTGGCATATGACTATCTCCGCGCGAGCGGCTGCTGCTGGTTTGGGTGGCGTGTGCACTTCCCTCTCAGAATCTTCCATTCTCTTCGTTGCGATCGCGCTCGGGGTTGGCGAAGTTGCCCTGGTGCTGGGGTTTGACCGGTTCAGGCTGATGGGGACCTGCTTGATGAATGCCTGATCCTACCATGCTTGGTCGTTGCCCTTACTAGCGCACAAGTTCTTCCCACAAACGGCGCCAATTGTAGGGTCCGAGTTTGAGCACTTCTGCTATTGAGAGAGTGGACTCAAGCCTAGTTAGCCTGGTACAATGAATTTATAGAGAGCGGGTTAAAGAACTAGGCGCTAGTGAGGGATGCAACGGCCATGCATGGATGCATGTGGATCTAATGGCTAGGACACGAGTTAAGATGCACAATGGTGCTCCTCGGCCCTTCTCTTGGGGGCTTAAAGTTCTTATTCCTTCTTTAGAGAATGGTTACAAGAGTTTCTCAGAGAATACCAGTTGCTACAATACCTTTTCGTCTAGTTTTTCCTGTCCCCCTTTACAGAGGAATCCCTTACATTATATACCACCCTCTCAATTGATCCTAGCCTTCCATTTGTCGATCAACCAGGCCGCTACTTGAGTGTTTGTCCCATCAGCCGTCTTCTCATTCTTTCTGTGGGTTGCAGCAACCAAGGCGGCACTGTTCAGGGGTCCTGTCCTCATTAATGCGGCCAAGACGTTAGTTGTGGGCATTTAATGTGGAGGTGACAGTTCATCCTGAACTTGCTCCTCCACCATGCTTCCATTGCTGACACGTTGTACTTGCTCTTTCTCTTTGGATGCTCAGGAAGTCCGCTTTTGGTGACCCGTTACTTCCCCCTCCAATGGTCTCGGGTGTCCGAGGACAACATCATCCTCGGCGATGTTTCCTAGCGCTTTGGGTTTTCTCCGTTCCTCCTCGGACGTTCTTGATCCTCGACATGGGCCTTGGGCCGGACGTAGAATGGGCCGGGGTTGCCAGATTATTAGGCCCCATAGGAGCATTCAACACAAATTACTCAATGAGTACCAAAATTACCAATCTCATATACTATATGATAAAATTTTAGTTTTAGAAACTTAAGTTTCAAGAAATTAAACTTGTATTCCAACTAAAACACTATTTATATCTTATTAATAGGATAGTATAATTTATATGAATTATTTTATCTAAGTTTTTAAGAAATTTACAATTTTACTCCAACTAAAATTCTATTACCAAAAATTTCAAACATTTAAAATAAATGTAATATTTATTTTAATTATCTATCATAATTTTGTATTTTAATATGGTAAAACTTGTACACTATATATGTACATATTACGATGGTTAATTTAGAATTATAAGTAGTTCACGAATAATTTTTTTTTCTTTTACATAAAATTTTTAATTAATTCGCGCAATGCACAGGCATACTACTAGCATGTATAGAACAATGTTTCATACTTTAAGGTTCTTATAGAACTTTTTTTTATTTTTTGTGCCAGAAGAATCACACAGTCACATATTCACAAAGATTTTGTAATTTAATATAATAAAAAGGAAAAGAATTTAACTCTTGTTTTTAGGAAAATAAAAGAATTTAAGTATAGATTTCCTAGTTAAACTAGACTAGTTCTTATATACAATTGTTTTCCTAGTTTTTCTCTTTTAACGCTAGGTCTATTTTTTCTGATTTTTATTTTTTATTTTTTAGATTCCTGTTTTCCTAGTTATTCTCTTCTTCTTTTTTCTGAATTTAATTAAGTATATCCACCGCTTGAGTTCTCTTAAAAGAGTTTGGTTTACCTCTAATTCTTTTTTAATTAAAGGTATCTTTTTGTTTTAAATACAAAATTGCAAAAGATAATCGGCTTTAATATCTACCTTTTATTTAGTTAGTGGGTGATATGGTAATTTTCCAATTATTTTTTTTTTTTCAGAATTTAATTAAGTATTTCCGCCGTCTGAGTTCTCTTAGAAATGTTTGACTTACCTCCAGTATTTTTTTTAATTGGAGGTCTCCTTTTATTTTAAATACATAATAACAAGGAGTGATGAGTTTTAATCTCCACATTTTATTTAGTTAGTGGGTGATATGGTAATTTTTTTTTTTTTTTTTTTGAATTTAATTAAGTATTTCCGCCACTTGAGTTCTCCTAAAAAGGTTTATAACTTACTTCCAGTACTTTTTTAATTAGAGAGACTCATTTTGTTTTAAATATACAATAACAAGAGATAGTGGGTTTTAATCTCCACATTTTATTTAGTTAGTGGGTGATGTGGTAATTTTTTTTTTTTTTTGAATTTAATTAAGTATTAACGCCACTTGAGTTCTCCTAAAAAGGTTTAACTTACTTCTAGTACTTTTTTAATTAGAGCGACTCCTTTTGTTTTAAATATACAATTACAAGGGATAGTGGGTTTTAATCTCTATTTTTTATTTAGTTAGTGAATGATGTGGCAATTTTTCATTAAAAAAATACTTGGAGGTAAGCCAAACCCCTAGTTAGAAAACCCTTATTATTTTTCTGAACTCTTTCCAATATCACGGTGTTTTGAAACAGAAGCACAAACAATAATGGAGCAGAGGTACAGTCCATGTCGAGATACAAGTTCTTGGACTGATTCCAATGACTTTGATGAGCGAGAGAGAGAGGTAGCTGACATTTTGGTGGAGTTTTATCATCAACTTAACGAATATGCTCGTCCACAAGTTTCAGTATGGGGTGCTAAGAGAAAGAGGTCTGTACTTGATGAAACCTATTCTCCAGCCCAAGCAGCTACTTTTCCAAATAATTCTGAGCCTCTGAGAGTTCAACCACTACGCAGTGTTCCATCAAACTCCTATACAAATACAACCATGAAAATCAACGATGAGTGTCTCCGTGCTCAACCTCTACGCACTGTTATTCCTTCAAACGATGGGTTAATTAGTACTGGAGCAACTAATCTTGTTTGTCACAGAGAGCCCAATTCTTTGGTCTTGCACTTGAAGCCTATGAAAAAACCCACCAACAAAAAGGTATTTCGTTTACTTTCTTTTTTTACTTTTTATTCTGATTTGTTGGACTTGGAGGGGGTTAATCTGATTATTCGCCAAATTTTAATTTTGGTGTGGTTTGTATACTATCAATCCAGATAAAAGGTTAAACTGGTGCGGTAAAAAAATTGAACTGCTAGTAATCATCCAAAATCAATAGATCTAAAAGTTTTTTTTTTTAATAAAGAAAAAAACCCTAGTCGCCACCATCTTACATCATAACAGGTACGAGATGATGCCTATGCTTCATGTTCAGGGAACCCTAGCGATCATGGAGGGCATACATGCATGGTGACCTATCCAACCCGTAACACCTCTAGACTTAAACCACTATGATAGATTCCGAGTAAAGAACTGGAACTACACTTGCTATATATTTGCAACCACAAAACTTAGGAAAAGTGTCTATGTTTAATGTCATATATATTTATTCATAGTCAGTCCCAAATTAACCTAAGAAAAGGAGAAGGGTTGCAGAACAATCAGACTAAAATTTAGTCACTCTATTAAGAATAGATCTACTTCTCTGTGGCCAGTCCAAACCAATCTTTTTGAGGATTCATAGTTAGCCGACCCAAAAATTTTATGAGTAAGGCTTTGTTTTAACTATTGTATAAAACTTAGGTACAGTTTCTCATCTATTGTATTTTAAGTACAACAAGTAATGAATTATACCTAAGTTTTGTCTACACTGCAATACTAAGTATAAAACTTTTTTAATAATTTGTTGAGGTGATTTGTTATTATTTGTACAAATCACAACATGTCATTTTATCATTTTTCTTATGCAGTCATCACAACATATTATTTTAACAGGTTATGAAGAAAAAAAAAAGGCCCATAGGTCCTCCTCCTTCTTGTTTGGATGAATTAGATTTCCGTTCAAACAAATGAAAGTGCAAGGAATATACACATTGTATAAGCTAGTATATCAATGACAAAAATTGCAAACAATAACAACCAACCTTGTATCCCAAATTTTTGGGGTCGGTTATGAATCCTGTTAGTCAAGGTCGACTATATATACCTTTTTCTATTATCCATTCTATCCAAAGTCATACTTTCTGTTACTTATTTAATTGTCATTTTTAATTACCTCTACTAATATTGTTGTGTCTTTCTCTACATTTTTTTTTTGTTCCCTCAACTTGAATTAACTTTATATTTCTTATTGGTACATTAATCACTCTCCTTTGAACATGAACAAACCATCTCTTGCAACTCTCCATTGTATTTAATTTCATCAATAGGGCCCCCATTTTTAAGTGAATTTTCCTCATTTCAAATATTTTATTGCCGTGTATTTTCAATTATCTATTTTAACACTCTCATTTAACGTACACTCATTTTATGATAGTCTTATAAAAAAAAAAAATTCCCTTTTAACTTAAGAAAACTCCTAATGAGTTTCTCCATTTCATCCACCCGGCACGATTTACATTCTCTTTAATCTCACAACGTTTATAAATTATTGATCCAAAATATCTAAAGCTTTCTCTGTTTGGTATCTTTTGAGCATCGAGTTGTACTCTATTTTAGTTATACTTCAGCGTCCCCCCCAAAACAGGTAGGTATTTTTTATTACATGCATGAATCTTCTTATATATTCTTTTCCTACGATACAACACTTTGGAAAGTTGTCTAACCGAGTTACGTTAGCGAGGATAGGTAGGAAAGTAAACAAACTGAGTTTAGATTGTACGGGGATATGAGATAATTAAAGCAATCACTTTAATTAATTGCTGATAACAGTTCCTCATTTCAGGGTATCACATACTCTATAGAAACCAAAATAGCATAAAACATGACATTCATAATTTCATTTTCATTTCTTTTCTTTAGTTTGAGTTTTGTTGGCAACAATCAATTTTGTTTTGTCCTGTGCCATCTATTTCCTAGTTGAAGATGCGATTAGAAGAGGAAGTGGCTGATATGATGAAAACCAAAGATGATTTATCAGAGGTAAAATCTCCATTCAATTTGCATTTCTTTGTAACTAGTATTTCCTTGAACTTTACCCTTCTCTTTTTTGGTGCTTCTTACTATAACTTTTTCATTCTGTCATGCATGGCTCTACCAGTCAATAAACAAAGTAAAACTTCACTTAAAAGGCCTAAAAGAGTTGAATATGAAACTGAAAGCACGCAAACAAGAGGTAATTTTTCCTCTCTAATTCCTTAATTCATATTCTATTGTGTCCTTATATTTATTTTTGTAGTTAATTTCTTTTGCATTTTTTTTTTTAGCCTTTTCTGTACAAAGGAAACTCCAATTCAGGTGAACATCTGAGTCTCTCTCTTAAAATAATGGTACCTGCCGCCACTGAACCTCGAAAGCTCATCATCAAGGAAACCACAAATACAATGGCCCATCAAACAATCTCAGTTGTTAATCATAGCGGTACAAATCAGCAACATTTGGGAAATTGATTCGCACATAGCTGATTAAAGTGTAAAAATTGATTCGCCAGTATTTTTTCAGTCGATGAAACAGGTACATAGCTGGGGCTGAAAAGCAGATATAGGTTTTGTTATGTTGGGTCGTCGTTTTAAGTGTCTGTTTGGAAACAGTTTATTGAACTGAAACTGAAAACTTTTTGGTGAAACTATTGTAGATAAAGCTAAAAAGTAGCTGAAATAATATAGTAAGACTCATGAATAGTACAAAAAAGTGCAATAAGACCCATGAATAGTAGTAAAAATAAGCTGAATAGTAAAAAAAAACTGGTTTTTTAAGCAATTTCAAACGCACACTAAGTGTAAATAAAGAAATGGACAAAGTTTAGCTACAAAATTGGTTGTAGGTTTAGGCTACAACTTTACTCAATATTATTTTATTGGAAATGAATTTTGACAAATTCACCATTGAATTACATATTCTTCTTATATCCTTCATACTTGCAAAATTTCTAGAAAATTAAAAATCAATAGCTATTTTATCAATAAATTAATTAAATTGCAAGTTTTTATAGTTTAAAATTATACATAAAATATAAACTTATAGATCATATAGTAAATAATATTCGATTGACACAAAATTTGACATGTGTATTGAGAGCGTAAAGAACATGCAATTCAATGGTTAGATTTTCAAAATATGTAATAAAATTTATTTTATTGAGTAAAGTTGTAACCTTAGGCTACAATTAATTTTGTAACTAAACTTTGTCTTAAAGAAAATTATCCCATGACAGTTGACATATATACTCATGTTGACTCTTTCTTGATTTTTATTTTTTTATGCTAATTAATCTTATCAATTATGTTTTGATTTTACATTAATGGGCATAAACTATTTATTTTGGAGGAAGATCGACTTGATTTAAATCCTCAAATGTGATACATATGACATTTAATATATAAAATAAAATGACCAATTGAACATTGGATTATTATTATTATTTTCATTTTTGTATTTTTTTGACAAATTGTGTCAGTCGAATATACATAATTGTGTATATTCTTCGAAAAAATTGTGTACATTAAAAAAAAAATGTACATTTCTTTAAAAATGTCTATATTTATAAATTTGTTTAGATTATTTGAAAAAAAATATGTACAATGAATGTACAAAATTTTGTACATCTTTGAAATTTTGGATACATTAAATACACATAATTGCGTACATTCTTTAAAAATTTTGTATACATTGAATGTACAAATTGAGTACAATTTTTTTTTTTAAATTGTATATATTTAATGTACAAAATTGAAAATTTTTGTATGTTAAATGTACATAATTTTGTACATTTTTTGAAAATTGTGTACATTTGTCAATGTATATAATTGTGTTAATTATTTGAAAATTTATGTACCTTAAATATACACAATTATGTGTATATTTGGATTTCTTTATTAGCATGCCATATGAATGCTTGACCTAATAATCAATGATCTTCAACACTTCATATTGTTATTTTCTTCACCATGTTTACATGAAATTCAAGATTGATCAAAGAATGCAAAGATGACAAAAATGTTTTCTTTTGATTGCTTTTAATTTCTTCAATTACATGTTAATTAACTTGTTTTGCTATCACATGCTAATTAACTTGGCTGCTTTCATGCTGATTTTCTGACATAACAATTCTGTTAATTGCGTATCTAAGATGTAAATTAGTGGAGGGGTCTGACAGTTTTGGTTTATTGAAGGATTATTTCTATAATTCTATTTTATAATAGTATGAAAGTTTTGGAAAATCGCTTATTTAGAGTTTTTGAGGACCTAAAATAACACGTCCAAGATGTGGGAATGGTTAGCCACGTATAGCTCATAGGCTTGTGTTTTTTGATCGGCCCAATCCATTTTTGGTGGAATGGATATTAGAATTCACTTGTGGTTTATCTTAAATCCATTGTTAAATTAAAGTACATCATCTACAGTTGTCATTTCATTATATTAATAGCCCACTTAAAAATAGTGAATCCAAAGACACTTTAAAAAAAACACACATTTACTTCTTTCGATATTTTTTCTGATGATAATAAGAATATATTTTAATCATTTAAAGTGGAGTGCCAAAAAACTTAGGGAAACAATGTAAATGCATAGGCAAGGCCCAATAATCAATCATTTATTTCAGAATACTTGGGCTTGGGTTAATAATCGGCATTGTAAAAAATACTCAATCCAACCTGTAGGGTTAAGGGGCCCAAAAGTATATATATTGGGCTTTGGGCCTTGACCAAGGACGTTGAGTGGTCCGAGGACATACAAATAGCATTGGAGAGGTAAAACTTAGAGCCTCATAAGTAAGCTACAAGTGAGAGGGTTATGGAAAGTATGCCAAGGAGGAATATCCCCTCGGCTAAACGAAACAAAGATCAAATTGTGTGTCCTATCATCCAGGGTGACGTTTCAGGAAGTTCTATTGATAAGAACATGCATTATAAACGTACAGGAGGGATGGGAGCTAAGAAATATGTAAGGGAAAGTTGCTACCACCACATTGAATGCTCTGTAGCTAACTCTCTGACTGCATTAATGAGAAAGTGATATCTGAATAGTGCTTTTCAGCCTTACAGCTACCCCTAAAGAGTTCAGGAGGGTGCTGATGGGACAAGAATCAACACAAGCAATCCACTGTCCACATGGAGGGTAGAGATGAGAATGGAGAAATAGTATAAATCAGAAGAAAAACCCTAAGAGAAAGGGATAGAAAAATTAAAAAAGAAGTACTGTAGCAATTAAAACTATATTTGTAACCAACTTCAAGTAATATATAGTACAAAAACTGATCTCCTCAGACTGTGCTGAGTATATTTTCCTTAGATAAATTCAGTCTATTTTTGTTTTATTGTCTTCTAGATCCATTATAATTGTTACCCAACTCATTATAGCCTAGTTTTCCAACACACACTTTACAAATTCATTGTATTGAGCTCATTAGGCCTAGATCCACTTCCTTTTTGGGCTTAGGACTCAAATTGTGTCCTTATACAACCTCTTTCACATCTTTTATTATTATTACTATTATTATTATTATTATTTCCACCAACCGGCCAAAACAAAATTAACGTTATAATTTTATTTTATTTTAAAAATTAAAACAAATAAAATCAACATTATTATTTTATTTTAAAAAATCAAAATCAAAATCAAACCTACTACGAGTATCTGAGAAAAATGTAAAGTAGGAATTGCCCGGCATACTCTGCTTCGATATATAAACCTTAGATTTCTATCTTCTAACACGTGTTAACCTTCCATTAATTATAATCAAAGCCCCATTCCAAGAAATAAAAAACACATTTAAAGATATTGTATGTCTTAGTTCCTTAGCGTGTCCATTTGAAGAAATTATGTGTCTTGGAATTTTGGCACTCAAGTATCCAAAAAAAGAGGAAAGTAGGAGACAACTAGGGCCAAATAAACACATTTTGTAGACTAAGTCGGTAATTTAAAGTGAGCCATTTTATGAAAATTTAATAGTTTCTTCCAATATTCCAATGGTAGTATTGTTGAACATTTATTTGCAAAAAGCTATCAATTTGATATATTTTTTTAATAGCTTTAGCCACGATTGGATTGGTTTCCTTTGTACTAACACCACTATGCTCATGCCAAAATCATTAAATATTAACAATGTTATTAGCATGTTAAATGTCTTTCATGCAAAATATGGTCATATTTTTATGAAAATTTTTCATGTGTATAGTATATTAAATATATAATAACAAGTTTTTATAACTTGTAAATTTTTAACAATATCATTTCTATTGAATACCTTAATTTAGTTTCAAACAAATTATTTTCAAACCTAACTCAAATTAATGGTCTACAAAAATAGGGCCTAGTCTAGGGCCAGCTAGATACAAATATAAAATATATTGTTACCTAATATTTTATAAGGGATACATAGATTATAAAAAAGAATCCAACCTTAAAAAATGTTACACTCTTAAGCTACCACAAACACAATCAAATGTATTAATAAAATGTTGAATATTTGAAAGAGTATAATATTTTAAAAATAATTTTTATTTATTAAATTTTTGGCTCTTAATTAAAAATAAACAAGACAAATAGATATAATATAATCTATTTTAGGAGGCCTTAGGCAATTACCTAAAGGGCTTAATGGTTGAGTTGCCCCCCTGGAGACACCTAGCTTAGGAATGGCAATGGGATAGAGCCGAAGGATGGGGTCTTCACCTCTACTCCGCATGGTTTTGTCTTACCTCATTTCTATCCCCTATCCCGCAAAACTTTACTTCATGTTAATCTGTCACACCCTGCCTCACATCTATTAAATTTTTTATATTTAAAACTTGTTTTATTAATATAAAACGCATGAAATTACAACTAAATTTATTACATCAAATTAAACTAATTTTTAATAAGGACTAAATAATATTATTCAAACTGTTTAATAAGAAAATATCACAATAAAACAAAAAGTCTTTATATTCATGCATTTAAATACTTAGCAATACAAATGAAGCCTTTAATAATAATCGAATGGGGCAGGAGCGGGACTAAAAAGCCTAAATTCATCACTGCCCTGCCTTAGAGTGTGGAAAAAAAAATCCTTACCCTATTCTCGCCACAAAGGCAAGGAAAACTTACCTGGGTTGGGATGGGTCAAGACCGGAGAAAAAATTGACATTACGGGTTGTAATTAAACAAACTTTGTATTGGGCCTCTTTGGGCAGTTTAGTTCTTTTAATAAAATCTATTGGTTTCCAAAAAAAATAAAAAGAAAAAGAAAAAATTGCCATTACAAAAATAAAAAATACAGAACAAACTAAAAGTGAGTGTGCACACGCGCTACTAAACCCTAGATTTTCTGTGTGACACGTGTCAATTATCCCCGTCCCCAAGCAACAAAAACACACACACACATGCTCTCTTTCTCTCTCTCAATTTCTAACCCAATCCCTTTACTGCTCTCTCTATTTTTCTCTACCGCTTTTCTCTACAACTTGTCCTCTCTTTATATGGTGAATTTATTGAAACAGAGAGAGTCTTTTAGAGAGAAAGAGTAAAAGAAAGAAAGAAAGAAAGAAAGAAACAATGGCAAAACAGAGCAAAAGCGCTTTACTCAGTGGCTTCACTGAGGAGGAGATTGAGACTGCTAATACCATGCTCGAGTTTCATCAACAATTCGTTGAATTCAAAACACACCCTCAAATTCAGTCATGGGTCGGCCTTAAACGGAGATCTAAGAGACTTCCCAGACAATCATTGGGCTGTTTTCATTTCAGTTTGTCTTCTTCACCGGCGTTTACTCATGGTGGTGTTGAGGTGGGTCCTACTCCTACATGTAAGACTGAGGCCCCAACTGTGGCGGTCAAGGCCGGAACTTTGAGCCCTGTGACCCCTCTTTCATTCTCTCTCAGTAGTGAATCTGATGGCAAGCCCAAGAACGCTCTGAAATTCAAAATCGTTAAAAGGGTATGTCTCAATTTTTCTTTGACTTTTGCTTACTGGGTTTTGTTGTGTCTCTCTCTCTCTCTGTTTCTTTTTCTCTTCCTAGTTTAAATTGCTATGAAGTTTATATTTGAGGGTTTTTTTATTATTTATTTTATAATATATAGTTTGTCATTTATATGCTCTGTTTATTGATTTGTGTGTGCTTTGGTTGCTCTTGATGTTGTAGAAGAGAGAGGACTGGTTGGAGATTACGGAGGGGTTAACTCAGAGCAGGGATTTTCTGAAGAAGGTGAGTTTTTTTTTTTAATTCTTAGGTTTTTGTTTTCTTGTGGGTGTTAAATTGTCTTTTCCATGAAAATTTTGTTTTTTTTTCAGTTTTTGTTTGAACAAAATTTGATGCAATTGTTTCTCTAACATCCATTGTGAAATCCAAACAGGAGATAGGGAATGCAATGCGTAGTTACGATGGGCTCAAGGCTTTCAATTTGGAGTTGAAAGCAAGAAAACATGAGGTATTACTATTTCCTTTTTTCTGATAATCTGATTGATAAGATGTACTTTTTTCTGTTCATTACTTTTTCTGGGGTTGGGCTTGGGTCCCTTTTAGTGTAATCATGATTTATTAACTAATTTACTGTTTTGTACAGTTTTGTCATGGCCATATGAAGGAAAATCCATATTTGGAAGATGGCAAAAGGTTCAAGCTTGCAAAGGGTTTTGTTCAAGGGCAACCCACAGTCAACTCTCTCATCAATGCTCAAAATCAAGATCATCAACAGCAAATTCACAGTGTGGTTAAGCAGAAACTGTTCATTGTGAATCAGAGGGTTCAAAGATCAGAAATTGATGAGAAACTTCAACACCCAACTAGCCAAATGCACTCCTCTCTGCCAACTAGTACTGGATTTGGCTGCGTGGTCAACAACAATGTGGACCCATCTAGTCTTCCTGATCTTAACGTTCCTATAGAGGACCCTGTTGGCGCGGGCTCTTCTGGACCTTTTGATCTCACAGTGGCCAACAGGATTTCATATAAGGCTATGGCAGCACAAGCTAGACAGAGAAGGATACAGATCTGTAGGGTCAAGAAACTCCATTGCCGCTAATATAAGACATTGTTTTTATTTTTCTTTATTCCTTTTTGATTTACCCTATTATATATATGGTTAATTGCGTATCTAAAATGTAAAAATTAGCTGAGATCTGGGAGTTTCCTTTCTATTGAAGGAATATTTCTATTCTATAAATATAATGGTATGAAAGTTTTGGAAAATCTCTTCTTGTCATTTGACTCATTTTGATGACCTAAAATATAACAAGTTTGAGAATATTTTTTTTTAAGAAATAGTTTTAATTTATTGTGTCCACTCTTAATAATAGTGGGATGCTTCTAATGATAGTTTTCTATTATTAACCAAGACATCAATTAGTTATTTGGTATATTAGAAAAATCTCTTATTTGACGATAAAATTTTTTATTAATTGCACTAACTGAAATTCCTGAAAGTGTATAAAGATTCTAATATGATTTCCGGGTGGTTGCTAGTTTTGGGAATGCTTTAACACGTGTGGGTTGTGTTTTCTAAGAGAACATTGACAATGAGTGGGGCCTGTGGTTATATTTGGTGGAATGGATAGTAGAATGTGGTTGTGGGTTATTTCAATACCTGAATAGGCTACTAGTGGGTGGAAGCTCTATTAGTTTGGTCTATTAATTATGGTTTGACATCAAAAAAGGAAAGGCACAATTACTTCTTTTTTTCCTGTTCGAATTTTTATCCTTTTTTGCTAGTTTCTACTAAATTATTGATGGAGGAAAAAAAAAGAAGACGTACTTAACGGTTAGTGCTATAATACTGTTCTGTTTTAAAACTGTTGGCTGCAGAGTCTGTGGAGGCAGGTGGTTATAAATCTTAAATTTATCCAAGTTGACTTTTCTATTGGTTAGAGTTGTGCCGTGAACCCCAAGCAAATTGTAATTATTGTTAATTTAACACATTGTTGAATTAAGAATTTCTGTGTAAGGAAATTGCTGTGTTTTAACTTTTAAGTGATTTTTTAATGTTGCAGAAGTCTGAAGAAAGCACATACGATGCTTTCTTTAATGGATAGAAACTAAATTATTAGTTTCTAGGTAGTAAGAATTCAAGGGGTTCCTTAAATCCACAATGTGGTAAATTGGAATCTACTAAAGAAAAAATTCGACAAAAAATCTATATTTTATTAATAATAATATGAAAATTGAATTGTCTTTGGAGGCTATAATGCGTTTAAATAGTAAAATTCTTTAATGGACAGAAACTAAATTGTTAGTTTCTAGGTAGTAAGGATTCAAGGGGTTCCTTGAATCCACCAGAGAAAAAATTCGACAAAAAATCTATATTTTATTAATAATAATATGAAAATTGAATTGCATTTGGAGGCTATAATGCGTTTAAATAATAAAAACAAAACCAAAGGCAACTATAAATCCTAAGGCGGCTAAGAAAGCATATAAAACCCTAATTTGACTAAACAACATTAAAATTTAAAAGCACCTAAAAAGAATGAAATAAATAACTTAATTTTTTTTTTTATAGAAAATTTCAACCTATGACGTTTACTCCTAATGATAGTTGTTTATCATTAGACCAAGACATCAATCAGTTTTTGGTGTAGGCAATGATTAAACCCCAAATCTCTTATTCAACCATCAGAGACTTTACTAGTTGAATTAACTATAACCTACAAATAACCTAAACCTAACATAACAAAAATTACATAAAAAATACTAAAATTAAATAATTACAAAAATTATGTATTAAACTATGTCCTACATCATTTCCTTAGCTATCAAGAGATCATACCTATTGTTTTACACTATTGTCTTTATCTATAGTTATAAACATAGACTTTAGTTTAGTTACAACATAATTTTGATTAACAATTTTTCTTTTGATATGATTAATGATTTGATTTCTAGTAATACTACTTACACTATCATTTTACAACTTTTTTTCGAAATTATTGAGTTTGTAAGTTGTTATTGATGCTCATATGATCCACCACTTTATTATCCTCCATCAATAGTTTATTAGAAAAATTATTCAATACTCTTCATTTTGTAATACTCCTGATTTTGTGTACAGTATAGTGGTACTTTATTCTCTCATACGATGACGGGTCTTAAGTAGTGAATAATTACTCAACAATTTAATATCTCATAGCTGTGAAAGTATAGTGGTACTTTATTCTCTCATATGATGATGGGTCTTAAGTAGTGAATAATTACTCAACAATTTAATATCTCATAGCTGTGAAAATATTTGCAGAGAAAAATTATGTCTCTTAGACTCGTGTTTTACTGTTTACTGTTAGCCTTTTCAACTAATTTTCAACTAATGATGATGTGATCATGGAATGGATGAGATAGGATTATTAAATCTTAGGGTGGGTGGCCAAAAAACAAAAACCCCTCATTGGTTTAGGAATTTCACTTGTAAAATATTTCCTATTCTCACGATAAAATGTCATGAATGAATGGACAAGGCCCGATTATCAATCAGTTATTTCAAAACCATACAAGGGTTTTCTTGGGCTGGGCTTCATAGACTCTAAATTTGCCGCTTGATAAAATTCCAAAAATCTCTCAAGAAATTTTTAAAAAAAAAACTTATAAATATCATATACTTACTATACCATGTAATAAAAATTAGGTTTAGAAACCGTGGTTATGTTACGTAGCTACACCAAATTACAAAAATCTTGTAAAAGCTGTAGTTACATCAAGTAACTGCTCCAAATTATAGCAATTTTTTATAAATAAAATCAACCGCAAATTACGGCAATTTTTAAGACAAAATCAACAGTTTATTTGTTCTTATCAAGTAATCATTTTGGATAAAGTTTGATAGACAAAAAAACTTAATAATTTAATATCAACTTTTCTTCTTCTTAATTTTTTTTTTTTTTTTTGATTTCTACGGTATAAAATTTGACTAAAAGAGATAAATCTGATTTTAACAAAGAGATAATATAAAAAATATCTGTTATGAAAGCATAGATGAACTCAACCATCTGTCTTTACATCTAATGGATGTTGTATCTATTAAAGGCCTTTTTTTTTTTTTAGAGTTTCAACCTATGGCGTTCGCTCATGATGGTAGCTCTTTATCATTAAACCAAGATACCAATCGGTTTTTGGTGTAGGCAGGGATTGAACCTCAGATCTCTTATTCAACCATCAGAAACTTTATCAGTTAAGCTAATTGGAACCCACAAAGGATTTTCTCCCCTTCATGAATCATTGTTGGGTGGCTCAAAGGTTTTCTTTGAAACCTTCTTTTATATAAACTCTCTAAATTAAATATGTAAAAGTTGAGCCCAAAGCTTTGGAGTTTTGAAAACAAGGTAATCTCTATCCTTTTTTTTCCCCTCATATATTTTGCATTTTTTTTTTATTATGTGAAAATCTAGCAAGATTTGTAGGAATTAAAATCTTGTGATTTTTAGTAAAATTGCAATTCCTATTTAGATTCTAATCTGTAATTTACAATATATATATATATATATATATATATATATATATATAAGCCCATTATAATTTTAATCCTATAAATCAATTATCTCCAACTCAAAAGCAAGTTCATGGATCTCTGATTGATTGTTCGTGCTAAAAATGAAAATGGAAGATTAAAAGGTGAGAAAAGAAAAAAACAAAGCCAGGTTGTTTTTTTTTTTTTTTTTGGTCATGCTTTTTCTGTCCTATTTAGAGTTTTATTTAAAATTTTCCAAAATTGTTAAGAGAATTGAAGAAAATGATGGAAATTATGCAGCTCTATTTCTAGATCTAAAAATCATTCTTTCTACCACACTCTATGAGGTAGGTAAAATATATTATTTGATTTTGAATCCTTACTAAATTTCAACTTATTACAGGGTTTCTATGAACAAGTAGCATCTACATATAGTTCAGGATATATGTGAAGATTGAAGAGAACATAAGCATCTTTATAAGGTAAATGATTACATTTTTTTTTTCTTTATTACAATATACGTTTATTAATTTGATATGATAAACAAGAGAGGATGCTTATTTAAACATTTTGTTATAAACGGAAGGTCAAGATTAATTCTCAATTTCAATTTTTTATTATTATAATAGATTAGAAATACTCTTCACTCTCAAGTTCTTATGCAATTAAGTCTCTCCCTATAAAAAGTACTTCTAATTTGTTTTTTTTTTAATGTTTTCCCCCCAAAATTGTTGTATATTGATTACCCATATGATTAGTTATTCCATTCTAACTCTTACTATTTCATTCCTCAACAAAAAAATAAATAAATAAATAAATAAAAAATACTAATTCTTATTCTCATTTGTATAATATAAAAATTGTAATTCTATAACTCTAAGTGTATAATGAATGGATTAATAAAAATAAAAGTTTAAAAACTGATAATCAGTTGTTTTATAAGTAGATTATATATTACATTCAAACAAAAAATTAAAGAAATTGGAGTTATAAATTTGAGTCGACTGTGTGATTTGTAGGCCAATTCAACTCAGGCCGTCATTTTAACATACTGTTTTGTGGGTACCTAGGCATGCTCGGAACATCCTAGGCATGCATGCAACCACCTAGGCCGTTCTCGGATGGTTTTTGCAACGTCCTAGGCATGTATGGCAACGTCCTAGGCATGCTTGGAAACGTTCTCGGATGGAGTCCTAGGAGTCTCACATCAAAGGAAAACCCCCCCACTTGCTGCCTTATAAGCTTTGAAGCGAAGGAAGTAGTGTACCATTAGTTTATAGTTATTCAACGTCCTAAGCATGGTAGGCGTGCTTGGTAACGTCCTAGGCATGCATGGCAACCACCTAGGCCGTCCTCGGACGGCTCTGCAACGTCCTAGGCATGTTTGGCAACGTCCTCGGATGGAGTCTTAGGAGTCCCACATCGAAGGAAAACCCCCCCACTTGCTACCTTATAAGCTTTGAAACGAAGGATGTAGTGTACCATTGGTTTATTTTCCTTCGACGTGGGACTCCTAGGACTCCATCCGAGAATGTTTCCAAGCATGCCTAAAACGTTGCCAAGCATGCCTAGGATATTGCAAAAACCATCCGAGGACAGCCTAGGTGGTTGCATGCATGCCTAGGACGTTCCGAGCATGCCTAGGTACCCACATGTTTTTTTTTAAGAAATGTCATTTTAACATATTGAATACGAATAAACATGTTTTCATGAGTTTAAAAATCTCTTAACTGTACCCAATTATACTGAAACCAATTTTGTCTTATTTATTTACAATGGTTATAATCATGTAACAATAAAACCTTATTCATCAGTAAAAAAAAAAAAAATTAAAAAAAAATGTTTAATCATTTTAGATCACCAATTACCTCATGCACTCTGTTTTATCTTTAAAGAAATTTTATCGCATTTCCTTTCAAAGAAAAAAAATCATGTAAAACCATTTCAAAAAAAAAAAAAAAAAAAAATTCAATTTTCGTTTTCGTTAAAATAGTGGACCTAAAATAACAATATCTTCCTCTTTTACCTTTCTGCCCTCAGCGCCACGAGTCTGAATACCATTCAAGGTGCCAAAAAGTTGGCATAAATGCACACTCCCACAAATCATCGAAGGTGCGTACGGGTCACACCATGCCTTTAAGTTTGAGCCTAGAATTTTAGATGCTCTGATTGGTTCGTGTAATCCAACCACTTTGATAGCACGTACGTAAGCATCAAAATGACAAATCTCCAGATACATCACACCTTGACCGAAGATCCAAATGAGTTCGTGATTTAGCCAAACCCAACCCCTTTGTTTGGTTAAAGTCAGTTCGAGATTTAACCCAACCTTTGAACTTTATGTTAACCATGGTACTAGGTAGTCCCAATTCCCAAACACTCAAAACTCATAGAAGCATAAAATACCATCACTGCAGCCTCCAGTTCCACCTAAGACATAAACACAATTCAACCTAGCTCCATGGTCAAATACTATTATATTAGGGTTTCACTCTCTCTGTGATTATTACAATCAAGGGTTTGCAAAGGATGAGGAATTTCTATGTTGGATTTCGAGAAGCTCTACATTTTTTAATGTGAGCGATGTTCCAATCTTATACTTCCATGACTCTGATGCTGTCCCTTTGATTTATTTCCCATCTCATATTTCTTCTTCTTTGATTTCTTCGTTCCCTTTGATTTTATTGAAAATAAATCAATTTGTGAAGAAATTTTAATTGTTCACCTTGATTTTGGGTTCGTAGATTTTTCTGATTTCTCTCACAAGTTTTGCAGCATTTTAAAAATTGAAGATGTTTTATAATGAACTCTTTTTTTTTTAAAGGTATAATGAACTAATTTTGGGGTTTTCATAATACTAAATCTCAAATTGCCGTTATATTATAGACTCTACTTTCTCTCCTCTCTTATGTTGTTGTTTTTTGTTACTTTCAAATTTTCATTGTTTAAATCGACATCGCTGTTTATAGGCATCTGTAAACTCCTGATCATAATTGGCGTTTGGATATGATTTCTTCTGGTTTGAATTAATGAAATTTATGTCTTATAAAAAAGAAGAAAAAAAAAATCGTTCTTGAAAAGTTAATGGATAATAGATCATTTTTAAAAAGTTAAAAAAAAAAAAACGATTATTTTTTGAATAGTTTTAAGATTAATTGGGCTGTTTGTTTAGCATACTCAATCCCATGTTTTTTTACACATTTTTTCATCCATACATATCAAAAAAATACAAATAATATTTTTCAAACTTGTCTATCAATGTTAACTTTTTTTTCCAACGTAAATTAATTTATCTTCGATTGACTCCAAAAAAAAAAAAAAATCATCTAAATCGTAGAGATTACAATCCTGGATTTAAAAAAATGTTTCTGGAAAATTGGTTCTCAATCTACAGTCAACCTTAACACATTGGCCAATCTGGCCCATTTCACTGACGGGTATTCCGTAAAACCCAGTCGTTGTAGTAATTATAACTTTATAAGTCTTATTAAATACAGCGTTTACAGAAACCTTGCCCACTACTAGATACGTTGGGCCAAGGTCTTATAATTGTAAAGTCTTAAAAGTCCTAAAGAACTTAAGTTTCAAATGATTACTACTAGTATTTTTTAAAGTCTTAAAACAAGTTTCCTAATTCTTCGGTTTTTGGAATTTTTATTCTAAGTAGCTAAAACATATATTCTGCCGTGAGTTCTGAAGCTAAATTCGCTGGACTATCTTTGGTTTTGACTGTATATGGTACTTAGTTTGTTACATAATGTTCACTGCTGACAAATCCAAATGCTTCCTTCCTTGGATGCCTGAGGTCTTCTTTCCGATTATAAAATATGAAAGTGTTTTTAATGGTTTTAAACTCCCTAGCCCTTAGTTCTATGCACATAGTGCCCTTGGTTCTATGCACATAGTACAAGAAAAAGATGATACGATAGGTATAGAAAAAGAAAAAGGTATAATAAAGAAATGAACAGTAAAAAATGAGATAGAAAGAATAAAAAGACAAGATAATAATGCTTCTATAGAAGCAATATGAAAGAAGTTAGACATGATAGATAAAGAAAGAGAAAAATGTATAATAATGAAAGAAATTGAAAAAGACAATCTAATAGACTTAGTCAATAAAAAATGGAGACATAATAGTCCAAAAGAAAATGATAGACTAAAGAACGAAATTGACAAGAAACTAAAATCAATTAAAAGATCTATGACTGACACACAAGATAATAGTTTAACAAAATTAACTAAAAATATAGAAACTTTAATTCACCATTGGAAAGAAGAAATATAAATAGTGATATAGAAAGAGAGATAATAGTTTAACAAAATTAACTAAAAAGATAGAAACTTTAAATTCACCATTGGAAAGAAGAAATACAAATAGTGATATAGAAAGAGATATAACAGTATTATATATTACTGAATCATCAGATAATGAAAGAATTGATAGAAATAGACCTAAATTCTTGACCTCTCTTCCGTCTTCTGCATCTGTCCTTTTATAGATGAAATAAACTATGGTTTGCCTTCAAAAGTAACTTGAGTAAGTAAAGTTACGAGTTAATTTGTCGGTGGACACTTGTAGAATGTTATGGAAATTACTATTGATGAATTAGTAAAAGTGAACAGTAGTCTGTCTGGGAACTAGTCAAGATACTGTCTCGTAGTCTATCACAAGGAGTGACTTCTTGTCTGGATCTGTCTAGAAGCTATTCACACATGCTAGTGAACAGTAGTTTGTCATAATTGTCTTTGGAGGGTCTGTCCGATGAACAGTGGTTTGTCATACTGTCTCGTAGTCTATCACATGGTTTTCTTTCTTCCCATCACGCTACTAATAATTTGTCATTCAGACTTTTCTAATGCCAAACGTGCAACATGTAAATTCTTATGCTAATAATATACAAGAAAGCTATGATTTAGGTGTTAGAAATTTACTCAAAAAATTTAATCAAATACACTTTCTGAAATCACACGTAGGATGTTATTGTGAAGAAATCAGATTGATAATGTGCCCTCATAGAAATCTTAAAAAAGAGCCCTTGATTTGTCAAACAATGGTGGCTGCGCAAAAGAAAAGTGCTCGCTTGTGTGAGAGAAGAACTACTATCTATCCTAAGTCCTAACACTCGATGAAGAGAGATAGAGATATAACAATTCAACGAGCCAATTGCTATTTTATAAAGGGTGAAAGTAGAGGCTTCCTCTTGTTCATAATATTGGTCCATCCTATTATGGGCCAAAAAACAAAGAGAGATAATAGAAACCCACATTCTCATTTAAAACGACTGTTAGGCCACATAAAAATAAAGGATAAATACAACATTAGGTGCATTTGCAATATTGATGCTGATTATGACAAATCCAAAGGCTTGTTTGAGTGTCTCAAAACATTCGCAATGTCCATCTAAGAGCTTTCGCCTTTGCCTGGCTTGAGAGCTTGTCCTGCTCAATAGTCAATCCTTCCTTGGATGTCTGAAACCCATTTTATAACTCATTTGCTTACCATTTTTTTTCCTAGCAATTTTTAAGGTAGCTGCCGGTGTTGTTTATAGTTTCATTGATTTGCAATTGCTACATAGGCCATAGATGCATCCATCGGCTCAGGCACTTAAAATGATACTAGTTTGTTTTTTTAGTCTTCTTTATTGTTGCTTGTCCATTTTCAGTTGTAAACCCAAATTGAGACCGTTCAGCGCAAGATGTTTGTGGTCAAGAATTCAAATCCTTGCCAGGCTAAAATGTATATGGGCTTTGATGCTATTCTGGGCCTTCCCTTAGTCTTAAGACTTATAGAAGGGTTGGCTGTTTGGCGTGAAAATTCAAAAATCATCTTATGAAACAGGTTTATACAGCAACCCTTCAACAATATATCCTACAGGTGTGTGGTGTAGAAGGCTGCCTTGTTGTATTCACTGACAATATTGTTGCCCAGCCTGATCAAATGTCCTTTTCTCTTGGAGTGGTTGCCCAGCCTGCCCAACATTTAGAACCGCTTTGATCTAATAACTGAATAGGAAGACTTTGATCTTGTTTAGCCCAAGCATATAATACTCGTAGTTTAACCCCACGTCATCCCTGTCTATTATACTCATGCACATATGGTCAAGCAATGAAGATGAGCTGATTCCAATATTTGGAAAGAGTACTAATTTACACATGAACTCAATAAACATCTACAGTTTATCATGTTGATTAAAGTAGACACTTCCTAGCATCCAGTATATCAAAAAACTTTTTTGAAATTCATAATTTTTCAATCTTATGTCTGGACAATGGCAAAGCTACAGGCACCTACTGAGTACTGACTACAAAATGTTTTTATGGACTAAACTCCTTCCATTTTGTTTCTGGTTCACCTCAAACTGGACACTATGGAGTGCATTTCTAAGGATAAAAAAGAATCACGAACTGGCCACCATAAATGGAGTTTGGCAATATGACAATTTTTATTGATACACTTGAAAAAACCAACCAACAATATCAATATATCATCATACAATACGAAATCAAACAATTGAGTAATGACAAAGGGTGAACATGGGTAGAGAAACAAAACAATTAACAAAAGGAGAAACATTGATAGCCACACCAGTAGTAGATCAGCGGGTAAAGAGGGAGCTGATCACATCAAAACTCATTCTGCTTATAAGGTACTTGCCACAGTTGTTTCACTTTTTAATCCTCATAATTTTCTTCTAACCCTTCCTCCTCATACTCACCCTCATCATCAGCTGTTGCATCCTGGTACTGCTGGTACTCAGCCACCAAATCATTCATGTTGCTCTCAGCCTCTGTGAACTCCATCTCGTCCATCCCTTCACCTGTATACCAATGCAAGAAAGCCTTGCGGCGGAACATAGCAGTGAATTGCTCACTCACCCTTCTGAACATCTCCTGGATTGATGTGGAGTTACCAATAAAAGTGGATGCCATTTTCAGACCCATTGGTGGAATATCACACACACTTGACTTCACGTTATTAGGAATCCACTCCACAAAGTATGATGAATTCTTGTTCTGCACATTGATCATCTGTTCATCGACCTCTTTGGTGCTCATCTTTCCCCTGAACATTGCTGAGGCAGTCAGGTAGCGGCCATGACGGGGGTCAGCAGCACACATCATGTTCTTGGAATCCCACATTTGTTGAGTCAGCTCTGGGACAGTGAGGGAGATGTACTGCTGGGACCCACGAGAGGTGAGTGGTGCAAAACCCACCATGAAAAAGTGAAGACGTGGGAAGGGGATCAGATTAACAGCAAGCTTCCGAAGGTCGGAGTTCAGCTGGCCAGGGAACCTCAGACAGCATGTTACCCCACTCATAGTTGCAGAGATCAAATGGTTAAGGTCACCAACTACAAAACCAGAGGTACAAAAAGGAAAGCTTAAATACTGTGGTAGTGCTTAATATTGACACTGAATCCAAAAATCAATTTGATACTTACAGCTTGGAGTGCTGAGCTTTAGTGTCCTGAAGCAAATGTCATAAAGTGCTTCATTATCAAGAACCATGCACTCATCAGCGTTCTCCACCAACTGGTGAACTGAGAGGGTGGCATTGTATGGCTCCACAACAGTGTCAGAGACCTTTGGAGATGGGAAAACAGAAAATGTAAGCATCATCCTATCTGGGTACTCTTCTCTAATCTTTGATATCAGGAGGGTTCCCATGCCAGACCCTGTACCTCCTCCAAGTGAGTGACAAACCTGGAAGCCTGGCCAAAATAAAAACAACAGTTAAGTTTAACCGGCAAATTTAGTATACAGCGTCTAATATTAACACCATTTACCAGCCAATGAGCTTGTCTTTTTTCTTAAGCAGGGAAAGAGATTCAAACTAGTGACCTCTGCTTCATGAGCATGATCACCAACCAAATGCTACCCCTTAAGGTTATGGATACAAGAAAAATAAAATGTATCCAAGGTTACGACTCAAATTTGCTATGATTACATCTTCGGGTCTAAAGCTTGAAGTTGTCATGCTTCGTAAATTTACAGAAAATATTATAGTTTGTTGCTATCATCAGACATTATACTCAAAAGGTATAATGCAGAGTGTCATCTTGATTGAAAGATGTTCACTACATATAAGGGTGTCTTGTAAAATACATAATTCTAAGAGGCTATTATTTGCCGACAAGAGACATAATTATCACTAATTATGAATCGTTAATGTTCAAAACAGTAATAATCAAACACAATTATCACTTTTGTCATCTCAAAATCCTTTTTCCATGTACTAACTCAAATGTAGATCCAGGTGCACTTTAATTCATTTCATCAATAAAGGTGGGTGTATGACTGTGTATGTGCATCCCAGTAAATAAAGCAGATGTTATAATTTCACTTTATGTTCCTTTTACCATTGCTAATATCCCATAATCCTAATTATGTGATTCCTCCTTTTCATTGTAAACAAGGACCCACAAGGCTAATCGAATGAGTGCCGTAAATACTGCTTCTGTAAAAAAAAAATTTGCTAATTAAGCAATGTCGGCCAGCATAAAAAATCTAATTAGGCCATCACAATCATTGATAATAATCAAAACAAAAATATTAATAGATCTTCCTATTGGATTATACAAACCACCAAAAAGTAATGTTCTCCACGCCAGACAAAAAAGCGGGCCACCTAACAACTAAGTCTCACCATCATCATCAATCATAAATTAGTACAAAACTAAGCAAATCGAACAGTTACCACAATAATGCTAAACAATAAAGCATTGACTATCAGATCCACTGTGAGCCTTTTTTTTTTTTTTTCTTCTTCTTAATTTCAAGAACACACACATATGTATATGAATTCATATAGCAAGCACATTGAAGCATAAAAAAAAGTGAGAAAACAAAAAAGGACAAAGCAATATCACTCTCATCCTTCATTACCATTTCTAATACTATCAGATTTGATGTAGTAATTACTTATTAGAGGATCTACAAATTTCTATGTATATATGTGAAAATTGAAGCGAAGCGAAGCGAAGTGAGAGAGAGAGAATGAAAACCTTGCAAGCAATCACAGTTCTCGGCCTCTTTACGAACAACGTCGAGAACGGAATCGATCAACTCAGCTCCCTCAGTGTAATGACCTTTGGCCCAGTTGTTTCCGGCGCCGGACTGTCCGAAAACGAAGTTATCGGGGCGGAAGATCTGTCCAAACGGGCCGGATCTGATGCTGTCCATGGTTCCGGGTTCGAGATCCATGAGAACCGCCCGGGGCACGTAGCGACCGCCGGAGGCCTCGTTGTAGTACACATTGATTCGCTCCAGTTGAAGATCCGACGACCCGTCTCCCTTGTACCGACCCGTGGGATCGATGCCGTGCTCGTCGCAGATAACCTCCCAGAACTTGGAGCCGATTTGGTTGCCGCATTGGCCTCCTTGAATGTGAAGGATCTCTCTCATTGTTGGAAAAAAAAAAATGGAAGAAGAAAATTTAGGGTTTGGTAGTTGAAAATTGAGTGGAGGCTGAGGCTGTGAGAGAAAAAGAGTGGGTGTGGTGTGTATTAATATTGAAGAAGAATGAAAGAGAGAGTTATTCGGAGGTTAGGATGGTAATAATTTGAGAGAGAGAGAGAGCGGGATATTTATATTTATTTTATTTTTTTGAAGTGGGTTAAAACTTCTCTGAAATCGGTTGTATGGGTTTTGTGTGTGGGTGTGTGACTGTGAGTGACAGCCACAGTGTACGAACTTCCCAACTAACTGTCTCTTTTTTCTTTGCTTGTTTTGGGTCTCGCGCGCACGTTAAAAGACTGGGTCCCACCGTTTTTAACCTGTTCTTCCATTGAAGTCAGTGCGTCACTTTTTGTTACTGCTACTGAGTCGGATATTGTTTGCGGTTCGGTTAGGTAAATGGAATTCACAACAAATTTTAAGTTGTGAGTTGTTATTAATAATTTAGGATCTGTTAGTAAAAATATTGTAAAAATTTTGTGAATGTAATGCTTCTAATTCGGTTATGTAGTTCTAGAATTACTCTTTATTACAATTAGTCTGAGAGTGAGAGCAATTTGTGTAAACTAAATATGGTTAAAGGATAATCACTTAAAATCACGATTCACCAAAAAATTAGACATTACCCAAAATGTCAAATACTCAAGGGTAAACGTCTTAGTTTTCTTATTGGTATGAAAATTGTGATGTATTCAAGGATAGAATTTCAAATCAGTCTGTACTTTCAATCCACCAAGTGATAACTTAAAATTAGTTTTCTTAGAGTTTACAAAATTAGCACTTTCATTCAATTAATTTTGTTTAACATGACATAGCTATCTAATAGTATTCAATAGCCGACTGAAACAGTTTGAAACCGGCAATGCGAATAGTATTGATCGAGATGGTTTGAGACTTTTGAGGTATTGAAACTATTGATTGTGATTTAAGACGGCACATATATTGTGTATTGGACAATGAGAGGTCCAACCATTTCATTCGAATACAAGAGCGTATTGACAACAATGTAAACAACTACCATTTTTTTTTTTTTTTTTTTACTGTTTTAAATTTATTTCCAAAGGTTGATTATTTTATATAGAATTTCCATAATATATATTAATAAAAAAGGGAAAAATAAAAATAATAAAAACACTACATGTGGATCTCCTGCCGGTGTTTGTTTGTTTGTTTTAAATGCATTCTTGAACAATTGCTGGGTCTCAATTATTGGCATTGCAAAACATGATTGCCTATTCCTTCGCGCAAGCTCTCAATTGCAAGCAGCTACTGCTAGAAATACCAGCTTGCAGATACGCTAGAATCCCATTCAAATCCAAAATTTACTTATTGCAGATACAACCAGTACTGGGCAGTTCTGTTTTCAGTTAGCCTAAGCTTCTCTGTTTTACGCAATGAATTTATGTTTCAGGAAATTATTAATCTCCATTTGCTGCTTAAAAACCCAACGCTTTGCAAGAATCATGTGAGAATTAAGAACTCACTTATCAAGGAATCTCAACAACCTATTGCCAGAAGGGTTAATTATTTAGTTCCAGCCATGAAGATTGGGTTTTCTTTTATATCAGCATTTTCTATTGGTTCATAGCATCAGACAGATCAGAGTAATCACAAGAAAACTCTGAAATTTAGATTCTTATTCTAGATTCCATCACTGACATTAACTTTAATAGGCATTCCATTGTAAGCAAGGCACATTAAATTTGGTCGTCAACAAGCTAACGAAACAATCAGGTCATCATGCACTGGAAGTAACTTATACATAAGCATCAACAACTTTACTATACGATCATATTAAACAAGAATATCAACGGAGAAACTTTACACAAATAGAGTGATAGTGAGCTTTAAGAACAGTAACAACACACTAGTGTTGTAATTGAGCCTCGTTGCAGTACCTCTTGAAGTTCAAAGCCTCATCCACCAAAAACTCACTAAAAAAATTATTCATGTCAGCAAAATTATGCATGGAAAAGCAAATGCTAGAACCAAAAGTAATTGAAATAACTCACAAGATTTTCTCAGCCATTACTGATGTTTCCCATCTTGGACTCCATGGATACTCAGTAATAAGAGGTGACTTGGCTGGTACACCGTGGGAGTTCATATGCTACAATTACATTGACATAAGCTAATCAGTGAGATGATTTGAAGACCATTAATTGGTCACCGATGAAAAGCCTTCTCTAACAATACAGATACACATTGGCCTAATACATTCTTTAAGCTTTGAAGGCCCAGTGGTTCCTTATAAAGTTTGTTCCTCATAAAGTTTATCGATATTTTGTTTTGGATAAACTCAATATTGATATTATTTGCACAGTGATCTAAATGGAAAAACAACAGAATCAAAATGTGAAAGTGCATGATTTAAAAGTCAGACACTTCTCCCTGTATTAAATTTTACAACTGTGCCTTCTACGAAGGGGAGAGCGTGTCATTTGAGATAGAGCTCATTAGCACATATGTTTGCAAATAGGAATTACCTATTGCTATGAACAACAAAAAAGCCGGTAGGGCTAATGAAGATACCACCAAACCATATACCATTCAAATGTTTATGAAATCATACAGGTGGCATAATTCAGCACTTGGGGTTTAACAATTCCATTAACAGGCAATGTAATTGGATAAGATGTATGGCTGTGCACATTCTTATAGCTACATTAAAATGTATGGCTGTATTAGGGGAAAAACTTATACCTGAGAACTTTGAAGCATCAAACCTGGTTGCTGCTTTGGAAACTGAGTTGAAATGCTGAAGTGAACCTACAGTAATAGGACTTTGAGGAGTTTGTTCACGTGCAAATAACAAAAGTTAATCTATAGAATCGATCATCACAGCAAATAAAACAAGTTTCATACCAAAACCCTTTGAAAATAAAAATACCCACAATAGAAAATAAAGAATTGTATACCAATACAAGAGTTTGCAACCACTACAAGACTAGATGTTTTCTGACAATCCAATTCATGCTTAAATAAGATGATACCCTAGTCATAGAGGAATCTAAAATTACTATCATTCATTTAAGTGATATGAATCCTTTCAATGTGTTAGAAAATAGGTTTAACACCACTGAATTTGCAAAAAATATTTGTCTGCCTAGTGCCCTAATACAGATGATAGTGTCATAGTCCAACAATAGCCACATGCTTCTCACATATCTATGAAGAATGAGGACAGGAAAGACAATTTAAATACAATTCATAAGCCATTAAAAAAAAATTTCCAAAATGTCAACAATTGTTGAGTATACAACAGTACAGACTCAAAATCTCAAAAATATAAATGGATTGAAATTTACTGAAAGTCCATTGCAATAACTAAAGAAAATTAGGAAAATAACTAGTTGCTAAGTGCATATAGAGTACCTTTTTTTTTGGGTAAAACGGACGGCCAAAAAAGGACTAGAAACAAGGCAGATACGACACAGGCAAATGGAGAACACCATCCAATAATTTTCTACAAGGTAATGCTAAACATGTTCTGTAACTTAATCTTTGTCTTTCTGCATTTCCCCCTAGGCTAAATGTGTGGTCAACTCGTTTTGCATAACTTGACCTTATTTCAACTGAAGATCTAGTGTATGAAACTACACACAACCTATTGCACCAGTCATTAAGTTTGCAATTATTATGGTAAAAAATTTGGATAATTCATTTATCAACTCCTTGCCACGCAGTGTGGCCTCAAGGCTCAATGGGATAATATAAGCATAAAATGAGGAAATCATATCATACCAGGAATGTAAATGCCCCAGAGCCAGCAAGAAATGTTGCCTTTCTGCAAAAGATCTGTCAAGAAAAGTAATGATAACCAACTAATAAGTCTTAATGGTTCAAAAATTTTTGCAAAACATTATAACGCCTGGTATGCATACCGGATCAGCTTCTAACGGCCTTCCGAACAGAGGGGCTAATGACTCAATAAAGCGCCTTCTAACATCAATAAGTGAAACTGCCTCCAAGATCTTCAATAAAAAACAACTATATGATGAATTCATGCTTTAAGTGCAAACTATCTCACTAGATGAAGACTATGCAGCTGACCTGTTTCTCAAGAGATTCTTCCAGATGGGGAAGATATTCTGCCATGCACCTATGGAGGGGGAAAAAAAACTATGAACATGATGATATGTTGACACACATCCTTGTATGAAGGCAGAATGATATGATAACATACATTCCATCCAACCATGGAGGAAGTTTGAAATCTTCAATAGAAAAGATAGACTTCAAGTCAGAGGTAGATAGTAATTTCAGACGAGGTGCTGAAGAAGCAGATACATATTTTCTCCCAACAGGGTAGATAACCTTCATTAATCAAAAAGAAGACAAAAGCTCAAGATGCTGAAGAAAAACATTAAGAGCCAAGAAAAAGATAAGGATAAAATGAAAGAAAAATAAAACCTGCAAGTATATCTTTGGTGAATGTCTCCAAGGGCACCCGTGCACCATCTTATCAATGTTCATTTCTGTAAGAGGCACTGCAAACTTCACCTCCTCTGGCTACGCTAAAAGTCAAAGGCATAAAAACCACAAATATAATAAAAAGCTATAAGAAGTATTTAAAATCACTATGGATCAGCTCATAGACTAAATTAGAAAAAATGCGAACATGTTCTTTAAAATTGATACCTTTTCAGCACCAGAACTCAAATGCATTTCAATTCCCTGTAGGATAGTAATGGGCGTTAAGGCAAAATTCCAAGTGCTGAATTTTCCATTCAAGACATAATCTATAGAACAATGGGGTTTAAACAGAAAAAATTGGTGACTAAATGAAGACAGCACATATAGAAGAACTTAACCGAGCCCATCAAACTTTTAAATTTTGAGCCATTGAAGTCAATAAAATGGAATGGGAACACACAAATATAGATGTGCTAATCACACAAACAAAAAATAATATCATTAGAAACCATAAAAATAAAACAAAAGAAATCAAATTATCGGGGATATTCAAAACTGTCCAAATTATTGTGAAATTAAACTTATGAATTTGTGACACCCCAGATTGATTGAATATTGAATGGGTGTGTGTTGTGTGGGTGTGTGTCGTGTCCCACATCAAGCATATCCTGGGTAGATCTGGGTTTTATTTACAACTATAAGGAGCCTCAATTGTGACTAGACAAGTCCTTTTGAGGTATAACATAGATGTGGCTAGCTCTTTTCCTTAGGTCATTACATGGAACAACAATATCAGATACTAAATTTGGTTTTATGCCAGGATAGTCTACCATGGAAGCAATTTCTTACTTAGACATTTAATAGCAAAACATGGAAGAAGCCTATAAAGATTTCCCTATGGTTTTAGTTGATATAAAAAAGAAAAGCATATGCTAGATTACCTAGGGAGGTTATGTAGTAGGTTTTAGAAAAAAAAGAAGTTCCTCTAAAATATGTTAAGCTAAAGTATATCAAGTTGATTAATGATATGTATGAGAATACGTGTGGCATTAATGATAGGTTTGCATTCAGCTTTAAAGTCTATATTGATTTGAATTGGTTATGGATGAGCTTACTAGATTGATTCAAGATAAAGTCCCATGGTGTTTTTTCTTTTTGCTGGCAATATAGCTTTAGTGAATGAACTAGACATGAAGTCAATGCCAACTTGTAAATCTAGAGGGAAACTTTAGAATCTAAAAGTTTTGGGTTTAGTAAGTCTAAAACAAAGTACATGGTGTGTAATTTTATAGTTCCATCTTCATTTATCTTGTTACTAAAAACCCCTATGTACAGGGATACCAAAAAGTAAATACCTTTGATATTTTGGATTAACAATTCACAAGAATGTTGAGAGCTTGAGATTGAAGATAATGTGAACCATAGTATACAAGCATTGTGGATGAAATGGAGAACGGCATCTTGAGTATTGTGTGATCATAGAATATCTATTAAGTTAAAGGAAAAGTTTTACAAGACTACTATAAGACCAGTCATGCTATATGGTACCAAATGATGAGCTACTAAGAAACAACATTTTCAAAAAATGAGTGCAGCTAAAATGAAAATGCTAAAATGGACAAGTGGAAATATAAGGAAAAATACAAATGAATAACTTCAATTAAAGATGGGGTCACTCCCATTGATGAAAAGATAAGGGAGAATCATTTGAGATGGTTTGGTCAAGTGCAAAGGAGAGTGGTTAAAGTACCAATGTGGAAGAGTGATTTGATGTAAGTCTTGAGAATGAAAAGAGTTAGGGAAGAACTAAAAAACACTAGTAGAAGTAGTAGGAAAAAAAAGGAGGTGTGAGAGGATGATTTTGGATAGGATAATTGATGGAAAAGAATACATGTGAATGGTTTAGACTAAGATAAATATAAGGGCAGCTACCATTGATGAAAAGAAAGAGAGTCACTTGAGACAATTTGGTCGTGTGCAAAAGAGATTGATTAATGTACTGGTGAGGAAGAATGATTTCATTCAAGTGGAAGAAATGAAAAGAGAGAGTATGCTTTTGAATAGGACAAAATGACGGAGAAGATAACATTTGAACGATCCCAATTAGTTTGTTGAGAATCCATAAGCCAATCACATAACATTTGGAACTAAGGCTTTGATGTTGTTGAAAATCAAATTATGGGGGAGAAAAAAGAAGCAAAGATTTGTTAATTACAAATTACTTTAACACAATTAACAAAGGGATTAATAAAGAACCCTCACATGGCTAAAAAATAGTTGCATCCACTGCCAGAATAGTAAGAAAGTATCTTATTAAAGAAAAAGAAATAAGTTCCAGACCACATGTTAAAAAAAATTGTTCATAAGTTAACCTTTTATCAGCTTTCTATGGACAGAGAAGCAACATCAGCATGGTTCACTAATATAGACAAGGTCCAATTCACATGATTGGTGTCACACTCCCATCTTATACCGAAAACCCCCCCCCCCTATTTTATTTCTCCTTTTAGTATTTCCACACAACACCCCCACCCCCCTCCACACACACACACACACACACACACACACAAAACTCCATGTCGCAAGCAGGAATGTCACATGCCAAGCCTTCATGACCAGTCCATGATTCCCAACAATCCTATTTCTTCATTTTCATATTTTTGAATATCCACTCAGAGAGCATGAAGAGAGAGAAGAATAGACCCTATTAATGTGAACTTAACTGTCACTTTGGTAATCAGAAAGACAATGACCCAGACAGACTTTAGCTTATGTGTTCAATAAATAACTGATTCCATGTACATTTATAGCATCACGATTACAAAAAAATAATTACCCTTGGCTCCTTCCCTGTTCTTGACCACAACACCACTGCTGTATCATATGTCAAGTTACAAATGAAGCCACTGCTCACAATTTTCCTCTTCAACACCCATTCTCATTACCCAATCTAATATGGCTTATTTACACCATATCCACCTTGAAAAAGGCGGAAAAGGATGCCTTCAAGTTTTCACATTCAAAACATAAATATGAAACGCAATTGCAAGCAATCACCTATGCTTCTTACTCAAAGTCAGAAACACAAGCATAGATCTTTAATAATGAACTCAAAATATTACCACCTAAAAAATGAAGAAGTAAACCACTAATTCCAGCCCGCGAAGTACAACCGCAATAATCCCATAACATTCATCACAAATTTAGAATCAATTATGCATACATATCATATTTTTCCCATCAAAACTATTAACATTATTTCTCATATCTATAGCATTCAAATCAAAACTGTACATTACCTCCCTAAACGCAATAGTGCTAACTTCAAATTTCAACCTATCATCATCAACTTCATCAACACGCTTTCTCTGATAGTTCATATATTGATCCCTATAAAACCAAAAAACAATTGCATTTCAAATTTCAATCTAACTAGCTAAACCACATGAACTCTCAAAAAATTAAAAACACTAATCACAGAAATCACTGACCTAAGCTGTTGAAGAAGAACCATAAGCCGCGTAGGGTCCTTGCCATTCCAATCAGATAAACAATTCTTCGCTGAATTTGCATTACCTTCAACTCCATCATTCCTTGCCAGAAATGAAAGAAAATTTTCATCTTCGACTCCAAATATAACATCCGGAGCAGAAACTGGCGACTCTGAATTGTATATAAAATCCCCTACGAGTACAACCAAAATCTAAATTTAGGTTACGAAGAAGAACATAGTGAAGTACTTGGAAGTACCAGATCTCACTGACATTTTATGAAGTCAAGGCAATAGGGAATGACTATTGTGAAGCGGTCAATGACTCCAGGGGAGAACTTGCTACCGGACCACAAATGTTCAATCTGCAAAGGAATAAAATGAATTTGTATGATATAGGTTTTTTTTTTTTTTTTTTTTTAGCTCTGTTTGGTTTCCGAGAAAATGGAAGGGAAAGACGAAGAGTGTTACCTTAACACTGAGGGGAAAGTGAGAGAGAAGGTAGTTGAGCTGAGCAGCGATTATAGGAGGAACTCCATCGGAAGCCATTGTCGTCACTCGGAGAGAGAGAGAGGGAGAGAGAGAGAGAGAGGGGTTTTGGGCCTTTAGGCAATCGAACACGGCAGCGATAAGTGGTTAAATCGGACATATGGATGGCGAAACGCCGCCGTTGAGGTTTGTTTATTTTTGGCTAAATTACAAATTACAATCATAAAGTTTGAGCTGTTTGAATTTTAGGCTTTAATATTTTGGAGCTTTTGAATCTTACAACTTGATGATTTAGAATTTAGATTTTAAAAGTTCTATTTTAACTAGTAGGTCAATGGTCAAACAATAGGTAGGGATGGTAATGAGGCGGGGTGAGGCCGAAGGATGGGGTTTTCGTCCCTGCCTCGCATAGTTTTGTTTTGTCCCCATCTTCGCCCCGTCTCACATGACGAAGAAAACTTTTTCATCCCATCTTCGCCCCTTGGGGCCCCACGAAGCTCCACCCCAGCTCGTAAAACTCCACTTTTTATTAATTTTTCCTGCAACTAGTACCATTTTTTTATTGAGACCTATTTCATTAATAAAAATATAATTGAAATTATAACTAAATTTATCCCATCAAATCAAATCAATTTTTATAAAAAATTGAATAATATATCCAAGTGTTTAACAAGATAATCGTAAAAAAAAAAAAAAAAAAAAAATCTCATAATAACACATAACAAAATAAAGGCAAAAAACCATATTAGATAGAATAAAATAAGCTAATATTGATATATTTGTTCAAATAGTAGAGTTTTAATGTATGAAAAATTTACAATTATAACGCTTTAACAACACGGGGCGTGGTGGGTTTAAAAAGTCTAAACCCATCCCCACCCCACCTCATGGTGTGGGGCTAAAATCTTACCTTATACCCGCCCCACCACCTTTGCGGGGTGGGAAGCGAAGTGGGAAGGAGTGAGTTAAGCGGGGTAGGGCAAAATTGCTGTCCTTAACCATAGGGTCAAATAAAAAGATTTTAAAAATTAAATGTATATAAAAGTTTGAGAAATCATAACTTAAATATGTAAATTAACCAAAAAAAAAGGCATATGCCTAAATTAAACTTGTTATTATAATTCAAAATCAAGGTTTATCATTAAAAATTCTATAAAATTCACAAGCATAATAAACCAATGTTATAAGATTGCAACAAAATTTTTGCTAAATAAAATTTTATTACATGTCTTTAAATTCTGCATATTAAAATAAAATTAAAAAAAGCAAATCTCAAACGACATAGATAAAAGAAGAGAAAAAAAAAAAAAGGTTAAAGACTTAAACTTAAAGCAATAAACAAATATAACACAAAAAAACGTAAAATAACGAAGAGAGAATAAGGTTTAAACAACTACGTGAAACTAAAAAGTGATCTGTTCATAGTTGAAAATTGATTCAGAGTTGCATGTTTGGGAAACTAAAACTATGAAAAGTGATGGGTAGAGTAATGCGAATCGGCACAGAAGTGAGAGAACAGTTTTTTTTTTTTTTTTAATATATATCTCTTTAGGTTTTTTCTTATTTAAATTATCATATTATCACACATTAAACAATAAAAAAGTTAATGGAATGGATCTATTGATGTAATTTTGCACAATTCACAAACCTAGCTGAGTCATTAAAATCCAATTGGGTCATATGGTTTGCTTAAAACCCACCGGGTTTTACCGGATCTTGTGCACATCTAATCCAATTGATGACCTATACCGGTCTATGTGCCGGGTCACTGGGTTATCATTTTTTTTATTTAATTTTTTAATTTTTTTGTTAGGCTACATAAATAATGGACAAACTATATATATGTGGCACTCAATAAAAAAAAAAAAAAAATTATTAATGAAGTGTCTGCTAATAAGTGAAATAAAATTTTAGGTAAAATCCAAACGAGGATGATATCTTGCAACTTTGCAATTCAGCTCGCCTGTTTTTGTTTGGAAAACGGCGTCGTATATGCGGTTAAACCTGCGGTTTGGTACAAATAATGGGCCAGGCTTTTTATCTTGAAGTGGGCTTTAGTGGATTCTTAATAAACTAATGCTTACCCGATTGAGTGAAGAGGGGTAGAATCGTCAAATAAATTATAGAAACCCTAATGACGAAGCCCGTGCCCTTTAAATAGAGATCGCTTTATGCCTCCAAACAATTAGATCTCTCATCGGAAGCGGTTGTTCTCTTTCTCCGTTTCTCTTACTCTCTCTTTATATTTTAGTGTGTTTTGTATGAATTAGTGAAATCAAGTGATGAATTTGGATTTAAAATTCTCACGACGGTCGTCTGAGACACTTTTTTAAAGTGTCGGAGTTGATGCAATAATCCAATACTTCTGATGGTTTCTTCTCTGTGTTTTCTTCCCTTGTTACTTTTCTCTTTATATAAATCGTTTGTTTATATATTTATTTATAATTATGAGTGGGGCACAATGATGATGAATTGATCATCGTCCGATTAAAATTCATGACAGGATATATATCCTCCTACTCATTCTGAATTGCTTGCCTCTCTCATCAGATTTCGAAAATCTCAACCTTCATCAATCTTTTTTTTTTTTTTTGGGTTTTTGTTTTTTTTTTTTTTGGATTTAAATCCGTGTTTTATACATTTATATGTATAAAAAATGAGGCACTGTGAGGAATATTTCAAAAGTGTGAGATTGAAAATCTATGAAATTCTCAATAATCAAGCATAAAGTCCTTTTCATTCTGAGTGCCTCTTTACTTGTTTATAAAGAAGTGTCCGCTAATTGGAACAAGGGAGCTCTCAAGTTCAAATATCAAGTTATTAAAGTAAATCCCATAGAGGAAGTAGAGAGCCAAGATAATACCGAGTGGTATTACTATTAGCCCATTACTACTTGGAAGTAATTGTTTATAAACTTTAATTGATTCCCATTTAGTTTTTAATTTAACCCATTCGAATTCCATCAAAAAAAAAAAAAAAAAACCCATTCGAATTAAAAACAACAATAACCGTAATTCTTAGTAGACTGACATTAACATATTCATTAAAAAAAAAAGTAGACATTGACAGATATTAGATATTATAATGTGAGATTTTTAAATCTAAATCAAGCAAAGAAGAATCCGGTGCATACAAAAATCTGTTTTAGGAAAAGAATCAAGATAAAAAAAAAAGAATTGAATATATTGCATTATTAAAATATTTAATACATCGTTTCAACACACAAGATAGATACAATGCTTCATCTCCTAGTCACAATCTAAGATAATTTTATTGATTTACATCACTCGTTTATAGCTTGGAGGCAAAGTGACATGATGAAAAGGTTTTATATCCAATGACTAAAAGTGCCGGATGTTCTGGCTTTGTGGTAAACAATGAGTTCGTGGAAGAAATTACCACATAAGAATTGCTTTGGTTGATTTGGTTGGTTGCATATCTATGGTAAATCTATTTTATCTTCTTTAAAAAAAAAAAATTGGTGTTTAATAGTTACTTCTCCAATTTTTTTTTTTTTTTTGAAAATTTGATAGAAATAATGAAACTGTCGGATTTGAATCTTAAATGTCTCCGTTGAAAATGATAGGAGGTTTCCATTGAATTACAAGACTCTTGGCTTGTCTCCAAACTTAAGATGGTTTGTATATCACAAGTATAGTATTTATCATGTATTTGTTATATTTAAGATAATATCCTTAATAGAGACTAAAATCAAGGACCCATTAATTGTCTTTTATTTTAGCCCAATCAAGGATCTTCCTAGATCAACTTTATGTCTATATGGGCATTCCTGTATAGCAAATTGTACAGAAAATAGTGTACATAGGTTGCATTAACAGTTTTCCTCTCTCTCTTTTCAACAATCTTGAATTCGACATAAATGAATTCTTAAACATACCAGGTGTGGAAAAAGAAAGAGAAGTTATGAACATTTAATTTACAAGAGGAACATAGTCTACGCTCATCTTTACCGCAAGCCTAGTCTAGAGCCCAAACCTGGAACCAAAATTCAAAGCAGAAATGAGTGATTACCACAAAAATCTGAGTCTTCCATTATTTTGTTAGTTTATGGTTTTGTCTTTTGTGTACTAACCTGGATTCTGCCATCAGAGGAAGCAGCAAAAAGCATTAATTCATTTATATCTGATGTTAATGATGTAATTTTTGCATGTCCACCACCAGCCATTTTGATAGAAGCAACTTTTCTAACTTTTTCTTTCACCCAAACCTCAATGAACCCACATTTTGTGGCTGTATAAATGAAGTCACTGTTGACGGCTATGCGTTGGATATCAAATCCTGTTGGGAATGATCCAATTACTGCCTTGGTGGAAAGTGAAAACACCTTCCATATGCAAAACAAGCAAAAGAAAAATGGCACAATATCAGTTCTGCTATCAAACTGTCGTTGCTAATTATGCTTGATAATAACAATGATGTGAGAGTTGCATACCTTTCCAGCTATAGCATCAACTGAAGACCCACCAGCAAAGAGGAGGTCTTTATGAACATGCAAGGAATGTATGACTTGTTTTCCTAACAATTTTCTTGTACCAGAGTATGTTGTGTAATTGCACAAATCAACCTCCTGCCACATATTTTTTTTTCTTTCAAATTATTAATAAGCTTTTGTGACTGTTATCTAACATTGATGTGTTTCGTGATTGCGATGTTTTTGTTTTGTGATTGTGTGAAGTTTACCTGGATACTGTAACTAGAACAACGGCAATATAGTTTGTCCCCGGTCATGGCAAGGCATTTCACATATTTGTTGAAATTTATATGCTTTGGAGTCCCAGACCAGTTATACACCTGTGATAACACAAATGTCAGCAAAGCTCTTTTTGTTATGGGCTGCATATTTGTCCTAGCTGTTTAAACAAAACACTTAGCACTTGCCTTGACCCCAGTTCCATGAGAAATATAGCATGCCACTTTAGAATTGGCTGTCAAGTCGTATACTGCCTCTTTCACATCATGAACTTGAATACAGTGAATTTCCTCAGGTTTAATTGACCAGACCTGTAGTCAAGAAATACATAAAACAATTGTTTAGTGAAATTTAGTAAACACAGCAAACATGTAGCTATATTTTGCATGAAAGTTTGTTTAGCATTTGTCTAATACATAAAACATAGGAACATGTGGTTTTTTGCCTTCACCATTTTGTTGGACTCATCTAGTCACTAATGTCATTTATTATGAAAAAATGTGTAGTGCCAAGAACAAAATCAATCGAAACAAAGAAAATAAGAAGCTCTTATATATGTTTTTTATACATATTAAGTGGGCAAGGGTGGATTCAAACTCCAAACGTCTCCATTAAAAACTCTAAGAAGTGTCAGTTAACTTAAATTCATAGTGGGACACGCTATTCATATGAGATGAGAGAGTATGAAATTAATATACTCTTGGACTTGGAGTATTGTATAATTTTCTCACCAAAGGGTAATTGATTATTTGAAGGCTATCATTATCAGTTCCAATTTCTGAGCTGCTTCTTTCCTATGTAATAGAGGTCATTGGTGTGTGAATAATGTTCCACCGTATTCCCATTTCAACTAAAATAGCCAAAACAAGCATGCAAGACTGATTTTTCTTAAAAAAGAAAACTTGTGATGGCTTACCCGAATTGTTTTGTCAAAGGAACCACTATATAGTTTGTCACCTGAAGATGGTACATAGAGGCATGTGATAGCCTTTGTATGCTCACGAACTTCTTGAACCAACCTTGGTAACCTTTTTCCAACATCCCACACCTACAAGAAAGATATTATGGCCTCAGCTGTTGCAGAAGGAAATAAACAACCCCACATAATTGCAGTTGTGCATGTATCCTTGAGCAGGTATGAAAAGATTGAATATGTCTGTTTAGGTGCAAACCTTTATGGTTCCATCAGAATGGCTGCTTAAAAGTCGACCATTTAGATGAAGCAAAGACAGAACCTCACCATTTGCGCTTGAATCTAACTCAACCATTTCAGAAAAACTCCATAACTCTGTCTAAAAAACACAACATTAGTAGGATTTAGTTATCTAATTGTCTATATTATTTTAAATCAAGGACATGAATGCTCCTCCACGCCACTTACTGCATCTACAGATGGTAAATTCATCAAGGCTTCCATTATATCTCTGACCACCAATGAATTCCTCTTAAGCTTTCTTAAAGTTCTGTAGATGCATTTAGCATAAACCCCCAGTGCTTCAAGTGCATCTAAATTTAGAGGGTTTGAGTTAATTTTTATTTGAAGAGGCATGAAAACGTTCTGTGTAAGCATTACCTCTGATGCATTGTACTTACATGGATCACTGACAAAAGTTTTCATAGCAAGGGTCAATAAAATCTTTTCCTCTAGGTTCTTGGATGATTGGAGGACATTTATAAATTCATCAAGCAAGGACTTGCGAGCAGCATCTCTTACACCAGTATGAGGAAGAGTAGAAAGCATGTACGTGAGCCATGCAGCAAGGACAAGGCATGACCTTGCCATTTCTAAGGAATCACTCTTGAGACATTCCTCCAAGGCTTTGAAAATTGAGCCATTCTCATGGTTGCAAAGTACAAAAGCAACCCTTCTCTCCCAAGAGCTTGCAGCTTTCTCTTCCTCTTCCTATATATAAGTATATAAGATTAAGGATAGATACAAGGTTGAATATAATGAGTAATATGCTCTATGACAAACCAAAAACCAGACATATGCAAATCATTGTTTCCAGCAAATCGTTGGCATCTTTTCTCAGCTGTTCTGCCTTCATCAAGGCATTGTAAGGTTGATCAAACCCCGCAATCTTGAGTAACCAGGCTTTGGTATAGGACTTCCCTGAGGAAGTTAGACACCCGGATAGAGATATTAAAGCATCTAGAGCCATCATTTGAGAATCAGAAAATTCCTTTCTCCTGAGTGCTTCAATTAATATATCTATAGCTTCTTCCTTATACACGCTCATCTCCCTTGGCTCAACCTGGAAAAGCGATAATCAGTGGAATTTATAGTTAGATGTTATAGTGGTGTATGTTAGGAACATTATTTAAAAATTTTACACTATTAATGTTGATTTCAGAGAATCAAGGCAAACCAAGGGATCAAGCTGAAGAAGAAGAGCAGCAATGGCCGGTTTCTGCTTTGCAGGAGCCATTTGAAGATACACAAGAAAGGTGTGCATGGTACTAAATGCTCCTTCATCTTTAATTATCTGCAAGATCTGGTTGCAGAATGTCCTCCCGTGACAGCATAGAAAGAATAGAATCTTCATTGAGGGTGTTAGGCAGGGTACTGAGCAAGGAAAGGAAAAATAAATCAAAAGGTACATGTGCTCCATAAAAAGAAGCACACATGTAAATTTGTGTGCAGTGTCTAATAAACTGAACCATTTAGGAGTACGATTGGAATCATTTTAGAACCTAACTCCAAATAACTCTTGGTGAAACTACTGGATCTAGGTACTACTGCAACTTTGTTTTTATATCAGTAAGTTATGCACTTAATGATTCTTGAACCTAAGACCTTACTTTTACCTTCTTATGGGGAAAGGTACAATAGCAACTTTAATTTGATCACTGCAATTGCAATGTAGTTGCTATCAAAATTATTTACATGCATAAACATCTATTTGGAATGAATGACCCCAGACACACACACACGGAGGTTTTGAGACTTGTCTTTCTTAGGTTAACATGAAATCAAGTTCAAAGGTTTTGAGTTTTGTTTTGTTATTTCAAAATTTGGTAGCTTTAATTATTAGAAGGATTTGCAAAGTAAGAGAAATTGTGTACTTCAGTCTTCAGATTTATCATAAATGAGAAGTGAAGATTTAATATGCAAAGTGTACCTGTGTAACTGAACGAGCTCTGAGAGAAAATCTACACATATGCCTCTTACACTATCATTTCCAGCATGAAATAATTCTAGAACAAGCGACAATTCAATTCTATTTACTATCAAGCTCCGGCAACCTTTTTCAGCTTGCATGCAACATAAAAGTATGGAAACAATGGATCTCCTTCCTTCCAACCTATCCAAACACTTGACCAAGGCTGGAATTCCATTTGCAGAAATAACACTCAAGGCACTGAGGGACCTGCTGCATTCATCCCCTCCCATTAGAATCTGCTCAAGCAATGCTATGGCAGCATCCTTGGGCTCCATTACAAACTGAATATCATCTAAATCTTCAGATTTGTTCAGAATTGTCAGGACAAGGGAGGATACAAGGTCATGAGCTGAAAGCTGAGCAAATGCTGGGGTCAGCTGGTATATAAGAACAGTAGCCTCAGATAGCCCATTCTTTAGCAGAGCAGCTAGGCAATCAAAATCAGAATCTACACTTGTTAGAGTATTCCCAACACCTTCATCTGCAAATACTAGCTCTAAGAGTCTGTAAATTGATGTTCTGAGAACTTCTCTGCTCAGAGAAGCTGACAGTATTTCCACAAACCCGTTTACAATTGTTGGATTGGATAAAAAAGACTGAACCCCAGGATCAGCCTTTGATTCCTTCCATAATCTGGCTATTGCCAACACAGCTGCTTCACATTCTTGTAAGCTGTCTGAAGTAGAGAGACAAGAACCATAGGGTTTTAAATTATTGATAAATTGCTTCTACTGCTGCTTGGGATATTACACTGGTAGGTGATGTAGATACTGCTGCACGCATATATCTTTTCTTCCTATAGTTAAGATAGTCATCTATGCTCTTATCACAGGATATATCACTTGTTTTGTATAGAGTGGAGGCCAAGCGGATTTCTTTTGTGGAGGATCTAAATGAATCTCTCGGTGTTTCGGAGAATGAAAATTCTTGAGCAAGATCAGGATACTGTTCTTTCCAAGATGATATTAGTCTCTTCAAAACATAGTTTGTTTTGGGCAGTATACTGGCAGAGAGAGGTTGCCGTGTAATGGGGCATGTTACATTTCCTCTTTCAAGCCATTCTTGGATTGCTTTTCTTTCATGGATTTTGCTAATGTGTGCACCATCTATTTTTGAAAACATTTTCTCGAGAATTGAAAAAGTATTGACAGTTTTTTCAATTTCCGAGAAAATGTTTCCAAAAATAGATGGCTTAATGTGTGCCCTAAGGGCACACATTAACCGAACCCTTATTTCATATGTCTGGCCTGTTTCAAGGGTAACAGGGTCAAAAAATATCTGGCTTGTGATGGGGCAAACAAAATCCTTAGGTGGTCTTGTTTGAGTAGTCAGCTTCTCAGACATTGGGAGAGAGATGTAGCTCTGGCTTCCCTCATCAACTTCTTTAATAGTACTGCATAGTGCAAAGGAATTCAAATATTTTAAGGGGACAGAAATCATAGAATGATAATGTCTTTAATCAAGCCTTGTAGGAGAGATGCTGGTCGATTTTCAAAGCTAAAAGAAAAGTACAAATACTAGAGAATTCCCAAAATAATGATAAAAAGGAAACAAAGTGATGATACCTATTTTCTAATACTTGGCTATTCTCACTGTCAAAACTCCGTGTTCTGCTATTGATTTTTCTGCGAAATTTCAGCTTTCCCTACATTGCAAAGAGTTAATTAGCACTGTTCAAAAAATTGGATAAAAGTACATCTTCAATCTGAAACCTACTATGACTTCACCATCAGAGTCTGCTGAGTTGAAGCTGTGATCATTCTTTACGGGTGGAGATGAAGGCAACGACGTGGAAACAGATGAATCTGGGATATGGCGGGATAAAAAGCGTAACACAGCAGGGTTTTCTTTTTTAAATTGCACATCTGGTTTTGGAGACAAAATAGTTGGAGAAGGAGATGTAGGGGAATCCATAGGAGAAAAGAATGTAGTAGAATGTATTTGGTTCTTCATTTTAGATGTCTGTGCTTTAGGCCCAGTTTCATTTTCCTCAGCCATCTTCATGCCACTAAGAGATGCCCTTTTGCTAGGTATATCATCAGAATGAGAATCCACATAACCATCATCAGGCTCATATTCAGAGTCATCCTCATCTTGATCTTCATTCTCATCAAGCAACCCCTCCTGGCATAGTAAGCAAGAATGCAGCTTGATGTTATTCCCAAACTAAAAAGCCAAGTAGAGAACTTTAAAACATATGGATATAAACCCAAAATTAAGCTTCCTCATGCCATTGTGAATTTTACTGCTCTAATTTCCATATTTACCTGAGGATCCCATCTAGTGGACTCCTTCAGATTTTGGGACGCGGTAGAACCTAAATTTAATCTGCTTTGAGCCAAATCACCAAAAGATGTAAGTAAATAAGAGCCTCAAATCATTCTCTCCAGATAAATCAATAGCAAGTTATTTAATTAGTGTATTAGTAAGATTTGAATTTTATTCACCTGCTTGCTTCCCTTGTTTCTCTTTCACCAAACTTAGATTTCATAATTGGGGAAATCTCAGCGCTCTTAGGCAAGATAGGACCAAATTTTACATAATCTGGAATTGAGTGGCTGACTTCTTGCAAAGGAGTCATAGGTGGCTCCGCAATGGGCAACATTGGAACCACCTTCTTGCTCGAGTTTGAATCAGAGTTCATACAATCCTTATAGTATTTAGCAAAAAGCCATGTATTCTCATCCAATGATTCTCCATAAAGCTGCTCTAGCTTCTGCAATTTTTCCAATTGTTCTGGCCCCATGGAAAACATCAAAGACTCATTGAAGTATTGATCCAAAACAGCCGTATAGGACATATCCGTGCAGTCAGGAATTACTTCCATCATTAGCCTATGCCTTTCCTCTGAATACCATCCAACAATGGAGCTCATGTGTGAAAGAAACAGGACTTTCCAAATTTCAGGAGCAAAATCAATCCGCGAGAAGAAGGGTCTATGATGAACATCTCAAGCATATGAAGAGCTGCATTATGAACATTGTTCCGCAATTTCCACATGTATGCAAGGTTGAGATGAGCCCAAGCAGAGAGGTAGAAATTAGGAACACCGGCAGTTTTCTGATTAGAGTTCAATAAGGCACACACTTGCAACATCTTCTCGGCATACTCCAATCTTGCAAGCTTAGTTTCCATATTTGAAGTGTTGATAGCTTCTTCAAGGGCTTCAATTCCCTAGTCCAAATTTGCTAATACTGCTTGATCCGCGTACCGAACCTCTGTGTCTTTGTCACAGCTTACATCTTCAGCTGCCAATCTCTCTGCACACTGTTCTTTGTGTTGGGTTCTCTGTTCTTTATTAATCAACCGCTCTTGGGTGAAATTATCAACACTAGTAACCAATAACCTAATCGTATCCTTTTGGTCCATTGCAAACCTATAATCCATGTTCATTTTTTTTTTTTTGTCTTGTGAAGACAATCTGAACAAACAAATTCCCAAACTTAATATATTAACAACTAAAGCATGAAACTCAGTTTGCAAATGGTTTTTCTTGATTGCTAAGAAAGTATAGGAAAGGAGACTGTAACAACTTCATATTTTTCTCCTTGTCACATGTTTAAGATTAACTCAGGCATTTAGAAAACTCAAACACTTATGTAAAAAACAAGCTCTACATGAAATGATTGTGATAGCCTTGAGGAAAAGAATGAAAATATCTCATCAATTCAACAACGAAACTGTTAACAGATTCTAGCATCACCAAAACCTCATAATCCTTACTGGAGACCGTTGATGATAAATTGCCAACTGTCGCAAAAACTTAAATTATTGCTCTGATACCATGATAAATTACAACTATTACAAAGGTAAATTTAATTGCTTAACCAGTATTCTAATGGTTGAAAGATATATTGAGCAACTCTAAAGTATAGTCTCCACACAGTAAGAAGTGCATAAAAATAATTACTAATCTATAGATATCAATAACAGCAAATTGACTGAATCCCATAATAGAAAACTCAAAATGAACGTGGTATAAAAAAAAAAAAACACAGAGAGAAAAGTGCTTACTGTATTGAAGAACCAGCACAGCTAGTCTGCTATAGTCGTATGGATTGGCCAATGACCAATATTTTTCTAGGCAATTAATATCATTGTTGTTGAATTTCCAAGACTAACAAATTTACAAGAAAGAGTGTGAGAAAGCCGGCTTTTGGAGATTGTATAAGCTGTGCCGGCTTTGGCCATTTTTGGAGTGTTGATTAAGGCAAACAAGCAGACTGAACATTTTTTTGTATATTACTATACACTATTCAAATAGTGTGACGTTTTTGAGTTTTAAATAGCTTCCTAGCAGTATAAAAAAAATGTATGTATGAAATAATTGAATATAATGGGGGGTTTGAATGGTCGTTTAGTAAAGGACAATAGAGAATCTTACCAAAAAATAAATGGACAAAGAAAGAGCATTTAGCTTTTGGCTTAAATCTTTGGTCATGTCTAAAATAACAAACACTAGAAACAGGTCAAAGTTTAACTGTAATCGTGTTCCAGAGGGACGAAAATGCCCTTTGTTTGGTGTGCGGTTTCATCAACTTTCTTTTGAGGGAAGGTGAGTGACATTGAGCCCATTAACATTGCCAATCAAATCACTTGGGCCTATAGCAATGCTTGTGGCCCACTTTATTTTGTTGGACCTGTAACTTGGTTGGGTAGCCCATGAAATTTGGCCAGGCCGAACAAAACCACATTTCACTTTGGGAGATTTGGGCCAAGACTGACACCAGGCTGTATAACCACAGACGAAGCAGTTTTTGTTTTTTATAAAATTATAACAATAGTATTGTTAACGGGTGTCCTAAGACATTTATTAATGGACAATTTTAGAAAAATTTTGATATCATTTTCATAGGAAATATAAAAAAGAAGTGCTACGTCTAGTTGTTCACAAAATTTTTATGACACTTTCACAACAAATCATAGGTGGTAAGTTGTTATTAATTCTAATTTGAATCCACAATTTAAATTAGTTTTTTACTCACCCATAATAGCCAACAACAACCAAGTACTTAAGATTTTGTTGTGAAAATATTATAAATATAGCATTTCTCAATATAAAAAACTAAAAAAAAAAAAAAATCAGTTGCCTTTTTTTTTTTTCCATAAAAAGCTTTTAAAAGTATTTCCTAAACTAATACCCTTAGGATATTAGTTAACTTTTTCCTTATAATAATATAAAAAATTATAAAAAAAAATATTGTGAACATAACATTTCTCAATATAAAAATTTATCAAAAAAATCAATTGCTTTTAATTTTCCCATAAAAAGCTTTTAAAAGTATTTCATAAACCAATGTCATTAGGACATTAGTTAATTTTTTCCTTATAATAATATAAAAAGCTATCAAACAAATGTTGTGCACATAACATTTCTTGATATAAAAAGCTATAAATAAAAAAATCAGTTACTTTTTTATTTTCACATAAAAAGTTTTTATTAGTATTTCCTGAATTAATGCCTTTAGGAATCTTTATAATAATATAAAAACTTATTAAACAAATGTTGTGAACATAACATTTCTCAGTATAAAAAGCTATAAAAAAAGCCATTTACTTTTTTATTTTCTCATAAAAAGCTTCTAAAAACATTTCTTAAATCAATATCCTTAGAACATTAGTTAATTTCTATCTTTCATCTCAAAAAATCAAAAAAAGAAAGAAAAAAAACATTAATTAACTTTTCCCTTGTAACAATAAATGGGATGTCCTTGTTAAAAAAATCAAGAAGTATCCGTGCAATTACAAGACTTTCCGCAAAAGCATGAAAAATGAAGCAATTAAGCACGACGCTTTTCAACCCTTTTGACTTTTCATGATTGTCACTTGGAAATTGGTACATTTGACTGGTCAATTATCCACTTTTATTAGAGTCACAAACCACTAGCCCATTCTATCTAACAACGCGGAAATGTCAATCTTCTATAAGTCGTTCTTCTAATGATGTAAAGCAAACTACCAAAAAAATAAAAAACTGGTTGTATGGGCAATATTTGCTTGCAATATCCATATTCTCTTATCTTTGCGAGTTACCTTCTTCTTTGTATGCTAGTTATGATTTTAATCATAAGGCACTTTTAAAGTGATTTGCAGTTAATTCATTAAAAAAACAAAAATAGAAGCAGAAACAATAATAAATTTTATTATTTATACAGAATTATATTGTACAATAGGGAAGAAAAAAGAAGAATATTCTTTTAACTAAACAATAATCTCTTATTTTTCTTTTGCAACACTAGCCGAGACTAGAAAAACACGATTATATTGAGAAGGTATGCTAACAAAAAAAAAAAAAAAAAAAAAAAAGCCCTCTAATTAGTGACAATGCATGGTGTAAACTGACCCGTGAAACGATGGTCTTTGAGGGGGATCATGTAGTAATGTACAACGTATTTGATTTTATTAGGTATGGGTTGAATTGAATATGAATTACAGTTCTTTCAAAAAAGGAAAGTGATGAACATTGTCCTGGGGTTGAATCACGAGAATTCACCCATTTAAAGTCATTTTTTGTGTCAGCCAAGTTTGACTTATTTGGTTTGATTAGTTCTACTCCGGTCTAAGGAGTGAAAGTTACTACTACTAGCCGACTTTGAAAACAAATTTTTGCCCGGATTGTTCAGCCAGAATTTGAGTCCAAAAGAGTCTGCAGCATGTAATTCATTTGACAATTTGACTACTTGGTGTTTTTAATGGAACGTTCATAGTTCAAATTTATTCTTCTCTAATTATCAAATTATCAATGAAAAATAAAAATAATATATATATATATATAATCTATCTTATTTTATTTTTAATAAAGGGATAAATTTTTTATATATTTTTAGGGGGGAAAAATTGACTCCTCTAGACTCAAGTCCTTTTTTGATAATTTAATACTCAAATTTTCACAAAAAACAACAACTTATTGCACAAAGAATAGTAATGCTTTTCGCCCCTTCTTTGATTGAAATTTCTACCACCTTATTTTCTTTTTTTCTCTTTACCCCTTACTTTACTTTGTTAAGTATTTAATATCAAAGTGATAGAAAATTCTATTTGGAAAACGTGTGAAGTTTAAAAAGTAAATTGGTCCAATTAAAAGTTTAAGAATTGTAATAGCCACTGCATTAAAGTTTAAGAGGTGTCAGGGCATTTTTCTCTATGTTTTTCATGTTTTCTTAATAATATTTGACAAATAAAATAATTATAACAAATTAATTTCTCTATAAAATATGTCAAAAAGAAAAAAAATATAATAGATACTCAAGAGAAAAAATATTCTTTTCAATGGTATTGTTTTTAGTGAATGAGTTTTATTTACAAGGCTGTTGGAAATGGAACTTCATCAATATGTGCAAAATGTTGTTCGACATCTAGATTTTAAAAAAATTGTCAGTATTTCTTATTTTTGTTAATGGTTTTGAGGACTAGAAAATCTACCAACTTGTTTAGAAAGTGGATATATTTGTGCTTATTCTTCCAGTTTTTTTGCCACTACAAAGTGATAGTTTTCAGTTCTGAATGTTGTCAAAAGGCAAAGTCAAAATAGAAGATGAGTTTTTAATGGATTCTTTGATTTTTATAAATTGGAAGGAAAAATCTTGCGACATTCATTATGAAATCAATTATTTTTTTAAATTTAAAACAATCGTTAGATTTCATTTTAATATATAATTGCATTTAAATGTATTAAAAATTAGTTATTTTTGTGTCTTTTATATGTATAGTTAATACATAGTTTGGATATTTATTTATGGATAAAGTTTAGCTACAAAATTAGTTATAACTCAACTCTACAAACTCACTCAATAAAATAAATATTACAACATATTTTGGAAATCTAACTGTTGAATTACATGTTTTTTAGGCTCTTAATATACATGTTAAATTTTGTGTCAATCGGATATTATTTACTATATGATCTATAAACTTATATTTTGTGTATAAGTTTAAATTACAAAAACTTGCAATTTAATAAATTTATTGATGACATAGCTATTAATCTTTAATTTTTTTGAAATTTTGCAAGTATAGAGAATATAAGAAGAAGATGTAATCCAATAGTGGATTTGTCAAAATTTACCCCTAATCAAGGACAGAGGTATCATTGGACTAGGGGGGGCAATGCCCCCTCCCCTCCCAATTTTTTTTTTAAAAATTTTTATTATATATATGCATACTAATTTTAGCAATTTTATTCTATAAAATTACATTTTGTTTCCCTTAAATAATATCATTGATTCTTTTAAGTGTAATGTTATACTCAAAACTTTTTTACAACATTTTTATAAATTGTTTTGTAGCAAATTCTTATTGGTTTGCACAATGAGCCCACCACTCATATCATTTTTTTACCTACTAGTAATCACTTATTATATTAGTAATTTATAAAAAAAAGCTAGTAAAACTAAAAAATAGCTCAACAACAAAAATTACTAATAGTAAAACTAAAAAAAAAAAAAAAAAAGCTCAACTAACCAATTTTATCCAAAATAAATAACTCTGTTCGTTAAAAAATTCTAAATAAAAATAATTTTGTTCTCACTCACCAAAAAAAAAAAAAAAAAAAAAAAAAAAAAAAAAAAAAAAATCAACAACTTAGCCTAAATAATAGCAAAGTCAAAAGTTGAAACTATCACACACAGCCAACAATAAAGCCGCCTCCTAATTCAAAGTTCTGACTTCATCTCTACCTCTAATAAAAAGATATTAATTAAGTTTGTAGTCTAAGGCTACAATTAATTTTGTAACTAAATTTTGTCATTTATTTATTTATTATATTTTTTAAATTGATTCGTACTTTGACCTCCTTGATCGAAATCCACTGTACATGAGCATAGGCCAAAGGGACAAAATAATAAGTTGCATGAATCTTCCATTTCAATTACTATTAACCATTTCAAAGAGAGTATGCCACGAGAGTCTCCCCGTGGGTAGATAGTTACTAGGAAACAAACAACAAAATGACAAATCCACCGTCAAAGGTTTAACCACCAAACAACCTGTAAAGATGACAATGTAGCATTATAATATATACTGTTGGATCTAACTAAGAAATAGTCTCAGATCCTTTTAAGCGGAACAGTGAACATTTGAGCATTTTTATATATACGGAGAGAGATACAAAACATCCTACTACAATTTTGACTGCTTTTAATTTAATAATTATAGCAAAGATGAGAGATTTGAACCCGAAATTTCTTCTTTAAAGACATTTGATTGTGTGAATCAGAAAAATGCTTTTAATTTAATAATTATAACAAAAATAAGAGATTTGAACCCAAGATTTCTTTCTTGAAAGCATTTGAATGTGTCAATCAAAATACTTTTAATTTAATAATTATAACAAGGATGAAATATTTGAACTCGAAATCTCTTCTTTGAAAATATTCAAAAGTATCAATCAAAATACATTTAATTTAATAATTATAACAAAGATAAGAGATTTGAATCCGAAATTTCTTCCTTAAAAACATCAAAATATGTCACTTAAATCCAAATATTTTTGGGCGAATAGACATTTTAATGTCGTACAAACATGGCAACCAACAATAATGGGTCATTACAGAGGGGGTTGAATTATAGAAATAATTTGAGGTTCTACCAGTCTGTCCAGTAGCACCCATCCCTCTCTCTCTGACCACTCAAGGAACAATATTATAAATCCGGCTCTGACCGCATTGGTGATCAGTAAAGTATATTCTCTTTTTTTTGTTTTTTGGTTAACAATCAGTAAAGTATATTCTCATTACATGATACGGGAATCTTCCTAAGTCTTTCCCTTATTTATTTTATTCTTTTCTTTTCTTTTTAATTAAAGTTCCAGGTATATTTATATTTGCATTGATTATATCTCAAGTAAAGAAGATGAAGTATACGTAATGCTTTATAGTTTATACGTTTACTTATCAATTGGTTTATAAAATTTTGGTCAACCATTAAAAAAATGTCTATATGTTCTTATTAAGGAATAAATAGTTCAAAAAAAGGCCTTCTCTTATTTACCTTTTTTTTTTTTAATTTAATTTTTAAAAAAAATTTACCTTTGTTTTTAACAAGTTGGCTTGTAATATTTTGTTTAGAGTTGTGCTTGTAATACACGTTTACTTATCAATTGACTTGTAATATTTTGGGTGATGACCTTTGTTTTTATCAAGTTGGCTTGTAATATTTTATTTAGAGTTATGCTTGTAATATTCGTTTACTTATCAATTGGCTTTTGTAATATTTTGGGTGAGTTTTGGTTAATAAGTTTTGGTTGAAAAGAACTTACAAAAAAATGAAAGTGTAAAATAATTTTCAGATGACCAATATTTTTCATTGCTCCAAACACCTGTAAATATGGAAAATATATTTTGAAAATCAACTTTCATCCAAGGACGGAGCTAGGACTTGAAGTTAGGGGGGACAGTTTTGCTATTAGTTGCATGCGGCGGCTTTAGCTTTTGGCTTGCTTGCTTAACAACTAATGGTTTTTTTTTTTTTTTTTTGTGTTTTTTTTATGTCATCCAAGTATGGACAAAATTATTTTGTTCAAAATTTTTTAAAGGGTCGAGTTGTTTGTTTTTGGTAAAATTGGTTGATTGAGTTTAATTGTTTTTAGCTTTTTTATTGGTAATTTTTGTTGTTGAATAATTTTTTTGGGCTAGTTAATTTTGCTTTAGATTTTAGATCTGACCTTTAAAAAGAGGAAAATGCTAGAATTACAAACTTTTTTTACAAATTATTAATATGGTGAGTGGTTATTAGTAAATAAAAATGTGATGTAAGTGATAGGCCCAGATGCAAATCAATAAAATTTTACTACCTCAACAGTTTGTAAAAATGTTATAGAAAAGTTTGTGGCTAGAGTAGTACTCTTAAAAGAATCAATGATAATGTTAAGGGGGACAAAGTGTGATTTTATAGAACAAAATTACTAAAATTAGTACCTATGTATATATTATTTAAAAAAAAAAAAAAATTAGGGGGAGACCATTGCCCCCCGGAGTCCAAGTCTCCCTCCCGTCCCTGCTTTCATCAAACCAACAAAGCCTAATTTATGAGTCTGAAAGTGATTCTACTTAATCAAGCAACACCATTTGATTGTCATTTCTTTGCCACACTCACCAATCTATGACCATAATCTTATCCCGTAAACATCATTGTCTTTCTTGCAATTATGTTTCACTAGACTAATGTTAAAGCATCCAATTAAGACACCAAAAAACATAATCTTTTCACACTTTGATTTGTACCAACTAGTCATGGCTCCTCTCCCCACTCACTCATATTGTCTTTTACAATTATGCTTTTATATTGATTATCACATCTTTCTTACTTTGCATTATGTTCATAAATATGGTTAGTTGCAGTTTGAAGATGCAACAACGAGTCTCAAATTCAACCTAAGTTAAGCTCTTAAACACCTTTTTCTTTCTTTCTTTATTTTAATTTTAATTTTTATTATCAATTCATGCAATCTATTTTTCTTATATTATTACTTTTTTATACTATAAATTTCCTTCTACTATTCCAACCACTTCGGTTTTCTAAATCTACTGCCAACACTTGCCATAAATCTTTATATTACTTTCCCACATTGCTCAATCATGACTATCATTTACTACATTATCGGGGTGGTTGGTCTAGTGATTATGGGCTCACTCTTAAGGGTTTAAGAGGTGGATATCCAAGATTTAAATCCCGCAATGGGAAGCGCCTAGAAAATAACTCTATGCTCTCGACTTATGCTCACTAGTGTCCTCGATGGGGCTGGGTGTACCGCTGGTATGTACTGTACCAGTATATGTATCAATACCAAAATGTCAACGTTTCATATTGGTTAAAATACCAGCCGTACTGGTTGATTTCAGGTGTTTTGGCCAGTAAGCTTTTTTTTTTTTTTTTTTTTTTTTTTTTTTTTTTTTTAGTTTTCTAATTTTTGAATTTTTGCAAGGATAGAATGATAGCTTATTTGCATTAACTTATTAGTATTATTTGTTTTCTTAATATGCTAAAGTATAAAGTCTAAAATCATAAATAATTTGTTCTGAATTGAGGTAATGTTTTATGATAAATTTTTATTTTTATTAATATATATATATATATAGTGGTAAATCCGAAACGGTATATCGGTATTGACTAGTACCGAAATATATCGTTCTACTAATTAAACCGGTATAGCCTCCGGTATGAGATTAACTCCCTTGGTCACTATGGTCACACTTTGATGGAAAACGCCAACTCAAATCGCCTCCTCTACTTATTTTTTCTCAGTAATATATATATTGTTTACTACTACTGTACTTTTTTTTATTTTATATAAGATAGAATTTATACTCTGGCTTAATCTAAGTGTCTATGTGTGTGAAACTCCCTACTGGAGACTTGAACCCCGGCCCTTGCCCTCCACACCCGGCAAACATTTATACTTGTGGAGTGATCACTGCACCACGGGTGCGCAGTGGTACTACTATTGTACTTTCACTAGGGAACAAAATGGTAGCCTTCTTAAAGCACCTAAAAATGGAGAAATTATAAGATCCACATGGTGGAAAAGTGATGTGGTCTACCATTCCACTAAAAAACTTCCACTTGTTTAAAATTGTTAGTTAGAAAAAAATTTTAAACAGAAATTAATTACTGACTCAGCAATTTTAAACAATTGGAAGTTTGTTAGTGGAATGGTGAACAAATGATGTGGTCCACCAGAGGACTCTATAATTTCTCCTAAAAATGAAGGAGCTTTGAATTCAACTCCCTCTCATAAACTCGAGTCTAAAATCTTGCCAATTAAAGCTAACGTGTGACCTAACAAATGTTTTCAAGATCATTTTTAGAGTATAACCAAATATATGGAGGAAGAAAACAACAACGTATTTTTTTCATAGGGGAAAAAAATCTTTAAAAAATTTATTTTTGGTTGAAAATATTTTATACTATTTGTTGGAAATTACTCCAAAAAAAAAATAATTCAAAAACAATAGTATCTCTAATCTATTCCAACCTACTGAGGATATAACAAAGCATAACAACCACGCAAAAAAAAAAAAAAAGTCTAAGAAATTTGTATATCTCAACAAATTTTAACAACCAAAATGAGCAAGATTGATAAATAGGGAAATTGAAGGTAACCAAAGAAGATAATTAAGTAAGGTATTTGTGAAACAAAAGCGCCACAGGAAAACGAAAATCATCAGAAGGGGGCTGTCGTGAAATAGATCGAGATTGTGAGGAGAGGGAAACCAAGAAGGGTTGAGTCTTTTGTTTTTTTTATCTATTCTAAATGCTTCATCTTCTTTGAGCGTAAAAGATTTTTACGCTCAACTCAAGTTGTTTTATGTGGTCAACTACAAATATTTTTGGTTTAACCAAGTTTTTTAGCCATGCCAAAAATCTGAAAATACCATAAATATTTTACACAAAAGAAGAGTTCTATAAGGGCAAACCTTTTCAGAACATATATACGCCTCAATTCTCTCCTCCATTCCTCACTCTTGACCCTTCCCTCTCTATTTATAAGTTTGGCTTATTACTCCCCAAATGACAATGATGTATTGTGCTACATATTCTAAATGTATTTGTTGAAAGCAAGGACTGGTGACATGGGCCGCGCTAGATGTATTTTAAGGGGTTCAAATGAACTTGACTTTTTATTAAAAAAAAAAAAAAATATAATATTATTTTTACCTGTTTAATCTATTATTAAAAATATTTGTACACACCGTGGCTTAAATCTTGCACACCTTGATCACATATTGACTTTACTATTTTCTTTTCCTCAAATCACTAACTTTATAAAAAAATTATTATAACATGATATCAATACACATACATGTATCAAACTCTCTGTATTTCTTGATTATTAAACTATATTAAGTTATATTATATTTACACTATACATGCACATCTTCACACACATCACAATTCACACAAATTACTTTATAACAAAAAATAATAATAATGCACATATCAGACACATACACACAACTAACAAGCACTCACTCTTTACTCTTAAAATCAGAGATATCAAGATAGTCAAATAGAGAAGAAAGATTCGATGAGATTCATGAGAGAGATTCAAGCATTTGATTAGTTAAGTAGACACTTAGTGTATTATTGATGTATGGATGTGTGTGGTTGTGTTATTCAATAATTCGTACAGTACAAGTGGGATGAGTTTTGCCATTTAGTTTAAAATATTTTTATAAAAACAATGACAAATAGATAATGACAATTGCATAAAAACAAAAATATTATACAAACTCAATAAAATAAAATGGTCATATCTACTTACATTGACAATAGATAATAACGATTGATAATTAATTATCATGTAATGATTTCAAAATATGAAAACTCATAAAAGAATATTGTAACATTTTATGTATTTGCGACTGTTTTTTTTTTGGTTGATAACTAAATATATTTAAGTTTTATTTTTATTAATTTTTTTATTAATTTCAATTTCTAAATGACCCCTCTAAAAAAAATTCTAGAGCCGCCATTGAGTCTGGCAAAGAAAACATTTCGCCGTAAGGAAGGTTGCTTTCCTCTCCTTTGTCCAGCCGCGGATGTAGCCCTGCCGGGTTTTAATAGGAGGTGGTTCACCATCACCTTTTATTCCTTTGCGTCTAGCAACAAAAGTCTTTGATTTTTTTTTTATTAATTTCTTTATATAATAAGAGGACATAAGTTTTTAAAAGCTCATTTTTTTATATCATTATTTTACTATATTTTTTAATTTTATATTTAGAGTTACATATAAAGAGTTTTTGACTTTTTATTGGCCTCTTCTAATATTGCTAAATAAACTTTTGAAAACTTATAGTTTTTCCATTTCACCATTACTTTTATATATATACATACATACATACAAACATACATATATATATATATATATATATATAAACTAGTAAGAATTCATTATCTTGTTGGATAACGCAATTCAATACTAAACAAATTTAATTAAATTTAGTTGGATCTTTTCTATAAAAAAATTCTAATTAAATTATGCAAGTTAATTTCAACTAATTGGCTAATTTGAATTTTTATTTATTAAACATGTATCTTATATAAATATTTTTGTTGAACTTTTCTATAAATTGCATAAGTTAGTGACTAGCATTTATAATCTCTAATTATATATATTTATACTAAAATGGAATTGAGAGAAAATTGAATTAAACTTCCAACTTTGATTCTAATTGAACGTCAACTTTGTGTCAAATATCCTTTTAATTTTATACTAATTTTATGTCAAGTGTTTCTATATTTTAAATGGGTTTCAATTAAGCCAAGTATCATTCAATGTTTCATTTTGTGTCATGTGTCTTTACATGTAAATCCTTGAATCTAAATGTAAAATATATAAAAAGACTCAATTAAAAATTTATTGCAATTTTGTTTAAACTTTTGAATGTGTAACACTTCCAACCTATTTTATATCCATCTAAAACTACTTCTAACCATTATTTTTTAGATCCCATTTGAAACTATTTTCAAATTTGTTTAAAATTAATCGAAAATTTCTTATAAAAACTTATTATTAGTTCAAATAAAAAATTTCATATCTTGTTTGAAAAATGCGCACATGAAATAAATTTATTGCATTACATTAACAAAACTAAAGTTAAGAAGTAACATGTCAATATTATAATTAATATATATGTGTGTGTACTACTCGAATTTAAATTCTAAAATATATTTAAAACCCTCAATTAGAATATTTTCACGTCATATTTTCTTTAAAACAATAGAATAAATAGTTTTATATACAAACACAACATAATAAATATCTATTAATAATTACAATAATATATTATATATTGTGGGGACGTAAAACCCAGTGATATGCATCCACCTTCTATACTGGGCCTGAAGCCTATGCCGAGACCCATAATCGCATATGAAGAGGACAAGGGTGATCATGGCAACCAGGAAACCATGCCGAGGTGGAGGTAAAGCAACTCACCGACAAAAACGGTCCTCCATAGTACTCTAGGGAAAAAGATAAGTACAGGAAATGAGCACACTGGAGCATGGTTGTAGAACAATTCTAGGAAAAGCTGCTGCCTCCACAACTAACACTCTGACCACATTAAATGTGGAAGTGATACTTGAGTAGTGGCTTTTCAGACTTACAGCTACTACCTAAGAGCTTTGGGAGGAGATTGATGTGACAAAGATCAGCAATAGCAGATCTGACATGCACGTGTATGGTGGAGATGAAGAAGGAAAGTAGTATATAAGGAAGAAGGAGCTCTGAGAAATAGGGATCAGAATTTTTACCAGAAAAACTTTGTAGCAACCTGAGCTAGCTTTGTAACCATTGTCATCGTCAATCAAGAGATAATAAGTGGAAGCTCCTCGGACTAGTGTCGAGGATTGGATTATTTGCCTAAATCCATATTCGTTGTACTTATTCTTTCTTTAAACCATAATTAGTCGCTGTTACACTCATTAAAACCCAATTCTTTCGCCTACTCTCTACAAATTTATTGTATTGGGCTTGTTGGGCTTGAGTTCACTTATCCATTACTTATAGTGCTCAAACCCAGACCCTACATATATTTAATAGTTCCATATAAAGATATAATCATAATAAATATCTATAATTATAATTATCAAATTTCATTTTTATTATTTATTATTTTATGCATAAACATATTCAAAATAAACTTTTATTAATAACTATTGTAATTATCAAATTTCATATTTGTATACAAAATAAAAGAGAGAGAAAATCAAATTTTCAAGATAAAATATTATTTTATTGAACTTTCCTGTGCATTGCATATATTGGTGACTGCTTCTTTTAGTGTTGTCATATATATATTGAGTTTAAATTCAATTAATAGTGGTAAATGATGTCATTTCATATTAATTAGGCTTTTAAAGTTACAAATAGTAGTAAGCGATATTAGTTTAAATTAGGAAAAAAATATACACTTTACTCCTTGCAACTTTGATCAATTGTCATTTTAGTCCATTAACTTTGATAGCGTAGTTATTTTAGTGGGCTAAAATGGCAATTTTTTTAACTTAATGGACTAAAATTATAATTTTTTAACTTAATAGACTAAAATGATAATTAATCAAATTTACACTGTGTAAATTCACTCTTGCCTTTAAATTAATTAGAACTCATAGTCCTTTTCAATAAATAACCTAACATTAAACAAATCATCATTAAATTAGGTTTGATAGACTCTAGATAAAATCTAATTAAATTAGCAGATTTATTTTGTTCAAATTATTTAATTTGACTTTTTTTTTATTACTAATACTTATGAATTAAATATGTATTATATATGCGTCAAATCTTCTGAGGATTGCACGATTATCAATTAGTTAAAGAGCAAGACTTAGGTACAGTATTTAGGTGCTGTTTCTTAGATTCCCCCTTTAAAATTCTGCCATGTGGATTTTTTCTCATGGGAAGAAAGTGTATTTTTTAGTTAAGTAACCACATGACTGAATCTTAAGAAGGGAACCTAAGGAACAACACCTAAAGTACTGTACCTAAGTTTTATCCTTAGTTAAATTATATAATAAAGTCAATTTGGGATATCAACCCTTAAAACCCAAACCCAAACCCATCTCATATTTATTTATTTTTGAATAATTTGATAGTTTGGGGAGGGAGGATTTGAACCCTGGATTAGGGTTGATAGTCTCTAGATAAAATCTAATAAAATTAGGAGAGTTATTTTGTACAAATTTTTTATTTTGACTTTTTATTTATTACTAATGCTTATGAATTAAAATGTATTATATATGTGTGGAATTTTCTTAGGAATTGCATGTTTAGCGAGTAGTTGATTTATATAATCAAGTCAATTTAAGATATCAAACCCTAAAACCCACACCCATCTTTTTTTTTTTTTTTTTGGATAATTCGATAGTTGGCGAAGGGGGGATTTGAATCCTGAATGTCTATGTTTAGTTGATTTATATAATCAAGTCAATTTAGGATGTCAACTCTTAAAATCCAAACCTATCTTCTTCTTTTTTTGTGGATAATTCAATAGTTGGCGGAGAGAGGATTTGAACCTTAGTTGTCTCTATTGAAAACACCAAGAGGTACCAACCAATTGAGTTATAAGGCACCTAACAACCCATCTCAAATTCTATTGGATTATAAAATTTTAAAACAAAACCAACTCAAGCCCTTTTAAGAAACAACTCTTCTATAAGTACAGAAAATTTCACCACGACATTGTCATAAAAAAAAAAAAAAAAAAAGTGAGTGTGTAGTGGGTTCTAATTAACTCAATTGATAAAGTCTCTTATTATTGAATAATAGATATGGAGTTTAAACCATGCTTTCACCAAAAATTGATTAATATTTTAGGCTAATAATAAGAATAATCATCAAAATTCTGTTATGCATATCTATCCACCGAATAAAGAAAAGAAAAAAAAAATGAAGAGTAAGGGTCTGTTTGGATACCGCTTATTACTGAAAACTGAAAACACTATAGCAAAATAATTTTTAAATGTGTGAATAGTGCCGTGAGACTTAGTTTTAATGAAAAATTTTGCTGAAAAAAGTACCTGTGGGTCCCGTGAACAGTGTATGGAACCCACTGATTTTGATGCAAACACAACTGAAAGTGAGTTTCAGCTCTATCCAAACTCGCGCTAAGTGTGAAATTTTTTGCAAAGCTTCCGTGCCTAATAAGAAATCATAAACCCATCATATTGGGGTACATATTCCATGGCCACCCCTAGAAAATAATAATGTTTGAATTATAACACAAATCGTCACTATAAGAGTAAGATAAAATTGAAGACAAATCGACATATTAGAAAAACTACAAATTTTCACTCAATACATTTCTCAATCATTCTAGTTGTCATTTGTTTTATCTTTTACAGCAACTCCAACATCACATGATTGACTTTTTTGATAATTTTCTAAACAAGATATGATATAAACAATCTGATCAAGCACATATTTGACACAAGATCCGTTGACAAAATTATTTTAAATTTTGTTCCAAGTATAATCTAATAGGACCACTACAAGTCTACAATACTCCAATTTCATAATCCGATTAACTTTTTATTTATTTATTTATTTTCTTATTAGTATATAATAAGCAAGAACTTTTACAAAACTTAAAATTGAACCCTAGTATATTCCCGGAAAAGAGCAAAGCTATTCTTATTTGGCTAAATGTATTGATTAAACAAAAACATTGACTTTTATTTTTCTCATTAATATTATAATCCTTCAATAACCCAGTCTTTTTGAATGAATCTTGTTAAAGTTGTATTTAATAAAAGACCTCACATCATGCGGGCATTAGATCGGTTTCAAACCTATGACATGTCCTTTACTCATTAATTTATAGACGTGGCAAGTTTAGTGCCTGTTTGACCTTTTAAGCTCTTGCTAATCTCCTATTCGCCTAGACATTTTTCACCTTCATATTTTTTTTCTTAAAACAAAAAAATATCTGGGGTGGGCAAAATCCCAGAAAGGTCATCAAGGCGCGCGGCTACAGTAATTTTTTTTTCTCAGTAAAGCCACACTAATTTTTCAAAAAATATATATATTTATTTTGCAAACGTAAGTAATAAATGATGTCAGTACTGGATAGTAAGTTTCAATAAAAATTAAGGATTTTATTTCTGGGTGTACTTAAGGTATTTATTAATAAATTATTTTAAAAAAATTTTATGAAAAAAAAAAATAATGAATCCAAGTATTAAAAGTAAAATTTCCCAAATTCAATAATTATGAAAATTGTTGTGTCTTATTCCACTCTGTTCCCAAGAATCCCCCGTTGATCAATAATGAGATAGAACAAACTTGAGATGTCTAAATTAATGATACATAGTTTAAATCTATTGAACCAACAGCTAACTTGTCTCTCAAGGAACAAGTAAGTTATTCTAAAATCACAATCAATTTCGCACTTGTTATCACAACTATTTAATGTAGCAGACAATAATTGATTGTCTATCATTTTTATTTAGAATTTATTTTTTTAAGACTCACGGTCAACAAATGTGAAAAATGCACAACTATTCAATATATCAAACTATAAATAATTGTTTGTAATTTTTGAATGGACCCTACTTACACGTCAGATAGTTGTGAAAAATGCGCTTGAAATTTGGTTGCGAGCGATAATTATTATTAATAGTGAAAATTCAGAAATTCAAAGTTTGAAAATGACAACGACAATCACGTCAAAGCTCGGACACGGTGGGCGGGACTTCGTATTATAGTTAATAGTCTTCGCTTCGTTATCCCCGTCCTCGTTCTCACACTCATACAAAGTCTATTTTTTTAACTAAGTCATTGGTATTTAGTTTTGATGCAAATATATATATATATTTTTTCCTCAAATTCTAATTAGTCCAAAAAGAACCTAAAAATTTGTTTGTCCCACGAGATTCTCGTTGCTTTTTTGAAACGCGGTGGTATCTCTCTTTTCTCTAATCATATGAAAGTCCACTGTCTATATAACATAGTCAAGCACACGAATTACATTCCCTCTTGGCCTCTTCAAAACCTTTTCAATCTCAAAGCAAAACTCTCTATCTCTTCCTCTTGTTCTTTCTTCTTCTTGATCATAGTATTCAATTCAGCTTTTGTTTCTGACTGAATTCAACAACTCTGTTACTCTCTTTCTCTCTCTCTCTCTCTCTATATCAAGTCTGTTTGGTTTCGTTGACTGCTTGCAAAAAATTCAGAACACTGTTCTATTGGTCTCAGCTCATTGCTTTTTTGTTTTTTTGGTTTGTTTGGACATAAATTTTGTCACTTGGGAAAAGTTATGCTACAAAGACAAGTTTGAGAACTCATTGAATTTGGACAGCTTTGGGAGTAACAATGGGAGGTTTATGTCCCGGCGGGACGGTCAAGCAAAATCCAAAAGTCACTTGGGATTATACGAACACGAACAAGACCAAAACCACCAAACAAGAAGGCCCGGACTGGAGTTCAAATCCTTATGCAAATGGTATCACCAAAACCACCAAACCAAAGTCCCCTTTGCCTGAGCCTAAGCAGGTTCCCAGTGACTCCAAGCCACCAACGCCGCCTAGTATCAAGCCATCGCCAACTCGGTCCACGCCATCTACGCCAACTAGGCCATGGGTGTGTGCTTTTATGACTATTAATTTGGTTATGAATTATGAATTATGATTGTTGTTATTGTTTTTTTATTTTTTATGAATTATGATGGTTGACTTAAGGTTAGACGAAAAAAAACATTGGTTATACTATGGTAGTTACAAGAAATGCATAATGCAATTAGTAGTAGCTCATTTGGATTTGGTTCGAAATTATTGGTCCTTTTAGTACAAAATTAGCTTATTTTTAGCTAACTCTACTCTACTCCCCTCCTTCCTCCATCCAAACAGGCCATATAGGTGTATGGGAATAAGGGATAGTTCATGTTTCATAGGTATATGCTATGAAATTGATTGTTTGATGAGAGAAGAAGTTGAATAGAGCTTTATTTGCAAAGCCTGGAAGTATTAGATCTGCATAGTAGCAAAGAAAAAGTAAAAGGAAAGGAATTATATGTTTGAGCTATTGCCAGACAATTCAGAAGATGGCTCAAAAGAGTAAATTAACTATAATCTGAACAATCAGGACGGCAATTGATGCTGGATTAAATATGCTACATGATGAATCTACTCGACCATGGTGCAAGGACATATTTGATCGTGATCTCGGTTCTCTTATTGAGATATTTTGTCATCCTCATCACAGGAGCTAATATTGGGAACAGAAGTTTCATGTTTCTCAGCACCAGTGACTTGGGAATGAATTCATAAAACAGGAATGGGAAGTGGGAATATCCTGCTTGGTTCAGTAAGCATAAACAAGAGTGGTCATCAAGTAATTCCTTGTATTTTGGAATGAGTGACTTCCCTTAACATTTTAGGGGAAAGGAGAACTATACTCCTATGGGGGGCTATTGTGATTTGCCACAAGTGAAGCTTATATCCACAGGTGCATGGAAAATAGTAAAATTGATCCTGAATTCCTCTAAAGTTTGAACAACTAGTATTAGATGTATATCTGGGCTCAATGATCTGAGACAGCCAGGAAGAAATGTAAAGCACCCTGATCTGTATTTAATGCAGTAATAGACATCAATTTTCTCTTCTTGATTATTTCTGTTCTCAAAATCTGAAAACATAAGATAGACCAAATCTTTAAGCCAGTTTGTATATATTTTCTTGTATAATCTGGGTGCAATAAATGTTTCACTGCTTAGATTAGGGGTACAATTTTTCTGAATGTTATTCAAGAATGTCTATCTGGGTTTGTCATGTTAGATTATTAGATAAACATTCGAATTTAGTGATCTTGAATTCTGTTTAAGGGAATATTGTTCCCTTTATTGGCATTTGATATACTTTCATTCATATTTGCTTTGGTTTATTTTGTCTTTTGCTTTTGTAGATTATCCCGAAGGGAATGTTTAAAAAAGGGCCAAAGGTTCATGGCGTGACTTCAAGAGGGAGCACAATATCTATATTGGCATTTGAAGTAGCAAATACAATAGTCAAAGGTGTGAACTTGTTGCATTCTCTTTCTGAAGAAAATATCCAGGTTTTGAAGAAAGAGATCTTACATTCAGATGGAGTACGACAGTTAGTTTCCACAGATATGAAGGAGTTGCTAAGTTTTGTTGCTGCTGACAAAAGGTTGCTTCTTGTTACAGAGAATAGCTTGCTTTTGCTATGAGTTGTTCTTGTCTATTTTATGTACTTCAATAGGATTTAATTGTACCTTTTTTCTCCTTTCATTTTTTATAATTTTAATTTCTTTTCTTTCTCCCCATCTTTTACCTTGGGGCAATTTTAGGCAGGAGTTTGAGGTCTTCTCACGAGAAGTGATTAGGTTTGGAGATCAGTGTAAAGACTCACGGTGGCACAAATTAGATAGATACTTTTCCACGTAAGTTCAATTATAAAAGGCAGTTCAGATATATAGCTCATGTTTGCTGACAATACAAATATGATTAATGGACCGGTTTGTATATTTCAGATTAGATTCGGACTATCCAAGCCTCAAACAACATAAAGTAGGTGCAGCAACGACCATTAAGGAGTTGACTGCTCTAGCTCAGCATACTTCTGTAAGTTAATATAAAGATTTGCATTTATATGTGCGCCTAGTTGGTGAAGTAGTGATTAAGCAATGTCATATGTGGCATTTGATCATCCTGTATAAATGCTAAATTATACGTTTAGTTCATTCTTCCTAATCCCATCTGCTATATATATAAAAGCCCACTTCTGAGACATATTGGAGATGTTTTATCAAACCATTTAAAGTGTAGACCCTGCAATTTTTTACAAAAAGGCTACTTTTCATGCATTATTTATGTTTTCCATTTTATCTATCTACAATTGAAATTGGAATTTACACTTGGCTATATCTAACTTGTAGGAATTATACCGTGAGCAGCAAGCTTTTGAAAGATTTGAACATGACTTTCAGGGAAAGATTGAAGAAGCAGAGTCCTCGAATCTTCCTCGAGGAGGTTAGGCATCAAAAAATATTTTAAACTGGGCAAAGATTTGTTATATATGTGTGTCATATTACGTGGAACTTTTGATCAGTGTGATTAGGGACATGCAAAGCAATATTACCGAAATTTGTTATGGTGATTAAATATAGAGTCATGTGCTGTTGGACCTATGTCATGCTACACAAATAAATAAAATATGTATATTTAAAATCAGGCAGCAATACTGTCCAGTAAGTAATATTCTTGTATTGTTATTTGAAGGATTTACTTTTTAAATGACTCAAAAAAAATCTCTCTGCTCTTATTGGTACTTATTTTTCATTTTCTACCTTCTGTTGTGCTTTGTTGGCCTTCTGTCTTATCATCATTTAGATGTATATAAAAATTTTTGGTGTGATGTCATCAGTGTCCTCTTAAAGTTGTTAATTATGGATTAAATCTTGACAACGTTTTCTAACTGCTAACTCCTGAGCAGTGCTCTAATTTTATTAACAGGTCACTTTATTTGTAATTGTAGGAGAGAGCCTCGCAATTTTTCAAAGTGAGCTAGGAGAACAAAAAAAGCTTGTAAGGAGTTTGCAGAAAAAATCCCTTTGGTCGAAAAATTTGGAAGAGGTATATAACTATGAGCGCATGTTATTATTTCTGAAGAGAGAAAACTGTGATATTTGGATACCTAGTATAAAAATTTAGTATCAATTTGCTTGTAACAATTGTTTTTCAAGGTCGTTTGTGCTTCAATTTATAAATTTAACTGCTATTTTTTGGTTTGTTTTTGTTGTACTCTGTGAATTCAATATTACACTACCTCGTTTGATGTAAATGGCAGTCAAGTATAAATACCTATTGGTTTAATATGAAACCTATCATAAAATAGAGGAAAGTGTCTACATTATTCAGTCTCACTTTCCGTAGTAGAGAGTACAGTATTTGTTTATCTTCGCAAAGTTACTCATTTTCCAGATTCTGTTGCTCATTGCAGATTATGCAGAAGCTTGTAGATGTTGTTACCTGTATACATCAAGCTTTTTGGAAAGCATTTGGAACTAGTGGTATAAAATCAACATCCTATAACAATAAATTGCCTCATAAATGTGATAAACATGGTGAATGTATTATTCATGATTTTTTATTTCCTTCTCCCTACTCCAAAGGACTTAGTAAGCTTATTGCTTGAACTTGACCCTATCAAATGCATGATTTATCATCTGAGTATGACTTAACATTTTATTTTATGGATTTGTTTTTTCCTGAAGTAGTGAGTGTTAGGAGTACCACAAGATAGTACTTTGTTTGAAATGAAAGTCTCATACTGCCAAAGTGCAAGATCTGCAAGGCAGAAAGTTGCAGGGTCTGTAGAACTTCTGTTACTGTGGGCAAGTGGGTATTGTTTAGGCTTTAGGAGCATTTATCATATCCATTTTTAGGTATACAGATTATTCACCAATATTTCAAAATTTTCTCTAGCCACTCTTGAATCTCACAAGAATTTTCATCTTTTTGCTAAAAATCACTACAGCCTCTGCCTATTGCCAAGTATGCCCCAGTCATATAGGACATAATAGATTTGGTTTAATTGTGTTTTCCTTGCAGCCTTTGTCTCTTACAACTATTTGGGCCCTAGTTTTACTACAGCCTCTGCCTATTGCCAATGTAATAGTTTTGGTCGAAATGTGTTTTTCCTCTTGGTTTGATGTCCTAATTAGAGAACTGTTGAACAAAATCAATGACCTGTCAGTTATTCCTTGCATGTGTTAAATTAATTTCTTATGTGAAATAAATCTGAATGCGGATTCCATTATATGCAATTGAATTTCATTACGTAGATTCTTTCTTTTAAAAAACATGGTTTTATGATTTCTTTGCAACATGGCATTATTTTTAAATTTGCTAGTATCAATCCGCTATTGATTTTCCAGATCTCCTCAACTACATGTCATGAGGACAGATTAAGACTTGTTGTCTTTGGAAGATGTGCTTCATTACTTAAAAATTCTTATGGAGTTGTCATTTCATGACAGGTATAGCATTGGTCAGCAAGGAACCTCATAAGGGTTCCGAAAGACTTGGTGAAGCTGGTGTTGCATTACACTATGCCAATGTAATCAATCAGATAAATATCATTGTGAGTAGAAATCTTCCCTTTTTGGTAATCACTTGTTCATATATTTGGTATAGATTTTCCATGTATATGTATGTGAATGGAATGTTATATGCTAACAGGCATCTCGGCCAACTTCCCTTCCTCCAAATCTGAGAGACCAATTATATCGGGCATTGCCAACCAGTGTAAAGACAGCTCTACATTCCCGATTGCTTGCGGTTGATTCCAATGAACAGGTATTTCCTCTAAAGAAAAACCGTTTCAATTTCTTGTACTTTTCTCTAATTAATTCATTTTATTGCTTCTTGGAAATTCAGCTTTAAGTGTCTTTCTTTGGTCACATGGTGTATGCGTTTACACATTTTTGTAACTAACATTCTTCATTGCTTCACACTGTCTATCTCTACAGCTCTCAATTTTTCAGGTCAAAGCTGAAATGGAAAAAATTCTCAAGTGGCTTGTTCCAGTTGCCACAAATACCATTAAGTAGGTTATACAAAGTGTTAATTGGGATTTTTTCTTTTCTTTACATGTCTAAATTCTACATGCTACCATTCCATTTCTAGTATAAATATAATTGTGTGTTCCAATTTTCAATTCTTTTTTTCCTCTCTTTTTCTGGGGGTTCTTTTCTAAACTTTGAGTATTGTTAAGAGTATTTCATATAAATTTATGCTAATTTTCCTTTTGTTTCTGTTGGTGACAGATCACATCAGGAATTCGGGTGGGTTGCACAATGGGCAAAAGATAGGTTAGTTAAAATGCCCTTGTGTATGTGTGCATGCATGTGCCTGTTTGTGCTTGCGTTTTCAATAATGGAATATTTAATGGATGCATAATTCAATAGAATGATATTTAGTAGTGTTTGTTCTCATTTGACAGTTACGAGTTGGGCAAGAATTCAACCACACCCAGTAACATGACCCGCCTCCAGACTCTCTATTATGCGGATAAGCAGAAAGCAGATGAATACATTCTTGAACTAGTGACCTTGCTTCACCGCGTGATCAGCTTAATAAGACGCAGAGATCATGGTCTCAAGCCTCAACCTTTACGAACTCCAACTCGTAAGGCGCTAGATTTTCATTCCAAGATGCAGCATTTCCTGCCCATGAATTGTAGTTCTAAAATCCATGGAATTCAACTTTCTCAAGAAGATAGAAATTTGTTAGATGAGGTGATTGGAAGTCTGAGAGTGCCTGGAATCAGTAAAAGTCAGGAATTTGGTACGGCCAAGAAGAGTGAGACAACAGTGTGGCCTTTGAGCAAGAGCACAGGAAGTTCTCCAAGTAGAGAATTAGGTGCAATACCTTCAAGACTGATTTTAAGGATATAATGGATGGCCTAGAATATATATTCAGTGAGGCTTATTAAGGATATCATGGACAACCTAGAATATATATATATATATATATATTCAGTGAGGTTTCTTAATCGATATCCCCTTTCAGGCATTTTTTTCTTCACTCCCAAAAATTATTTATTCATTTACCTCGTGGCATTTTTGGCCAAATTCTCATTTCATCATGTATATCCCTGTATATGCGGGATCGTTGTAAGTAACTAAGTATATGATATGATAATTATATCACAATCCTTGTTTCTGGTTTCTCAAGTAGTAGCCCAGTGGAATTAGAGATGGAGGCAGTCATACAGTTCAGCTTCAAAATTCAGTATCAATGTGAACTCTGGCAGTTTCTGACATCAACATTGTGAAAAAAAGATGTATAGATAGTATCTAAAAAAAACATTTGCTTTTCATTATGTCGTCTGTTTTGGTTATGATATAGCATTCTTTGTGCCATTTGATAATATTATCCCCTAAAACAATAATGAATAATTTATAGAAGGCAAAAACTTGTTGCACACATGTTAATGCACAAACCTTTATACACATACAAAAAAGCAACTGAAATAATTATGCATAAGAGATTCAGATATATGTATATGACACATATGCTACAAGAGAGATGAAGTATATATCATGTGCATGAGATATCTTTTCCTCCTACTCAAGGTCTTAGGGAAACGACATTGGGGTCATGAGGACCAGACCTATAGTGGTTGAGTTGGACCTCTAGGCTCTTGTGTAAAGACGAAAGATAAATGAAAAAATCGAAAGAAGTACAAAAGATTGAGATTCTAACCAAAAGAAAAAAGAAAGGGAAACATCGAGAATGAATTGTATTACAAGTCACAGTTTAGGGCTTTATCTAGTTTAATAAAGAGAAAAGGAGATTAGAAATTTGAAGCCTTTATTCTTAACATTAAGTTTAGGGACACAAATTTCATAACTTCTTCACAATTATTGATGTGGCATATTGTGATTGGAGCATAATAAAAGTGGCATAATAATAATGTTGTGAACATAGTTGTCAGTATCGTACGATACGCGATACGTATCGTATCGTGTTCAAAAAGTTTCATATCATAAAGGCGTATCGTAAGTACTCATAAATCGTCTGATACATATATGCGTATCGTATTAATCGTATCGTATTGGTAAATTGTACGTATCGTATGATACATAGACATGTGGATTTAAAATAGGTTTTTTTGTTAAAATTTGTGGTTTTATTTGATTTAAACAAGTTGTTAGACTTTGTTAACACAAAATTATTGGGAAACTTAATTGAGTTTAATAAAATAGCAAGTCCATGAGTTTTTTTCCCTCCCTTCTCTTTCTCCTACAAAATTTAGACTATACTTATAACACTCACTTCCATATGTGCAAATTTATTTTCTATGCTATTAATAATGTTGTGGGGCCAGAAAGAGTCAAGCAACCCCGGCCCACTTCAAACCAAGCCCAAAGGCCCATGCCGAGGATGCGTCCAAGGTCCGAGGACGAAGTGTAGAGCCCAGTTGCCCAATAAGCATTGCCGAGGATGATTACTTCCTCGAACGCCCGAGATCAGAAAGTGAGCAAGCAGCACACCCTCAAGGGGAATCTCCCTGAGCATCCAAGGAGCAAAAAGCAAGTACCAAGCACCGGACATGGAAGCATGGTGGAGGAGCAAGTCCTAGATGAACTGTCACCTCCACATTAAATGCCCTCAACTAACGCCCTGGCCGCATTAATGAGGATAGGACCCCTGAACAGTGCCGTCTTGGGCGCTGCAACCCACAGAAGGGATGAGAATGCGACTGATGGGACAGGCTCTCAAGTGGTGGCCTGGCTGGTCAACAAATGTAGGGCTATGATCAACTGAGAGAGAGGTATATAATGTAAGAAGTCCCTCTTGAGAAGGGGACGGACGGAAAACTAGAGAAAGAAAGTACTGTAGCCATTAGTGTTCTCTGAAACCTTGTAACCTTTCTTCAATGAAATAAGAAGGACTTCCAGCTCTGTAAAACCCGTCCGAGGAGTCTTATTGTGCATTCTAACCCACGTTTAAGTTATCAGCATTCACGTACAACCATGCATGGCCGTTGCATTCCTTACTAAGGCCTAGCTCTTGAACCCATACTCTATAAATTCATTGCGGGGTTAGCTGGGCTTGGGTCCACTCTCTCAATCAAAAGAGAGCGCTCGAAACCGGTCCCTACAAATGTATTAAATGAAAATATAATTATTTTTATTTTGTTATTATTATTTTGAGTCTAAAAAGCTAGAATGCCAAGAAAAAATTATTAGAATAAAAAAACCAAAAAAAAAAGTAAATGTTGTTAATAATAATAATAATAATAATAATAATAAAGAAAATATCTATGAAAAAATAATTTTGCAAGATGTTGAACATGATGATAACATTGACTTAGATGGAGTTGATTAGCCAAGATGATGAAAAGATATTATTATTTTGGTTCATATATCATGTATTACTTTTGATTTTAATCAATTTGAATGTGCATGTTATAAACACAAATTAATTTGATTTATTTAGTTAGTTTTGTTAAATTTTATTACATAAGTAATGATTAAATTGGTCATTAGTTAAATATATTTTGAATTTATAATGAATATACCTTTTATATATGTATATCTATAATTATTTTATAATTTTATTAATTATTTGTGTATCTTACGATACATGATTCGATACGATATACAATACAAAAAAATTAAAAATCGATTCATGATACAATTCATGATTTGACAATTATGGTTGTGAAACAAAAAGTTGTGTCCTTAACAATGCTCTCTTCTTAAAATTTCATAAACAATGAACTTTACAAAATTAGCTCTTCCCAAAGGATTGGATATTATTGGAATTAAGGCCGCTTTTGATTGAAAAGGCTAGTTTTTAGAGATTAAATTCTATAAAGATTTCCTATAAAGCACATGTTTAACCCTCTAGATGTCCTTAATTTAAGGATCTAATTCTAATTATTAAAGTGCCTATGGGAATAGGTTAAGCCTATTGCACTTTTTTTTAACTGCTTCCATTGTTTTTCACTTAGACCATAGTCCCGCCACAAATATGAAACCATGATTTTCCTATTCTATGTATTTCTTTCTTAGTTTTTGTTCTACAATACTAACTATCTAATCTCATAGAATTCTCAACTGCTCCTACTTCACAAAATCGGTTGCACCAACTTCATTGAGTTCATATAAAGCTCTCCCAATATATGCACATTCACCACATTTGCTCTGGAATTCATAGCAATGAAGACCTTCACGAACCACAAATTTCTCACCATTTTCCCTCTTCTCATCTTCCTCTTTTCCTCTCTGTTTCCTTCTCAATCTTTGTCCCCTGCAGGTACAATTCTAAGAACCACAAAACAACAAGTCCTAGCCAGCCTCCAACCGAGTCATGAAACCACACCAACATCTAGCTCATCCCAGCTTTTCCTCACTTCCCCTTCAGGACAATATGCGGCCTATCTCCTAAGAGAAACATCCAATGGTGCTGGAGGCTTTGGAAGTGACTTTTGTTACATCCCAGTCCAAGAAAGCAGTGTCATTATTTGGGTATCCAAATGTGCTTCTATAAGCAACATCAACACATGCAGCCTAGTTTTTTCAGATGTGGGACTTGAAATATTTGATGGGAGTCGATCTGCATGGGACACAAAGGCCAATGGGAAGCTTTTGAAGACATTGAATTTGCTTGATTCTGGGGACATGCAGATAAGAGACAAAGATGGGAAGCTTGTGTGGAAGGCAAGTGATAATCCTATTATTAATCAAAACTGCGGGTCCCAGCCTTCATCAGGGTTTAATCAGCCATTTTCTTCTACCAATCAGCCTTTATCAGGGTTTAATCAGCCATTTTCATCTCAAAATCAGCCTTTTGGGACTAATAACCAGCAAGGTTTAGTGGGCAACACACCTTTTGGTAATGGGGTTTCAAGAAAAAAACCATTCATGGGAGGAGTTGTTTTAGCTTCTCTGATAATTACATTTGGTTTTATTGTTTAGTATGATAGTGTTGATAGACGTATCATAATCAGCATTGCGCATGGCCTGTGTGTGTTTTTGGACATTTTGGCTTATATGACGATTTGAATTCATGCATTCTGTTGCTAGGTACAAAGAAAAACATCTTTTTTTTTTAAGTTGCACTTTTGATGATGGAGTGTATCAAGTGTCCAACAATTGATATGGGTGCAATGGAACCATCCAAGAGCGTAGCTTAGTGAACGGTTGCGGATGGTTACAACTTAGAATTGATGCTAGATAAATATGATAAATTTCAAAGGAAATTTTTTGAAAATAAATATTACTGTCCTATAATAATCTTGTATATTTATATTTACTAAAAATTGAATAAAAAAATCATAAGAAAGAAAATTGAACTCTACTAAAAAATCATAATAATGAATAAGTTTTGGAAATTGGGTGATGAGATTTTCTGGGTAATAGGTTTTACTCAAGTTTTGTGGCTGAGCTCCTTGGACACGGGTTTAGGTTTTGTTTGTTCTTAACAATTTTGCATACGCAAGCTTCGCATTGAATAAAATTTGGCAAGAAATAAAATTGTTAGTGTTGACGTGTGGGATTGGCCCCGAATGGAAAATAATGAGAGTTAGAGAAAACCAATCTTTTAGGCCCTTTATCATTCTGTGCCAATTGGGCCAGGATTAAAATTTATCCTTTTAGAGAGAGTGGGCCTCAAATTTGAAAGTTGGACCTACAAAACTTTTAGACTGATTTAAAAGTGGGAATTCTTCAAGCGGGGATCAGATTGGTTAAGATGAGAATGCCCGTTTGTCGTAACCAGGCTTTGGGGCGGACACCCTTCTCACATTTTTAATTGCGAGAGCCAACCACTCATCACATCCCGTTATCTGCCTGAAGGATCATGGTCTCCATTCGATTTCAATTTCCCATTTTAAAGAAGCGATTTCGACACACACCCATTATTTTCTTTCGATATGGGATTCCAACAAATTCCTTTCTTTTCTTGCGTCCCTACAATATGCGTACAATAATAATGAATAAAGAGCCCAACTAATTGATTAATCATCCAGGTTGTGACATGTCGCTTAGGACTGGTACAACTATCAGTAAAAGCAATAGTGACTTTCGTGTTCCTTGAAGGATCAGTGCCAAAACCATAACCACGGGAGACAAAGAAGATAAAAATATAAAACGGTAAACTATTTCACAATTTTTTTGCCATAACTATGATATGGCTGAGTATGAATGGTGGAGAAAAAAATTGTAGATCTATGTGTAAGTGATTAACAACTTCTCAAAGAAGTTGTAAAATAGTTTGTAGTCCTAGACTCACTTGACTTGACGAAAAAACTATTGGCGGATTAAGTCGTCTAACAATAAAATTCAAAGAGAAAAAAATCCTGTTAGGGATGGCTGTGCACAAGCAAGATGGGTTTTCATGACTCTTAATTTGGTTGTGATTGTTGATTTTATATATATATATATATATATATATATATATATAATTACAAGAATTATAATGGTTGATTTTAAGGTTAGAACTTTGAAAGTAATTTATAAAAAATATGGTTATAATATAATTGGTACAAGGAATGCATTATGCAATTAGCAGTAGCTCAGCTCATTTACTTTGAAAGTTTAGTGGTCTGGGGGACAAGAGACAGTTCATGTTTGATTGGTATTTGGTATATGCTTTGGAATTTGATTATATGATGTGTAGAGAGGTTAAATAGAACTTTATGTACAAAGCCTAGAAGTGTTAGATATGAATAGTAGCCAAGAAAAAAGAATTATATGTTTGGGCTATTGTGTGGCAATTTGGAGGATAACTCAAAGAGTATATTGACTATGATCTGATCATTCAAGAAGACAATTGATGCCAGATTAACTATGCTAAATGATGAATCTACACAACCAAATTTTTTGCTGCAAGGACATATTTGATCATTATCTCGGTTCTCTTATTGAGATATTTGTGATCCTCATGACAGTAGCTAATAATATTAGGAATGAAAGCTTCATGTTTCTCAAGAATGAATTGATAACACAGGACTAGGAAGTAGGAATGCACATTCTAGGGAAAAGGAGAATTATACTAGTAAGGAATTAGTTTGCCAGTTTGATTTGGCACAAGTGAAGCTCATATCATCACACTTCCATGGAAATAGTAAAACTGATTCTAAATTCCTCTAAAGTTTGAACAACTAGTATATATATGAGATGTATATCTGGGCTCAATGATCTGAGACAGCCAACGAGAAATGTAAAGCACCCTGATCTGTTATGCAGTAATAGGTGTTAATTGTCTCTGCCTGTGAAAGACCAAATCTTTTAAGCCAATTTGTATATGTTTTCTTGTACAATTTGGCTGCAATATAGGTTTCTTTGCTTAGATTAGGGGTATAAATTTTCTTCAAGAATGTGTTATACTCTGGTTTATTCATAGATCTATGCTTTGGTTTATTTTTTTGATGTTCTCCACACATTTGGAAGTCACATTTTAAAATCGAATCCCAACAGTGGATCAGGATCTGCCCTTGGAATGGCTTCAAGATAGAGCAAATATTCAAAATATTTATATTGGCATTTGAAGTAGCTAATACAATAGTCAAAGGTGCAACCTTAAAGTTTATAAAATAAAATAAAAGAGTGTAACCTTAAAATGTAAACAAGGAATTTCTTAACAAAAGAATCTAATTGAAAATTAATAATTTAGATATAATTAGCATCTTAACCCAAATTAATAATTCAGATATAATTAGCATCTTGAGGGCTTTATGTAAAGGATTAGGACAATACTTAACCTAAATTTTTAGTCCTACGGATTTGGCCGAATTATGTCATACTAAATACTAGCTCACTACTCCTAAAAAAGATTTAAAAAAAATTATTAGGTCACTATTCAACTAATTACACCACTTACGACAGGTGAATATTCAAAAAGAAATCATCTAAATTGCTTGTCTAAGTAAACAATCAGTAGTGTCCTTCAAAAAAATCAGCTTCCTAAAGTCACAAAATTAAAAATGACTACTGTTGCTCAGCTAGAATTGAATCTACTCTAAATTATACCTAAGAAAAAAATTATAGAGAAGTGGTTTTTCCACATTTAATGACATTTTCAGGAATCCGAGCTTCATCTTGTATAGGAATGGTTGATGGGTCATCTTGTCCAATTCCTTTGACACGTATGTACAGCTCTTGCCCGAGATACCAATTCTCTGCATTTTGTGATCTGAGATTCCACATTCCTTGATTGTCCAACTTCACCAATATTGCTGTCCATGCAAGCAGATATACCTGTGCAATTTTCACAATTGAATCAACTGAAAAGTAAGAAGATGATTCACAATTGTTACACATAACTTGCATAATTACAGGTTGTCAGTTGCCAAACCTGGATTGTGGAGCGAGAAACAGCATCAAATAAATTATATGATTCCTTCTTACTCTCATCCCATGTTCCAAACCCTATGCTACAAATTAGATAAACCAATTTTCATTATATCAGAATAGAATCACAATTTAGGTGATTATGATCTATCAACCACTACCTAAGTGGTTTGAATCATATAAAAATGCAGGATATGAGCTTCTAACATTATTAGTTATCATGGATGATATCTCATTTCTAATCTCATTAACCATGAAATACCATAATTGGCATGAACCATAATTCTTTCCATTTCAAATGAGGAGAGTCCATTCCATCTCCATGGTTAAGCGGTATACAAAGTGAGACATTATTTAAAACATGACATTAGATATACATTTATAATTATGATATATAATCTAAATCATGAAATTGATCCATTTCAAATAAAGAGATAGCATCCTTATAAAAACTATAAGCTTTTATAATTTGGATTTACAAAGGGGTTAATAAAAGAAGACTCACCCAACAACAAAGAAGTTATAGCCATCAAGGTGCCATGTTTGTATTTGTTGAAGAGGATTCTGGAAGACCACATGCACATAATCATGGTACATGGCATCAACAACTGAGGTGCCCAAAACTAGAAGAACATTGTCATTAGGTGTATCAAACATAATGTTAGGCTCAAATACATCACTAAGCCGAAAATAGTCAGCCAACTTTAAGGGAGTGTCCTGTTGTACAAATGAGACTCCATTAATTGTGTAGCAAAGCTTGTGTCCGTCGAATATAACACCATTCTTTAAAATGAGTGTACGGCTGATGTTAATCTGGCCATAGTGGTAGCTTCCTTGTGGATTTGGCCATGATGCTCCCATTGATAAATTCCTCCTGTTCAAAGACCAAAAAGACATGATCTGGTTGTACTTAAAGATGAATTTTAGGACATATTACACTTCAAATCCTATAGTTTAGTTGTGTAATAAATTAAACCTTAAAGTTTTACCTGATGGATTGTGCTTGTAACATGGAGTATGTATAGTTAAATGGAGTTGGTCCTGGGGAAATTGGGCCCAAAGGATAGGCTACAAAGCCAGGGTAGCGAATGACACCAAGACCAACAAGTATATTTTCAATAAAGCGAGAAGATGCAATCATAGGGTACGATGTGCCATTTGTGTCGTTCTTTGTTGTGACTAAGACCGAGTAAGACTGGCCAACATGGATGTCAAGACTATCATATTCATCATCTTGAGTGGTGTAAGACCCTTCAGTCTCAACTAGCCTCATCAAATGGTCTTGAATTCTAAAATTAATGGATGTTTTCAAGCCCACGTTTCAAAATTCTAAGCCTGCAATATAATGGCAATATCAACAAAATGCTTGAATTAAATTAAAACAAACAAACAAACTAACAAACACATTGAAAAACATTCATTGAACTCTAAGAATTACATTACTCTGTCCAATATAACATCCTTTGAGTACAACTACAAGCTTAACATTATCATTATAAAAAGAAGATTTCATTCCCTAACTATGTCTTTTGACTTCTTTTTTTTCCTCTTTAATTTGTTTGGTACAATCTGTGTTAAATCTTTAATTTTTTAGCTAGAGAAACAAACCACAATTTACCAGTTTTAGGCCTTAATTCTAACTGCATGAGAAATATGGTCTTATAGTCTTAAGGTTGAACTATGTGAGGCTAAAAATACAAATATACAAGTGGGATATATAACTGATAAACACTGCTTATTCATCACTTTAAATTTGCCTATTTAAGCCTTTCGAAAAAGAAATTCTCAACAAATATAATGATTCTTTAGTATAAACTCCCTACCACTTTTCCAATATATGTATTCCCTATAAAGTTTCAAAAACATATTACATGGAAGGAAATTTAACCTAAATTTCCTAAGGGTTGTGTTTGGATTTAAGAATTTAAAATCAAGAGATTTGTACTCAAACAAAAACACTTGTAATATTCCCATACTAAATAAAGCTCAAATCCTATCATTTCATACTCTGTTCAAGTAATTTAAACCAAAGATTGAAATCTAAACCCTACTCATTAAATTACTTTATGCAAGGAAACCAAAAAGGAATTGTAAGTGAGATATAACCTGGTTGAAAATCAAAAGTTGCTTCATTAGGTCCAAGCCCATTGATAAGGATTCCATCTGGCATGGGCAAACCATTCCCAACATCAAGTGAGGCTCTCAACATCTGTAACAAGCAACAACATGCATAACCATCAAACAACAAATATGAACTATGATACTAGATAGTATAAATCTAAGTCTAACACTATTTTTTTTTTTATTATATACAAGCATACCTGATAGTCTGCATTGTACCAATCACCAATAAGTACATCGAAATCTTGGTATGGTAGAGAGAAAGGAATAGGAATAACTGCGCGATTGTTCACCCGAATGGCACCAAATCCACCAACAGCCTTTTGAAAATGAAGTGAAGGGAAATAGAAAAAGCTTCCAATTTGATCTTTAACTTGAAAATGGTATGTCCAGTTTTGACCAGGCAATATTGGACAGTTAGTCCCTTGCACCCCCATCTTGCCATGAATTCCTCCTTAGTTGCACTCCATTCCTAAATTCAAAAATCAAAAACTTAAGAGCCATATCATAAGATTTGTAGAGCATAGGATTTATGTTATTGAAGAAGTTTCAATACATATATAGATTACAACCATGTCATGAGAAATGGATCTGTCAAGTTGTTATGAATGTTAATATGAACAACATTATCGGTCGTCACGTTCAAAAGTGGCCCCGGAAGTTGATCGTTGATCACAATCACCTAATGTTAGTATAAAAACACATTATAGTGAGCATCATTATGAAGAAAAAAAATATAGACAACAAAAAAAAAAAAAAACCATTTTGTTTGATGGAAATACAACAACCTGTTTATTAACACCAAGAGGAGCACGTTGAGTATAAGAAACTGTCCAATCAAAGAAAATCTCTGGATCACTGGGATAAACCAACATGGTTGATACAGTCACGAAGTAGAGGAATGTCAAGGTGATAAATTTGAGAGGCTTTATGAGTGTCATGGCTGCCCTTTGATCATGCGTTTTTGTTGATGTTCAACAAGGAGACTATCACAGATTAACAATAATCAGGCTTGGGATACTCTCAAGTCCAAGAAGATAGCTTGGTGTTCAAGTTACACTGCGGTAAGGGAAAGGAATTAACGAGGCATATTCGTTTGCATTTCTATCTTCTTCTTCTTTTTATGTTGAACAAGATTTATAGTTTTGGCTATTTGGATAAATCTCGAAGGAGCCAAAGGACCACACCAATACTACAAATTTCTACATGAAAAGTAATTTTTAATATCTTCCTCATTGCTATCTCTTATCCAATGAATCATAGATATGATTTGTATATAATTAATTTGATCTAATTTTTAGTATATCATATGTGATATACTAAAAATTAGATCAAATTAGTTATATACATATATATATTATCTGTTCATCTGTTTATTTCTTAGAAAAAAATTTGAGATTATATGTACCCTTTTCCATTCCATTTAGAATACAATTATCAAAAGTTCTAATTAATATAAATTAGCATTTCTTTTTTTCCTCCTATCAAAATATTTGGTCGATATAATTTTTTGTTTAGAATTATTTAGTGTGTATTTGTATATTTCATTTTTATTTTCATTAATTAAATTGATTAATGTAATGCAACTGCAAAATTAATCTAATATGCAAAGTTATGATCATTTGATTTGTATTTATCATTTTGATTTGCATTTACATGTTATCATAACTGTAGATGATTTTCCCCACCATCGCGAGTCATTCCTCATCTCTAATTACAAGGAGGAAATTGTGTAGATAATGATGATTAGTAGATTACTCTTCATTGTTGTCAAGCTCCATATTTGAAGAAAGTGTGGTCATCTTCTTTACCTGCCTTCCATTCTTTTTTGAATTGGGTGTACAGGTTATATAATATACATGATGGACCTCTCCCATTTTGAGAAGCCCCAATGCAAGCTCATTGACTCGTAAGTGGGCTAGAGTTGGTGTTAATTATTATTGGGTATAGGCTCTGCGAGGAGGTCTGAGCAATTGGGTGGGCTAGCAATGAGAAAATGAAACTATGGACTTTACCTTAATAGGGCTAGGTTTCACATTTCACATGGTACATTGAATTAATACAACTTGTCCTGTTCAGTCACTGTGACGCTATTACTTTTTTTCTTTTTCTTTTTTTTAAGTAAACAAGTTGGGTACTTGGGTAAACTCAAAGTTAACTATTTTCTCAAAAAAAAAAAAAAAAAAAAAAAACTCAAAGTTAACTAAGCCAATGTTTGCATCAGGTTTGATTTGATTTAATATAGTTTGAGATATCATATCATATCATATCATATTATATATAATAAAAGTTGGGTTTAGACGCCGTAATTGTGCCACATGGCTTCACCAAATTGCAGAAATTTTATTAAATTTTTAGATTTTTAAAGAACTAAAAATGAATATTATACTACTAGAACTCTAATTCATTTTTATCATTAAGTAGTTTAGTTTAATTCCATAAGTACAACAAGTAACTTGCAACGCCGTATCTCCTCCTTTAGATAAACTCTTTCCCTAGAGATACTAATCTTAACTACATATTTAGGAATTAAATTCCTTGACTAGCCCTATAAAAGAAGACTTTAATTTCACCGACTGGAATTAAGTTCCAAAGAAGGACGACTTTGCTGTACCAACAGGTGAATTTCTTTCTCTCTATCTACTTCTTTTTTATCACCCGCAATTTTTATATGAAAAACCATCATGGGAATTTTTCATTGAACTTTTAAGCGCACATGTATTTGAATAATTGTATTTGCCTTTTGTTTAAGCTAATTTCCTTATGTTTTTCTTTTTTTGAGGGGGTAATTTCCTTATGTTTAATCCAATTTAATTATTTTGTTGTCCAATATATTTGTAAGTTGTCGTAGTAAATTCCAATCATAGACTATTAAATTTACATACAATTTTGCAATCTATATGGTACTTTGTTTTTTTTTTTTTTTTTTAACTTAGTTTAATTTTCTTCTTGATTTTTTTTTTTTAAAGTTTTGTCAAAAAAGATTCCAAGCATCCTAAGAAAGGTTTGTAATCTAGATATAGAACTTTGCAATACAAAACTTGATTATTAAGAGATAAGCACAATCCAAATTCTTCAAGAGGTGATTAATATAAATCTATCCCAAGAAACAGTATATATCTCCAATAATTTGATAATTTCTATGTTGATAACATTTAATATATATATATATATATATATATATATATATATATAAATTTCTTATAGCTATCAACCACGTTCTCTTTCTCTCTTTTTTTTTAAATTTTTTTTTTATATGTTATGTTATGTTGAATCAACTCTTTTTTTCTTTTTTCTTTTTTCTTTTCATTCTATTCATATGACCTTTTTTTTAATTCCAATTTTTATGGGATAAAAACAAACACATTGATTAGATATCTTTAATTTCAATAAGATTTAAATGAATTATATTTCAAATGGAACTCTACCAATATATATAACCCTATATATCCTTTTTGGAGTGAAGATTATTTCAATATGTGAATGCCTAAATCCCATGACAATGCAAGTATGCATTCTTTCTTCTTTTATTATTATTATTTTCATTTTGTTTATTTTCTTTAGTGTTATTATTGGTTTTTTGTCTTCAAAAAATTTGTTACCCGAACCCGACCCGGTTAATAAACGGATTTTTTTTTTCAGACTCCAAACCCGGCCCGTCGGGCTCCACGAGCCCCGCGGGCCCCGCCCACTTTAGGGCCCAATCCTAAGTCCTAATGGCTAAACCGTGGCCCAATTTAAAAAAATAAAAACAAATTCCGTAATTAATTTAATAAATCTCATATTTCTACACTAATTTAATTTACAATAATTATTTTAGATTTCAAATTTCACATAAATCTACAATAATTTACTTTTAGATTTCTCATTTTCCCTTTCAAAACACACCCAAATACAGAAATCACAAACTCAAATACAGAAATCACAAGAAAAAATACATAAAAATCACAAACCCATACATAAATCCTATATACATAACCCAAATACATAAAAAAAATTCTTCCTTACAACAAGATTTGCCACAAGTTCAAATATATACAAAATAAATCCCCCAAATCCAAATCTGGGACCATTACATCAATTTCAAAAATCTACAAAATAAATCCCACAAATGAATATACATAATAATACCCATTTCAGGTACCAAGTAACGAACCTAAAAAAAAAAAAAAAAAAAGAAGAAGGAGAGATCTTGGCGGAGGTGGCAGATCTTGGCTGAGCTACGCTTGGAGAACATAGATCGGAGCTCAGAGAAGACAAAGAAAGAAAGAAACAAACCTATGACGATCTTGAGACCGGCGATGATAGAGCTTTAAACTGACGGTGACAGAGCTTGAGGCCGGCGGTGAGATCGTGTGATGGCGGCGGTGAGTGAAAGAGGTCAGAGCTTGAGGTTAAGTCCGTGAGTGAGAGTGAGTGAGAGAGGGAGAAGAGGGTGAGTCCATTAGCGAGAGAGGGAGAGGAGAGTGAGGCTGTGACTTTGTGAGGGAAATGGATGGAGGCTGAGTGTGGAATATGTGAGGAAGTAGGGTTTTTTAGTTTATATATATAAATGGGGTTTTTGGTAATTTTCTATCTAAACGGGTCGGGTCCGGGCCGGGTATGACAAAAACCCGAACCCGACCTAGACCCGCTTTGGGTTTTTTTTAAAAGACCCATACCCGACCCTATTACTTATCGGGCCAGGTAAAATCTGACCCATTAGGGTCGGGCCGGACCGGGTATCCACGGGTCGGACTTTTATTGCCATCCCTACAAAGGAGCCCAAATGGGACAAAGGAGCCCGAAAGCAATGAAATGAGCCAAGAAAGCCCAAAACAGCATAGTACAAGCCCAATGATAATACTGGGCTACTGAAATTTAGCAAAAGGAAAGCATACAGCAGGCCCAAAGAGGCCCAGTAGGCACAAGTCAAATAATAACATGCAGGCAATCAACAGAAACAATCGAGCTAAAAAGAGGCAAAGTTTTCAGCAAACTCAGTTTAGGGTGACAACAACAAAACCACCACCCTCATGGAGAGCAACTTTTTGGCTACCCTTGGAGGGTCGTAAATTTGTAGAAAGAAAGAGAACGACTTGCCTAAGGAGAGTAAAGATTGAAACAGCAGGCCCGCGAAGAAAAGAAGAGAAGCATTCGCATGTGAGTTGTGAAACCACCAGCGAAAGAAAACTGCATAAGTGTTAGCATATGAATTGCAGGAGCAATCCATATGCTCAGGGGGCAGAATGTTGATGCCCAATTTTGCGAATCCATACCGAAAGGCCCATGAGGAAGAAAGCCCAATAAGTTGCAAGTCGTAAAAGCCCATACGAAGGAAAGCCTGCTGCAAAACGCAAATCTGTAGCAAAATACAAATCTGTAATACAAATCTGTCGCAGAATACAGCTTTTTCGCAGAGTACAGTTCTCTGGTAGAATGGCTTCGGCAGATGAAGACACACGTCCCTATTCTTCGGCAGAAGGCTTTACTGCCGCAGAATACAGATCTACTGCAGAATACGGTTCTTCAGCAGAATACAGATCTGCCGCAGAATACAGTTCTCTGGCAGGATGGCTTCGGCAGATGAAGATAAATTGGGCCCAAGACCCTTTTGATCCAGTCAACATTATTTGGCCCACAAAGGCCCAAATCCTTTTGTATAAAAAAGATAGGCGTGAAAACTGATATGAAAAAGAACGATGAAAGGAAACAAGGAGCAGCATGAAGTGTCAGCAGCAGGAAACGCGTGAAGGAAAGAAAAGCTAAGCTAAAGGAAATGACAAACACAGCAGGAAACGTGTGAAGAAATAAGACAGAGCCACGCAGCAGCACAAAACAAATCTGCTACGGCAGGAACGGCATGGGAACGAAAGAAGATAAAAACAGAAGGGTCGGGGCACCATCAACCTGTACCCAGCCAATACAAGGAAGGTGGGCCCACGATCAAAGAGATTCAGAGGGTGTGGTTTGGTAGTGGGGGGAAAAGGGGGTCTATATTTGGTTTCCTGCCATAACTTCTTTTGGGAATATATCCTGCTGGGATGGTATCTTACCCAAAAGAAGTAATAAATGGTTGGGACCATCTGATGCATGCCATAGAGCTAGGTAGTGAGGTAGCCCAATCCTGATCTTTGAACCTAGAGGTAGAGGTATACGGCAGGAACAAACAAAAGAGAATTTTGTCGTGCAGCAAACATGTTCTGAGCAGATGGCAGTGGTCGGGGCAACCAATGGGTGAGTGGGTAATCTTGAAAGGATGCCCACAACAAACCAAAAACAGTTGGTGAAGCCCTAGGGGTAAAAGGGAGAAATCCCATTGAATCAGTTTGCTATAAAAGGAAGGTAACCACGGCAGAAAAAAGGGGACAGAGGTAGAGGAAAAAACAGGGGAAAGAGTGAAAAACAGGGGAAGAAGAAAAACACCCAGGGGGAGAGACCCGGGGGGAACTCGGATGGGAGATCAAAATAGGGAAGCACCCAGAGAGAGTGACCCAAGAAAAAGAAAGACCCAAGTGAGAAAAATAACTTACGGCAAGATAGTAGTTATAAACCAAGAGTAAAAAAAGAAAGAAAGAAAGAAAAAGAAGAAAGAAAATGTGGCAGGAATAAGGGCATGCATCAATAGACCATCTTTTCCCTTCCTCTTAGCAAACCCACTATTTGAAGTCTCCAAAAGTAATAGCTAGTAGCTATTTAGGCCTATTTTCCAAAATGCACAGCTTTTATGGCAGAAACCTATGATAAGGTTGTTCAAGTTGGAGTTTGGGTTCCTTCTTGGTTTACTTATTCTATGGGCAGATTCAATACTTGATTTTGATTGCAAATATATTTGATTTCTCTCATTATAACTTATATCTGTCGTATTTAATCATCCTGTTGTAGCACGTTTTTTTTATCACATCTGCTGCATCAGTTGTCTTGATGTGGTGTCTTTACTTGCTGTACTAGTTATTCTGTTGAAGCACATTTTTTATTATATTTACCGTGTTAGCTATTATACAAGCTAAACATTTCCTGCCGAAACTTTCTTCTTTATTTGTTATTACGTGTTTTACTGTTGACACAAACTAATTGTTATCCTGCCATAAATATATATATATATATACACATATCTTTATTTACGAATATGTGTACATATTTGAGAATATACTAACCCATTTAAGCTAACATTTGTTTGGTGGGTATTTTTTTTGGGTTTTAGATTTGTTTATGTGCAGGAAGTGGAAAAGTATTTCTACAGTAAAAATGAAGAGTAGTCATTCACACGGCAAAAGGCTTTAAAGCACAGCAGACAGCTTTAAAGCACAACAGAAAACTTTAATGCACAACAGACAGCTCTATTGCACATCAGAAGACTTTACGGCAGGAAGCTTTAATGCACAGCAGACAGCTCTATTGCACAGCAGAAGGCTTTACGGCAGGAAGTTTTAATGCACAGCAGACAGCTCTATTGCACAGCAGAAGGTGTTACGGCAGGAAGCTTTACTGCATAGCAGAAAGCTTTATTGCACAGCAGACAGCTTCACTGCATAGCAGACAGTCTTACTACACAGCAGATAGTTTTATTACGCGGCAGACAGTCTTACTACACGGCCGAAAGTTTTGCTGCACAGCAGAAAAGTCAGACCTATGGCAGACACCGGAGAAAAGTTACTTCTGCGGCAGAAACATCAATCCTGCGGCAAAAACTGGCAACGGCAGAAACAAAAAAGTCAATCCTGCGGTAGAAACTGGAGAAAAGTCTTCTGCGGCAGAAACAGAGGATAAGCCCACTTTGCAGCGTCCTCCCTTGGACTTGGACTCAACGTTTGCGCACAAGCCGGATCAAACTGAGTTGCAGTTGGACTGGTCTCAACTCCCTTACTCAAAATACTTGGGCCTACTACCGTGGGAGGCAGCCTAGCCCAACGCACACAAAAAAGGCCCCTACAGGTATATAGCAGAGTTGAGGATGATTACATGTTGCAGTTATGGATACTAAAGGTTTACCACAATCATGTGTGGGTTATGAAGACTATACTCTTTCCATTTGAGTGGAGCGACTGTGGTCAACCTGTTCCTATTGGAACTATCCCAACGAGTAGGGCTGTCCACGGGTCGGTCCAGGTTGGGTTTGTGCCCAACCCGGAACCGACCCGCTGGAATCGAGTGGGAAAAAAATGAACCCGCCGCCGACCCACCGGAGTAATCGGGTCGGGCGGTTCACACCATCAACGGGTCTCGGGCGGGTCAGTCGGAGTCAGAGATCTGAGAAGACGGCAGAAAACGGTGAAAAAAACAAAAAAAACCGGCAAAGAAACCCAAATTCCAGGATACTTTTTCCAGATTCCGGCGATTTTTCACTTAGATCCGGTGAGATTTCGCCAGATCCGGCGAAAATATCATCGGATTTGATGAGATTTCGCCAAATCCGGTCAAAATCTCACTAGATCTAAGGGAAATATCGCCAGAATCTGGGTTTTTTCGCCAAATTCTAGAAATTTACCTCTGGATTCTGGAAAACCATCGCCGGATTCTGGAAATTTTGGCCGGGAATTGGAAATCATTCGGTCGGTTCGGGTTTTTCGGGTTTTAGAGGAGGAAAATCGAAACCGACCTGCCGGAATCGGTTTTCTGATGTGAAGACCCGCCGCCGACCCGCCGGAGCAGTCGGGTCAGTCGGATTCGGGTCGGATCCGATCGGTTCTTTGGGTGGATCAGGTTACCGGATCAATCTGGACAGCCCTACCTATGGGGGAGATATTGCTAAAGCCGCATTCTTTGAGTAAGAGCCCTGTGTGGCTGCTTTTCTATAATACTGAGGGACATTGTTTCAAGAAGGTTGAGATTACCGGCTTGCCTAAATGGGTTTATTCGGGTGGTACTCAAAATATTAGAAGCATTTCTCTTTATGGTAGAACCTCAGAATGGGGCAGTTGTTGAACCTCAAACTCAATTCAAGTTAGTAGTGAATGTCTTAGAAATGGGGCAGTAGTTGATCCTCAAAATCTATCGAGATTTGCAAGAGGGCAGGAAGGAAAGAGTAGAGAATGGTACGTTTTTGTTTTTGTTTTTGTTTTTGTTTTTTGTTTTTGTCAAATGCCTTTCTTTCTAGATGTTTGATGAAATCTGTCAATTAAAAAAAAAAAAGATGTTTGATGTCAATCTGTCAATTATGTGGTTTAATAGAGTCTTGATTATTATGCATCAACTATTTGATTACTTCTTGCTACAAGCCTACAAGTTAGAGGTTGTGTCATACACCTGTTATCTTACTCCCTATAATATTAGTTAACATTAGACCTTTCTTAGACAAAAAACTGAACTGCGAAGTGTAAACAGCTATATCATCCTTCTACATGGGAAGAACAATAATTGCCTGGGCCTCCAAGATTACTACAAAGTATTTAAAAATTAGTTTCAAAGGGTCTCTCCTGAAACAGGCGTAGGCAAGCTGAGTACACTACAACCGTGCCCAATCTAGTCGATATAATAGTTTGATGACTTTTTTTATCATGACAATATTGACATACAATATCATGCATTATGATTGAAACTGGATCATAATGCTTTCATTAATTCAAAAAAGACCAACATTAATTAAAAATCCTAAAACACAACCAGATTAGATTTCGATAGATAGTGTGCCTATGCTGCTCTCTAACAACACAATGCCAAAAGAAAATAACTTTACAACCAGCAAAATCTACACTCTAATTCCTAATTTTATTCAATGTATTTATGCAAAGGCCCACAAGAATCGCTCTAAAATTTTCTTTGGATATCATGCACATGTTTGAGAAGAGTGTTGCCTCATTATCACTAGGTGGGTGATTGAGCCCGTCAACTCCTCCAAGCAGCAAGCTTGATTCATCAAATGGAAATGTCTTAGCATGGAAGAAGAAGAACCATTGCCTGGTTTTTCACCTTAAAAAACAACAATCAGTGCAAGCTGGCATGTTGAAGTAAAAGTAATTGCTAAATTACTCTTTTATTAATTACAAAAGACAAAGGAAAGGAAAGGCAATCTCTTCGAACTTCCATTACCTTTTAAAACACAGAAATAACAGAGAGCAGAACAAAGACGAAGAAGCATAAACTTCATTCAAAAAGACAAAAATAACCACCACCTTAAAAATAAATAAATAAAATAAAATAAAACTCATTAACAATGGAAGAACTGTCGAGTTCCAGTCTTCTTGGGAACAATGATTTTCAAGACTCCATTGTTGACTTGAGACTTACTCATCCAGCAGTAAAGATGAGTGTCACAGAAAAACTTTCCTTCGTTATCCTTAACGAAAACTCGTTAAAGTCCCGTCCAGTAGCTTTAAGGCAAAGAGCACCATGGTCTTCCACCCAAACCTTTGTGCCCTCATTGTCCACCCCAGGTAGGTTGTTCATCTTTCTTGACTTGGTAGTACGGACGCACTTCTCCTTCAACTTCAGCAGCACTACTCATCGGAGGAACTCTAGTGTCCACAGTGTGGAGTCGGACAAATCTAGCTGCGGAACGCAGACTAGAGAGTGCTGCGAGCTGTTTAGTAATGGCAGCCATATATAACTGTAATGGTGAAGGCCAAAGAGTTTCAAATTTTCCCTTCACAACTAGTAAATTCCAAAAACACAAAAAGTAACGGTGAAGAAGGGTTTTTTTTTAAAAGAAAAAAAATGGTGAAGAAGAGTTTAAAGAAATGGGTGAGATATATGTGGTAAGGGGGTAGAGGCTAGTAGCAGCTCTGCTCTGGCACACGTATTATTGTCAGCCTAGCCTTGGTGAACTGTCCTGACCAAAAACTCTTTTTTTTTTTTTTTTAAATCAACAACTCTCTGGATAAAACTTTGCCACTCAATATTTGATTGTGGTAGAGTGGTACACTGGTACCCAAAAAGTAGTGTGTGATTGTGGGTGTAGGGGTTGATTCTTGAGTGGGACCTTATTTGTTGTGAGCCTTGAGGCAGGTAGCTAGGTACAGTCAATAGCTGTAAAAACTAAGGAATTGGTGAAGGCATAGGAAATGCAAAAGAGAAGAAGGCGCGCAGGAAGGAAATGACCCAAATGGAATAGTGATTGGTTTGGTGGATGCCCTCCCTGGTCCCTGCTGCTTGATGCATGATGTGGTGATTTGGATCCTCTCCATTTCCAAGTGAGATGGAGAGTGTCCATTTCATGGCTAGGATTTATTTCAAGGTAATTAATCCATGGCTCAAAATGTGCGACATCATATAAAACATACTAACTTGACATCAATGGGAGAGTTAACAGAGCAATTTCTAAACTAACGTTAATTTAAGCAAAGTAAAAGAAAAAGAAAACAGAAGAAAGAAGACCAAAATGCATTTCAAAACAAAAGTAGCAGATGAATCCATGGGATTGGTATCGCAAGCTGGGTTATAACTTATAGGATGCCGATTCCGTAAAGGCATGGAGGATGTGAGGACCTAGCCATGGTTGGTGTGCAAAGAGTGGGAAGATAGATGCGAATAGAGGCATCACAGCAGTTGAGATGAGGCGGAGGATAGATGCGATGGTCTGGCGTTAGCCATGGTGTGCAAAGAGTGGGAAGACTTGGCTCGGCGGCAAATCTTGAGTTCCAGCAACCAATACCCAAAAAATGTAAGTTTACTTGACATCTTTTGTGTTGTAATGAGTCTTTCAAAATATCTTTACAAAATTGCAAGAATTTAAACTAAGTTTATTGGAGGTGATGAAACTAACATATGTATGAAATCAATGGCGCAATTTACAAGTTTGTATCTTGTCCTTGCTATATGCCAAACAGATCTGGTATAAATTTACCACAGTTATCACAACTGAATCAAGGTTCAACATTCAACTTGACTAATAGTTTTACAGTCACCTGCATTATAGGCCCAGGATTCAACCAATTGTGTAATGTGTATAAAATGTTTGATAAAATGCTAATAAGAGCATGTGCTATGAAATTGGATATTGTGTGTTTGCTGTTTGACAAAATGTCAAAGTCGCCCATTATTGATAAATGTCAAAGTCACCCATTACTGATCAAGGCGACCACCTTAAGCCATGAAAAAGGCGCTAAAAGCAAGAGTCTCAAGGTTTTTTTTTTTTTTTTTTTTTTTTTTTTTTTTTTGTGAAACCTATTTTTAGATTATTAATTTCAAAAGGCATGTTATAAAACTTATTGTTAGTTAAATTAATTTACAAATTTTTTTTGTAGGACTTTTTGTTGTATAAGAAGCTTGTTGTAAAACTTATTGTTAGAACTAACTAATAGAGCCTAAACCATATTAATCCTTTTTTGAAATAATTGATAGACCTAAACCATGTTCACTAGTCAAAGCTTTAAAAACTACTTTTAATATAAATAACTAATATATATATATATATATATACACACGTAGGGTCAATTTTTGTAGCCCAAGCCCAAGAAGGTATGGATTTTGAGCCTACTGAACCCAAGACAATAAATTTGTAGAGAGTGGGTGAAAGAGCTAGGCTAACAATGAATTAACAGTATAAGACAGCAGTGTTTGTGAATAGATTTGTATTAAAATGTGCTCGGACAGATACAAATGTGACGTCCGAAGAGCGAGTTGTATTCAATAAACTGGAGTTACAATTCTCGGAGCTACAGTAATGGAGTTCTCTCCTTTTTTACTTCTGATTTTCGATCCTCCTCTATCAGAGACATCCCTATCTTATATAGTACTCCCTTCCTACATCTTCACCGTCCACTTGTTCATCATCTAGACGCCCACTTGAGTGCATGTCCCATCGTACACCCTCTTTAGCTTTGTGTGAGTGGCGGTAGCTGAGAATGCACTGTTCAGGAGTCTTCTTCACATAAATGCGGCCAGGAAGGTAGGTGCAGTGTATTTAATGCGGTAGTTGAAGCCTGTCTCCTAGATATTTCTCCGTTCCTGTTATCCTCATGCGTGTCTGAGGTTCATTTCCCTCGTTACATTTGTCAGAAGGATCATTTGAGCTTCCCAGACACCTGTCGGGCCAAGCTTCTTCGGATCCGAGGGTATTGGACTCCTCGGACAAATGAACATCTCCTCTGATAGTGCACGTGCTCCTCTCCAGACATGCTCCTCTTACATGGGCCTCTGATTGAGTGTTTTCATCTCTTCGGACGAACAATGGTCCTCAAATAGGGTCTTGGGCCCAATACGTTAGGTTGGACTTTTCACCCCCACAATATATATAAAAATAGAATTTTACTAATGTGCTTGTCTTTTCTCATTATGTAAGGGAACAAAAATGTACCAAATAGAACTAAATGGACCGAATTTGACAGAAGAGGACCAAACAGAACTAAATGGACCAAATAGTCAAAGCCTTAAAAACTACTCCATCAAAGTCAAAGAACATGCATTATTGCGGTTAAAATAAGTCTCCGTTAGTGCAATAGTTATTTTTCCGATTATATATATATATATATATATATATATACGTATATATTTTAAAAAAATGAATCATATCCTCTTTTTTCACAATAATTAAGTCCCGCACGAGTCTTGGTTTTGCTTACTGGATCATCCCTGTTTCTTGTTTCACCACCGCCATTCTTGTTTTTTGAAGGTTGAAATAATGAACTCAAAACCAACCATTCAAATCCATCTTGTATTCAAGAAACAATTCAATTCCCAGATTAAAAAAATCGGGAACATTTTAAAGGAAAATGGCATAGGGTCAGATAAGCTTGCCACTTCGAACCATGATCCTTTTGTGACGGTGGCTTGCATCCCAGCTCCCGGAGTTCCACACCTGGGTCTCGTTTGTGAGACTCCTGAAATCTTTCAAGAACTTGCGTATACTACGAAACGATTCCCGGTATGCTTCAATAAAGGAAAATGTACATTCAACAATGAATCCACTGTTGAACTATCATTTTCTTGTGTAAGTTCCAAAGAACTCGTACCAACGAGGTAGAAGTATGATACAAGGCTTTGACATGGAATCTTGGACTCCATTATGTCCAGTAGCACGAGGGGTAGAGAATGAAGACATTACAAAAGCATGGAGCCTCATATGTTCATATTTAGACTTACCAATCATTGCTGATGCAGTTGGATTCAGAGAAGTAATGTTCATTCCCAAAGATGAACGTTACGAGGAATTAAGTTTTCATCAATTTTCCGGGCATGATGGTATCTTTCTTTCCTTTTTCTTTTTCTTTATTATCTTGCTTCAGATTCCTCACATTTTAACATTATATTGCAGATTCCACGAATTCCAGCAAGTGTACCATAGTTTGAAAACCTATTATGGGGAGCCTGGTCTTTGGATGTAATCTCTTTTTGGCTCTTTACATCTGCCTCTCAGGTTTTTTACCTTCATTGTTTTCTGTGTTGTCACGTGACATTTTTTAACGTGTATTTGAGCTATATACATTCGATTGAATTCTTTGGGAGATTTTTGGAGGGGAGTTTATGTATTCATATTGACTATTGAGGAGATTTGTTTACTTGTATTGGATTGGATTAACAATAGCTATCTTTTTCTTTCACATTTCTCTGTTTATGCCTCTCTTTCACATTTCTTTCACGTAATTCTTTATAATACATATTCAAATAGTATAGAATTAATGTGGAAGCGACTCACCGCATATTAGTCCTGTTTCGTATTAAATATTTTAGAGCATAAAGGGAGCCCTGCACAAAGCTTAAATACTGTTGCATGTCAGGGTAAGAGTGAGTGGGAAACCTATTTTTTGAAATTAAAGAATGTCAAGAGAATTGTAGTGAGCAGAAACAAATGAAAAAGAGAGAACATAAAAAATTACTTGATTTGGCCTAGCCGTCTATGTTCATGCCTTGATGATTACATTTTTATTTTATTAAGTGTTGTAAATGTCATGGGGAGTCATAAACGTGCACGGAAGGCATGACCATAGACCTGAGCATGAACTGAAAGTTTGTGTCAAAACTAACGGTTAATGTGATTGCTTCTTCCATGTATAATAATCTAGTGAAATCAGACTATTGGCCATTTGGCCTTTGTTCTCAGTAGTATATGCCCTCTCTTTGTTAGGGAAATAAAAAATCTCTGGCCTTTGTGGTGCAGCCATATTGTACTGTTGACTTAGCTTTTATATATGACTTTTATTAATAAATGTCCCAATGGCACAAGTTATGCACATTTTGAGAAGCACATATAACTTCCTTGAATTTTGAATTATTAACATATCCTACTCGCTTAAAAAAAATGTGGGGATTCCAATGGTCGGGCTTAGGGTAGCTGAACATTCAAGATCTAAAATATTTTGTTTATGCACGAATGCTCTGCTTAATGACTATTAACAAAAATAATGGACAAAGTTTTCCTTTAAATAGTTTGGAGGAAAATTTCTTGGTGATTTGTAAAGTTATTTGTGTATTTTTAGTCGCATGACTTATTGAATGAATCATGAGTCATGATTTTTTTTTTTTTTTAAATTATGTTGAATGATTTATAAATCTCCATGGAGTGGATTGAAAGAGAACCCTCTGCCCCACGCATCTGCCAAAATTGACCACACAAACAATTCTTCTTCTTTTTTTCATTTTATTTTTAATAATTTGATAATTACAACTTATAACGTGGGAGGGGGATTTAAACCACAGAAACTATTCTTAAAATTTTATTTGCACAAGCTATTTTGGAAAAGTTTTGGGGTGGGCTAAAGTTTTAACTTTTAACTGGGTTGGTCTAAGCTCAAATTTTATTTGCACCGGTGGTTCCCTCGCTCTAACCCTTTTCTCTGTTTGTTTACCTTTGTTTGATGTATTGAGGTTTGGAGTTTAAAACACGAAAGAGTTTTTGAATATGGATGTTTGGCCGCGGTTTTGGCCCTTTTGGGTATGGCTGTATGTTTGAAATGTTTCCTTATGATGTGTGTGCATGCATAAAGTGATGATATGATAAAACCAGCATGTATTGAAAGTATTCTATGAAAGGTGAGATGGGATAGATGTTACCCACTTTGGTTCTCTGTCTTTACTGCTTGTTCTGTTTCTTCACGTTCTATCTTTTGCGCTGAAAAATGAGCAAACTTTAGGTTAGACTCTAAACTAAAAAAGGAAAAAGAAAGATGAGAGGGTAAGAAAAAATGGTATTGGGTTGTCTCTATCTTCTTTACTGTTGTTGTGATTATTGTTCCCTTGTTCTGCTGATATTGTTGCTCTAATTGCTTCTTGTCTGTAGTTGTAGTTGCTGCTATTGCTTAGCTGTTCTCGAGTTTTGGGTCAGTGAAAAATGTAGGATTTTTTATTGTATTTACTGCTGATGTGTTTTTTTCTTTTTTTTGGGGGGGGGGGGGGGGGGGGGCTTCTGTTTTTGGGGTTTTGGAGGTTGGAGAGATGGTGTTGGGAGCTGGCTTTTTTGGTTTATAAAATAGGTTGGATTTTTCTGTTTGTTTGGAGTTTGTCAAAGAAAGGAGTAATTTTTTTTGAGTTGTTTTGTGTTAGTGAAGATTGAAAAAGGAGGGACATTTCTGGGTATTTTTGGGTTCTGTTTTGAAGGTTTGCAGTGAAGATTTTGTAGCATTTTTTATTTTTTGCTTAGTGAGGTTTTTGTAGCTTTTGAATGGTTAAAGATGACTGTTGTATGGGGTTTTCAAGTAAGTGTGAAAAAGGGCAAAAATGACACAATAGCATTGTTTATTGAAATATATATTAATCTACTAGTATTTCGGAAATATGTAAAGATTTACCATTTTTTGGGTACTCGGGTTTGGGAAACTTGAATTTTCCCACTTTTTGGGTACTTGAATTTGTAATCATGAGTCAGGTCAAACGATTTGGATTAGGTCGTGTTAACCAGACATTGAATATCTAAAATAGGTTTAGGAATTAGTAAGAATTTTCACAGTAAATTAACTATTATTTTAAGAGAGAAAGAAAGGCACCCTTACTTTATTATACAAACCCTAATTTTGTGTAAGTAAAATTAATAATGGAGTATTTGAGTAATTAAAATACATAATTGGGTTGGGTTCACTGGTTCAGGTAACTAAGGGTAAAACTCAAGCCCTAGCGGGTTTAAAATTTTAAACCAATACCCATTTGAAAGAAAAATCCCAAAGCCTTACTATTAGGGTCATATCAGGTTGAAAAACCCATTAAATTTTACCCATTGTCATCCCTAACTTAAAGACTGTAACCAATGTTTTTTGGCCCTTTGCATTGCACTACAATTGTTTTATTGCAATTGCTGAATGGTGTTTAGGTAATTCTTTATTCCATTTTTTGGCAATATTTGAATTTGAGATATATATCTCCACACCCCACCCCAACCCTCACTTCTTAGATTGAGCTCCTTGATTGAGTTCATGAAGTTTTTTCAAACATTTTTGCAGATGTTGGTAAAATTGAGTACCCTTTGCTATTTATATGGAATTCTCCTATCCTATATAGTTCATTTAATTTATGCTGACCAAACTATGTGTTCTTTAAATTAAAATTATAAAAATGCTGCATATAATAACAAGACAAGGATTAAGAAACCATGCCAATCTCGTATAAGGTAATTTTAGATTTTATAGAAAGACAACTATACTCTCTGCCCAGCAGCTGTTGTCTTGACCGTCTGGCTGTATGACATCAGGAAAGCTGAAATGACTAGCACATATGCTACCATTACTCCTAGAATAACGGTAATAAATGACAGATATGGGCGAAAACTATATCATGTAATTTCCCATAAGATTTTTGTGAAGCCACTATATACATTATATTTCTTGTCCTTTGTGTTAATCTTACTTTCTAGTGTCTTTCAACTTTCAGCCTCCTGATGTACAAATTAAATGTTGAAACTCTGGGTGTTTTTGATGGGTAAAAGAAATTGTGTTAAATAAAAGATTGTACAAAGACACATAGGCAACAGTTGGGTTTGTGTGTGTGTGTGTGTGTGTGTGTGTGTGTGTGTGAGGTAAAGGGTCTAAGACTCATAAGGGGATGACACCTCCTTTTTTTGAACCCATGAACTCTGTAAAAGGGGGAGCCAGACATACCACTGAGCAGAGGGCTCTTGGCTGGGGAAAAATTGGACCAAAGTAACTATATATCCAGAAGTTCCACTATAAGATCAAGAGTATCTATGACTATGAAATCACACATATTTGAAGATCTACTCCCATCCAAAGACTTCCTATTGAAAGAGACCCAACAAATTGGATTTCAGTGTCTCTATAGACAACTATTGCCCCTCATAACCGTCCTATTTCTCTCCCTCCATATTTTCCACATCAAACACAGGGGAACATATTCTATACTCTAATTCTGAAATCTGAAGGAACTGGGTCCTTGTCGCCAACATAGCACTCCTCACCGAATGATAAATTTCGGGATGTTGGTAAATTAAGTATTTCCAATAAATAAAGAAATTTGGATGTCAAGCATTTAACATGTTATGGGTGTAACATGGATTTTAATATTGGTAAAGCTCCTAATGCCTGACTCGCAACTAATTAGTTAAAGCGCAATTCTAGTTTTATCTACAGAACGAGGAATTTAACATGCATGTGGCACACATGATGATGGCATCATTGTGATAGTATAATGTTTACAACAATGAGACGAGGATGATATAAAGTTAATTTTAGAGTATAATGGCAGCTTTATAGTCTTGACCGTCTAGCTGTATTACATCGGGACAGCCCAAATCCTAGCATCGATAGGACCGGTTATCTCTATTTATTTATCTCATTATGACTTGTTTTTCTATCCTAGTAGCTAAAAATGGATTCAGATCCTCTAGATTTCTTAGGGAACTCTAGCAGTAGATTTCTTTAAATCCTAACCACTCTTTAATTATTTAATGATCAAAATTCTGCCATATCAGCATTTCACTAACAATAATATTAATTGTTTTGTTTGCAACATTATTTCATTATTTTAAAAATATTGTTAGTGGAATGCTGACATGGCAGAATCTTGACCATTAAATCATTAAAGAGTGGTTAAGATTAAAAGAAATCTACTGGTAGAGTTCCCTAGGAAATCTAGAGGATCTGAATCGGCTAAAAATAAGGCTCTAATGAAACCATGATGTTGACTTCAACATAGCATAAGAACCCAACAAGTAAATTTTGTATCTTAAACAGTGAATTCACAAAAACAGACATAAAAGACAAAAAAGACAAAAAATTGGTAAAGAAAAATAGCATAAGTGGAATTCCAAAAACCAAAAACACACCTGCGAAGTGGCTTATCCACGGTCCTGTTACAAATATAAGGCGAATTCTTAGGAGGAGAAGCATTTGCACCCCTTTTATCAAAGCAAACCTCCATAGTCCCCGCCATCTCTTCATCTTCTTCTTCATGTTCTAGACTTTCATTTTCCTTTTCTCTGTAAAACCCAATAAGTGTGGCAGTGTGTGGCACTAGAGCTCGTCTCTCAATCAAGTACTGCTTCACCAAGATTGAAGTAAGAGATTCTTTTGGGTCACAGAGAAGGAATTTTTGGTTTCTTTCTCACTTTAGGAGGGAACACAAACACTATCTCTCTCTCCTTTTGCTTTTCTCGGCGAAAATGGGTAACTAACTTTTTTTTTCTAACTATCTAGTTAGTTGTTAAGGTTTTGAAATTATATTTTTTACTAGCATCTCGAGTCTAAGAGACTCGATTTCTATGGTCTGATGTGGCATCTTTTTTCACATGGTGCCTGGCTGGAAATCGAGTCTCTAAGACTCGATTTACAAACCAAAAAAATTTAAAAAAATTTGATTTACAACCCGGTTATAATCTCCCCAAACACGGAAACAGCAAAAAGAAAGAAAAAAAGAAAGAGAGAGAGAGAGAGAGAGAAGAAGAAGAAGCAGCCCAGGCCGACCCAAGAAGAAGAAGAAATGGACAGCCAGGCCGACCCAGGCCGCGCCGCGCCGCTCCACGCGACCCAGGCCGCGCAGGCCAGGCCGCACTGCTCTCTAGATCTTTGTCTCTTTGATCTGATTGTGTTGAGATTGTTGTGTCTCTGATCTGATTGGGGTTTGGGTTGAAGATGGGTGTTTTTTTTTTGATAGATTGAAGATGGGTGTTTGAGCTTGAGAGCTCACGTCTTATGGGTATGATGGGTATTCGGGGTTTGGGTTTGCTCTCTCTGTATTCTTTCTCTCTTTTGAGACTTAAAATTTTTTTAAATTTTTTTGGTTTGTAAATCGAGTCTTAGAGACTCGATTTCCAGTCGTGCACCACTTGAAAAAAGATGCCACATCAGACCATAGAAATCGAGTCTTTGAGAGTCGATTTTGGCCCCAAAATCGAGTCTCTTAGACTCGAGATGCTAGTAAAAAATATAGTTTCAAAACCTTAACAACTAACTCGATAGTTAGAAAAAAAAAATTAGTTACCCATTTTCGCCGCTTTTCTCTTCTTTTCCTTTTTTTTTTTTTTTCCTTCTTAACACTCACATTAACTTTATGTTTTCTTGGACTCCAAGTGGCTCTTATCTTGGGCAGTAAAATAATGCATTATGTTATATGTAATCACATTAAAAACATACCCTTTTGATTCTCCCAAGTTGTTCTAGCTTGTGAGTGTTTTTCACTGCAATGCTTGCTTTCTGATACACAATACACTCCTTGTAAGTGAGTTTTTCTTACTCTTATTATTAAGCTGGTTTTGGAATGGTAGAGGTTTTTTTGGGGTATGGGACAATATGGGTTTTCATGAAGATTTTCTGATTTCTTGTTATCTTCTTTTGGGGGTGGAAGAATTTTTTGTTTTTGGGTTTTTGTCCTATAAAAAATACAAAGAAATGTGAAGAAGAAGAGAAACAAAGATTGCAGGAGGTGGACAAGCTGCACCACCACCAAAACAAGAAGAGCTACAGCCACATCCATCCAAAGATCAGCTACCTTACTGCATAACTAGTCCTCCTCCATGGCGTGAGTTTCTCAAAAAAAAAAAAAAGTTGCCCATTTTATTATTATGTCGTGTCTTGTTGGTTTTGTGTCCTGTTTACATTAGGATTTACGAGATTCCATGTAGTGTATATACACTATTAATGTTGTATTCTTAGTGTTAGAAATATTGAATGATTGTATTGTATTTCATAATAAAAGAATGTACATTGGTGCCTTTATATAGGAGGCATATGTGTGCTATACAAGTAACCTAACTGGGCCTAAAGCCCATAATATATTATACACGTTAACAGCCCCCCTCAAACTCAAGGTGGATGTAAGACCAGCTTGAGGTTGTCAACTAAAGTACGAAGGCGTCCCTTAGGATGTGACTTGGTGAAGATATCAGCAAGTTGATCTTTAGAGGAGACTGAGATCAGCTTGAGAGCACCATGGACAAGATGAAAATGGATAAAATGACAATTGATCTCGATGTGTTTAGTCCGTTCATGGAAGACATCATTGTGAGCAATATGAATAGCACTCTGGTTGTCACAATAAAGATGAGTAGCAGAGGATGTAGACACACCTAAGTCTTTGAAAAGCCATCGTAGCCAAAGGAGCTCAGATGTGGTATCAACAAGGGCACGATATTCTGCTTCAGTACTGGAGCGGGCCACATGAGTTTGTTTACTTCGCCAAGAAATTAAAGAAGAACCAAGAAGAAAGCAATAACCAGTGGTGGACCTGCGATCAGTGGGATCTCCTGCCCAATCAGCATCAGAAAATGCACGGAGAATAAGAGGAGACTGAGCAGAGTAGAAAAGACCATGGAAAAGAGTACCCTTTAGGTATCGAAGAATGTGCAGAACTGCAGCATAGTGAGTCGATCGTGGTGCAGACAGATACTGGCTCACCTGGTGAACAGCATAGGAAATGTCTGGATGAGTGACAGTGAGATAAACTAAACTGCCAACCAAGCATCTGTAAAGAGAGGGATTAGACAATGGTTTCCCCCCTGAGGGAGTCAGATGTGCATTAAGCTCAACTGGAGTGTCAACAGTCTTGCTATTAGTGAGTCCAGCTCGAGACAAGAGTTCAGAGGCATACTTAGCTTGAGTAATATAAAGTCCATTTGTAGAATGAGTGATTTCAAGACCCAAGAAGTAGCTGAGATGTCCAAGATCTTTCATCTCAAACTGCTAACTGAGAAAATCCTTAAGTTCTTAAATGCCACTGAGGTCATTACCAGTTATGATCATATCATCCACATACAGGAGAAGTAAAATAGTGCATTTGTCAGTACGACGAAGAAATAAGGCAGAATCATAATGACTGGCCATGTAACCCAAGCGAGAGACGGTAGAGCTGAATTTGGCAAACCAAGCTCGTGAAACTTGTTTGAGGCCATAAAGTGCACGTCGAACGTAACAAACCTTGTTTGAGTCAACAGAGAGACCAGGAGGAGGTTGCATATACACTTCTCCACTTAAATCCCCATTAAGGAATGCATTTTTGACATCCATCTGAAAAATGTCCCATTTACTGGCAGCAGCAATACTAAGAGGGCACGAACAGATGAGATACGAGCAACTGGAGCAAAGGTCTCTTCATAATCAATCCCATACTCCTGTGTAAAACTTTTTGCAACAAGATGAGCTTTGTAGCACTCAATGGACCCATCAGAGCGAGTCTTAATCTTGTAGATCTACTTACAACCAACCACAAATTTCCCGGGAGGGAGTGTCACCAAATCCCAGGTATGGTTTTTAGATAAGGCATCAAGTTTCTCTTTCATTGCAATCTGCCATAAAGGGTCAGTGGAAGCCTCACGATAGGTGTGAGGCTCGTGTAGTGTAGCAAGGGCAGTGTAACAATGATAGTCAAGTAAATGTGTAGGAATAGATCTTACCCGAGTTGAGTGACGAGGTGGAATGTCTTGTGCAAGATCTTCAGGCGGAGTAGGAGCAGGAGACCCAAGCTCAGAATTGGGGTTGGGTAGCTCGTCTTCAACCTGTTCATCTTCCACCTGTTCATTAAAGGGTGAACTAGGAAAGGGATCAGTGATATTTGGTGGTTGGACAGAGAAGTCTACAGTAACAGAATCAGGAGCAACTATAGGAGGATCAGGAGCAGCTATAGAAGGAATATGTGCCTCATCTGGAAAAAGATCTAAGACAGAGGAGGAAGACAGGGAAGCACTGAAATGAGAGAGCTCGACAAAAAGGCAATGTTTCCAAAAGACAACATTGCGGGAGATACGAAGACGATGAGAGACAGGATCATAACACCTATACCCCTTTTGAGTTTCGCCATAGCCAAGAAAACAACAAAGCCTTGACCGAGGCTTAAGTTTGTTATGTTCATGTGGCTGAAGAAGTACGAAACAAGCAGAACCGAAGGAGCGAAGGTGGTGATAGTCTGGAGGTGACCCAAAAAGGCGCTCATATGGAGTTTGATTTTGGATAACAGGACTCGGAATGCGATTAATAGTATGAACAGCATGAAGAGCAGCTTCACCCCAAAAAGGAGCAAGAACTTTGGCAGAGAGAAGGAGAGCACGAACAGTGTCAAGAATATGATGAAGTTTTCGTTCGGCTCTACCATTTTGCTGAGAGGTACCTGGACAAGTTAGTTGATGAACAGTGCCATAGGAATGCAAAATAGCTTGGAAAGCATATTGAGTATATTCAAGAGCATTATCAAATCGAAAAATTTTGATGCGTTTAGAAAACTGAGTTTCAACCATTTTTGCAAAATTAGAATATACTTCCAATAATTCAGAACGATGTTTCATATTAAAAATCCAGCTATAGCGAGAGTAATCATCAACAAAGACAACAAAATATCTAGACCCATCAATGCTAGAGACAGAGGATGGCCCCCAAACATCAGAATGAATAAGGTCAAAGATATCAGTGGATATTGATTCACTAGTATTGAAAGGCAAAGCTGGTTGTTTTCCTAACTGACATGAAACACAATCAAAATTTTCTGTAGACACTGATCCTAACAAACCTCTAGAAGCCAATTGTTGTACCCGAGAAGAAGATGCGTGACCAAGTCGAGTATGCCAAAGTGCAAGGGAAGGAGTGGAAGAAGCTGTAGCAGCTACAGCAACAGAAACAGGAGCAACAAGTGGAAGACGAAGGTTGTCCACGGGAAACATACGCCCAACTCTCGGACCGGTCCCAAGCTCCTGTCCCGTCCTAGGATCCTGCACAATGCACCCAAAATAATCAAAGGTAATGCGATAACCTAACTCAGCTAATTGTCCCACAGAAAATAAATTATAAGAAAGGTCAGGAACATTAAAGACTCCAAGAACCGAGAGGTTGGAGGTTGAAGCTGAACCTATATTATGACCAAACATTGTGGAACCATTTGCTGTACGAATATTAAGAGGGTGCGGTGCAGGTTTAAGGTCAGAAAATAAGGACGAGTGAGGTGTCATGTGATTGCAACAAGCAGAATCCATAAGCCAAGAGGTAGGAGACATACCAGATAAAGCTGAGAGAGAAGAGAAATAAGATGCATTACCAACCATACGAATGACATTGGCGATGATATTTATAAAGTCATCTCTGAAAATGGAGAAAGTGGATCCCGAAGACTTAGACTGTGCAGAAACGAGAGCCATTGGCTGGTCACTCTCAGTGTTAGCAACAGTAGAATCAACAATTGAAACAGCTGATTTGTTGCGACGGTAGCAAATCTCAATATTGTGGCCAAAACATTTGCAAAATTTGCAAAAACGTTTGATGGATTGGCCGCGACGATTATTGCAATAAGAATAACACTTGTCCTTATTCTTTATTTAGAAGCAAGATATGTAAAAACAGACTGCAAAAATGAAATCTATGCGAAAAACTGGGTAAGGATCGCCTGGACTGCAAAAAAAGTCAACTCTCAAGAAAGTCAACCCTCAAAGCCAACGCAGGTCAACGACCAAAGTCAACGGTCGGTCAACGATGACGTCAACTGCGTGGTGGGTGACGTCAGCAGAGGAGTGGATGATGACGTCAGCCCTAGGTGACGTGGCAGTATGACGTCTCTGATGACGTCAGCAGGTGCATAACTGGCGCGTGTAAGCGCGTGGCGGCGCGTGAGTATGTCTGGCGGCGCGTGGATCTCGTGAACTTGTCCGCAGAATCTTTTGGGGGCGCATGGAGGCTCCAATGACGATGATTTTTCCACGATCGAGTAGATCGGGGCTAGACGATCACTGTGGTACCGGAGAAATACTTTTCGGAGCAAGATATATGGCGGAGACGATAAGTGCAGTAGTCTGTGTGGTGCAGGACTCCTCAACGATGGCGGCTGCAGGTCCGGAACCCAAGGACGACGGCTGAAAGGCGTCGGAGGTTCTACGGCAACGGTTGTGATGGCGAAAAGCTGCGACAACGGTTGTGATGGCGGAAGCGATGTTGAGAATTGAGTGACACCAATAAAAACAAGACTGCTAAAAAAAAAAAAAGGTTAGAGCAGTGGCTTTGATACCATGTTAGAAATACTGAATGATTGTATTGTATTTCATAATAAAATAATGTACATTGGTGTCTTTATATAGGAGGCATATGTGTGCAGTACAAGTAAATATGTGTGCTATACAAGTAACCTAACTGGGCCTAAAACCCATAATATATTATACACGTTAACACTTAGTTTCAGCAAACATGAATTTATTGTTTAAACATGACGTTCACAGGGAACTTCTGTGCATTATTCTGTATTTGTTGGTGATATGAACTATTTATGGAACTCTTTTGATAAATATAACAAAGTTCTGAAATTTGTTGTTCTGTACATATATAACAAACTTCTATGCATTATTCTGTTTTTAATTTTTGACAAGCATTCAATTCTTAAAAAAATGTAATTGTTTTGAATTGAGGATTGTTTTTTAAATGTAGCCGAGGCAATTCTGCTTGTTTTCCAACATTACCGGGCGATGCTTGGCACAACTGTTTTGATCCCGGCATCTCTTGTTCCACGGATGGGAGGAGACAATGTAAGTCTGGACAAGGACATTCATAATTGGACAACAATTTTGATGTTTCTTGTTTTGTTATATGGAATTTTCTATTTATATGAGCTGTGATCCATAGTTAAGAATGCAGTTTTTGTTTTTAGGAGGAGAAAGTGAAAATGATTCGGACAATATTGTTTGTCACTGGTTTGAACACATTGTTTCAAGCCTTTTTTGGGACTCACCTACCCGCTGTGATTGGGGCTTCTTATACCTATGTGCCAGCAACCATTTCAATCATTTTGGCTGGTCAATACAGTGATGTTTTAAATCCTCAGGAGGTTTGTTCATTGGAATCCCAACGAATTTGGTTACTGCTCCACTATTGTTTTTATATCCTGATCCCGGTTTACCTGATTTGTGATGTACATTCAGAAATTTGCAAAGATAATGCGTGGAACCCAGGGTGCTCTTATTGTAGCATCGACTCTTCAGATCATAATTGGCTTTAGTGGACTTTGGTTGCTTAGTACTTAGTTATAATATGATTGCAATCTTCTAGATTTTGCAGTTGCAGTGGTCCGTCCTTGGCTTGTCTGCACATGCTGTTGTTATATGCTAAAATCCATAGTTGTTGCCACCAGCACTTGTTTTAGATTAGTCTTATTCCTTCAAAATATGTTTTGTGTGGTGCAAGTGTCAGCTCTTATTTATTTTTTACTGGTAAGTTATGTATTTAGTGGATTTTGAACCCACAGCCTTATCCTCCATCTTTTCTCAGGGAGGAGAAAGTGCCATGTGAGCAAGTATGAACTCCTATTTGTCATAAATATTACTTGCTTCTAATTTCTCAATGACATTTTCAATTAACATAACTTAAATGGATCCAAAAACATTCAAAATTTGGTGATTTTGGTTGTTAATTGTGTTTTTCGTGCTGCAAATTCCTCCTAAATTATGTTGGTCAGTGTTAATGTTTCTCTACGCTTATCCAGGTTCCTACGTCCAATTGCTGCTGTTCCCCTAGTTGCTTTGTCAGGTTTTGGGCTATATGAGTTTGGTTTTCCTGTGGTATGTAACTATTTATTTCCAACAAAAATGTCATTACCACTTCTCCCTCCTTTAATATCTTATTTAAACTGTATCTGATCCGTATGCTATTGACTTTGAATGTCTAGCTTGCAAAATGCGTGGAGATTGGGCTGCCAAAATTCATCGTTCTAGTACTATTTTCACAGGTAATCTTCAATCATCATTTGCAGTTATTTCTCTTTTCTAAGTGTAGGCAACCATTCTAAACATAATATCAATGATTGGCAGTATGTAACTCATTTGATACGTGGGGAGAGGCATGTCTTTGATCGCTTTGCTGTTATATTCTCGCTGGTGATTGTTTGTATTTATTCTCATCTGCTCACTGTAAATGGGGCTTGCAAGAATACAGGGCCTAAAACTCAAATAAGTTGTAGAACTGATCGTGCTGGAACTATTGGCGCTGCTCCATGGTAAGGCTCTTGTATTTATTTTTTTACACGTGAAATATAGGGTCCTAGTTATGATGTTATGTTTTTACTGGATTTCAACTCCTTCATTTTTTAGAGGTGTTATTAAGCCCAATCCCAAACCCACCAGTACAAGCCCAATCAGAAAATAAAATACACTCAACCCCAATTTGAACCCAACAAGCCCCAGCCCATTCAATTAAATTCTTTCTAGCCCAATCCGTGAAGCAAATTAAGGCTAACTCCCTTGACAAGATCCGAAATTACAAAAATGCCACAAAACTTTCCAAAATTACAATCAACCCCAAAACTCTACTGAAATCACAATTTGACCCAAATATTTTCCAAATTACAAAATGATCCCTAAACTTCTTGAAATTATTAAATTTACCAAGTCATTTACCTTTTAGTCAATGTCATGTGATTACATTAGGATAGATTACATTTTATCCTAGGATATCCTAAGATAGATTACATGTCATTCTAGGCAAAAATTTACCTTTGTTTAATTGCACGTGCATGCATAACCTCCTTCCTTTGTAAAACCAAACGCCAAGTATTTTAATTGCTCTTTAAATGGTGAATTTTAAGATTAAATTCAAAATGAGGTAATATCCTTTTAGATAGGTGTTGTGCGATGCGTAACACGTTTTCCACACCTAACTGACCTTCTGAATCTATGATTTTTGGTTCGAGACGTTATTTTATTTCCTATTTTAGCTTATGAGCTTTAGGGTTTTCTTAGTTAATTTAGGAAATGAATATATTAGACTTAGGTGATCAATCACACCAGTGGTTGGTGATGACTCTAAAAATGAATATAATTAAGTTCACTCGCATACAATCTACAGCTTTGCTCTTTAGTAGAAGACCTACTTGGAGGCTATGTGGATAGCATTATGATTCTCACAGAACATGTCCATAGGTTTCTTTGTGATTGAAATCCCAATTTAATTGGGTTCTTTGTGATTGAAATCCCAATTTAATTAAGTCAGAGAAATCCAACTCATACAAGTTCACTAATGGTCGATGCCACTGCACAATACTTGGCTTCAGCATTAGATCTAGTCCTTATTATTGAAAAAGAAAGGGCCTACTTTTTGTTTTTCAAGGGACAAAATTATCCTATGGTGGATTTTCTATCAGAGGGAAAGCCTGCATTAATACCTTCCTTCAGCTTTAAGAGAGGGGCGGGGAGTCTCACACTCTCACTACTACTATACGTCTATACCACTAGCACTCCACGAGTGGATTAGTTGAGTGACTGAACTGAGATTCTTATCACCCTACTGTTGCACATATGTTACACTTTTTGCATCGCCAAGTAAAAAACCCAACAATGTGCAGGCGAAATCCAAGACAATTAGCATTACAGGTGACAATCAATGCTAATAGTAATACTAATGCCTAAGATACACATTTGGTAATGCAAAGATAAAAAAGAAATCAGGAAATAACCATAAAATATAAATATGAATATGATTATGATTATGATTTTATATCCATAGAAATAGTAATATAAATAAATATAGACAAATCATTATACACAAATGGAAGCAAGCGAACCATAAGTAGATGACATTCTATGAGAGTGAAGATATCGGAGTCGGCCACCACAGGTGCACAAAGGTGAAAACATCGAATAAATTGCGGTAAGAAATAAAACGATTACGAATTCTTGGCATGAATGGATTATCATAGACCACCTCCAATGTTTTTCTCCGCATGTCGCATGATATAACCATTAGTTGTTGTACATTATTACCATGCACCCAAAATTTGAGAAAGTTAATAATCAAATAGACGACGTCCCTGTCGTTTGGATGATAAGCTACTAACATTGGACAATAATCACCATTTATGTATTCTCTGAGCCGAGGATATTTTTCCAAAACCATCTCATCAAAATGCATCTCGTGCTCCAAGCACCATTTACCTCCATTATCATCATAGTCTTTGAGCTCCCAAAGGCGTAAAATCATTTGTGGATTCTTTAAAATTTGACATATCCTCAAGCAACCGTGACACGCTCCAAGTGGATTTTTTGAAATTCGACATTGACGGAGGCAATGAGCATACACTCCATGACATTCAACACTGTGGCAAGGATCCAACTTTATAGGGTGCTCAAAGAAACGATAGCATTCACGGCTATATGGATCGAACCAGATAAGGCGTCCACAGCTATTATCCCACCAAAAAAGCAAATTCTTATAAGGAACACCACAACGGCCAAAGTCACCTGGACACAACACCATTGACTCGCTCCATTCACCCATTTCAGATATGAATGTCTCTACTTTAATTTCCATTTCCTTTGACTCTGCATCGTATGGGGGAATGTATACCACCCTATAATTGAGGGTGTCATTATTGTCATAACGGCATATGAACCCGACCCGGTAATCAATACCAAATAAAGGTACAGGAGGGAGTACCACCCATTGCTTAGTAATTGGATTTACCACATAAAATGTCAATTGAAATGGAGGCTTAAACTCGCTACTGCTGCATAAGAGCAAGTCATTACACGAAGCTTCAACAATAACAACACTCTTATTGTTGCTATTGTGGACTGGATTTGGCGTTGCTATGAAATTTGGCAATTTAAAGGATTTGAATTCAGGTTTATTGAGAGTTAAGAAGAGATCACAATTTCTCTGGATAAGCAAGGTAAAGGGCGGATGTGGATGCATTGAAGAGCAGTAGCTATTAAAGTGGTTAGCAAAATAGGAAGTAGAGATTAAATAGAACCAGCAACTTGAGACGGACTTACATTGAAATACCGACCTTAAAGGTAGCCGAATCAGAATTTGCACTAATACACTGTCATGAAGATCATCTAGAGAAAGAGTTGTTGTTTTTATGCCTTGGTCCAACAGATTGGACCTCTTACTGTGCATCTTACTGTGTAGAAGAGGCCAAGGCAACAGAGCTGCCCATAACTCTTTGATGCAAATCCATGGCAATATCAGTCAGAGAGCCGAAGAGGAAGCGAGATTTTTTGTTGTTGTTATAACCCAATTTACACACCACGTTAATTATTTATACAAGAGAAAAGAGAATTCAGAGGTAAATCTAAACCAAAGCGGGATTGGAATAAAATATATAGAGAGTTAGAAGTTGATGCAGATGCAAAATCTTGTATTAAAAAAGAGTTATTTGGACTTTGGAGTCCTTGTTTTTAGTCGGTGGTTCTATTTTTATGCTTTTGAAACGTTGGTAGATTTCAGATTTGTATAAATTTGAGAAGTTCTTTAGAAATATAAAACATTGAAAGTTATCTAATTACAAAGACAGACGGGTTTAGGATTTCTTGCAAGAAAAACCCTATTACGTTTTTTAAAATTTATTTTTATTTTTATTATTATTATTATTATTATTATTATTATTATTATTATATATAATAAAAGTTGAGCTTAGACGTCGTAGTTGCGTTACATGACTTCACCAAATTGCAGAAATTTTATTAATTTTTTAGCGTTTTAAAGAATTAAAAATGAATTGTATACTAGCAGAACTCTAATCATGCTTATATTATGTAGTCCATCTCAAAAAAAAAAAAAAAAAAAAAAAAAAAAAAAAAAAAAAAAAAAAAAAAAAAAACCTATCACCATGACTCTAATTCATTCTTATCCTTAAGTAGTTTATCTTAAAAAAAAAAAAAAATGCTTCGTGTCTAAAGTAACTGTATATCTAAAAAAAAAATACTTCTTCACGTTAACTTTAATGTAAACAAAAAAAAAACACGCTCGCACACACAAAACCCAAAACCAAAAAAAAAAAAAAAAAAAAAAAAATCTAGCTTATGCTACTTATGTACTTGAAGTTTGGATCAGTGAGAATTACAATATGTATGGGATGGATACGCAATTCATGGGCCGTGTGCAATTCAACTTTGTGCAACAATAACTAATTAGGTTAGAAAAGCACACATTTCCAGTTTCGACACAAAAGCAAAGTGCCAAACCTCAAAACATTCAAATAGCATTTTCATAATCTTATTCCAATACCGCAAACTCTTCGACTTCCTCTCTCTTCCCCGAACAACAACGAGAAGAAGAACAGAAGAAAAATTACAGGGCGAAAATCTAAAGAAAGCTGTAAGCAAGGTTTCTATGTATTCCCTGGCTGCTTTTAGATTCTTCAATAACACACGTTAGGTTTTTATTACTATTCTGCTTTTTGTTTTCTGTTTTGAAAACTCTTCCTTTAAAAATTTAAAATAGCTATGGTTGTTTATGGTGGTTTAGAAAGATGAACGAGAATATTGGTCACAAACAAACTATCAAAACTGAACCCATTGCACCATCGAACGATGATTGGAGAGCTCAACTTAGGCCTACTATTAGACACAAAATTGTCAATAAATTGTAATTTTCTTCCTTCACACTAAATTTCATATTTTTATTTTCTTATTTAATTTCTTAATCTTTATTCTCAGTCCTTTTTTTTTTTAATCCAAAAAAGAAAAAAAAAAGTGACTGTTGAATGTTTATTTATTTGTCGTTCTGTCAAAATTTAAATATATTGTATTCAATAAGAGTGTGATTGCCTAGGCTTCATTTATTTATTTTTTTTCTTTATACTTTTAAAAGTATCTTTTTTATTTAGGCCAAAAGCGATTTTAGTACTCCACTAAAGTTTAAAGCTATTGTTTTTAGTTCCTAAAAAACTTAAAAAGTGATTGATATTAATTATGATTTGTTTATAGTCCTCACAGAGCATTTTTAGTTTGACCACGTCATCTAAGGGCTTAAACATGATCACTCTAAACTTTACTGACTAATCATGTATTTAAGCCATTAATTGATAAACATGTGTGTTTTTAGAATTAATGTATAGTTGTGTCTGTGTCATATTTGTATGGTTCATGATATAGGTCTCATTGTGTGGGGTTTTACAAATAGCAACACTCTTTATAGATTTTATGGAATCACTTCCATTTCGTCCATAATCTTTTGTATTTCGTTTAGTTATTAATAATCTACATTATTAATAAAGTTTATTACTCATGAAAAAAAATATGATGTTTTGGGTGTAATTTAAGACTTAAAATAGCAACATACTCTTAATAAATACTTTTAAAAGAACAAATTTGGATGAGTCAATCATTTGTTTACTCTAATTTTTTTTCCATCAAATTGAATAGGTTCTGTGTATTTTTTGTCTTGTGTTTAACCTAATTTTCTTAAGTTTTATCCAATTTATATGCTTGGACCTATCTCCTCTCTCGTGTGAGATATCAAAGAAGTATCCCATTGTAATTTCGCCATGCTATAGACGAAATAGTCAACTTCAAACCATGTGATGTCTAACAATTTGATGCCCAATATTACCAATCCAATTAAATTGTGATGTCACATTGTTTTGCAGATCAATGGAAATTGGTTAAAGATGGGTTTTTTTTTTTTTTTGAGTTATTTATCAAATTGTAACACAAATTGAAGTCACACAAGAGCAAATCATGCAATGGTGTAGTTTCTTAATCAATTTAAGATTTTGTAAAATTATTTTAATTTACATCACAAATAGGTAGTTCTTGTGCATAGTACGGGTTAGCGACTAGTCTATATATATATATATATATATATAACCGAAACTTCTGAAACTCTCACAATTTTCCATGCCAGTACAATATTTAAATAAAATTATCATTTTATTTAAATAAAATTATTTTTGTTTCGTCCAAACTTAATAAGGAGTGAAACTCTATCTTTTTAACAAGTCCAACTTAAACTCACACTCATCATTATCATTTTTTTCAAATAAAATTATTTTTGTTTAATCAAAACTTAACAATGAGTGAAACTCTATCTCTCTAATAAGTCCAATTTAAACTCAAACTCAAACGTTAATAATCTATATAAAAACAAAAATTTTGATAAGACTTAAAAAACAAACAAAGAAAAAAAGAGACTCAACTTGAAAATGGGACTAAAAAAAAAAAAACTCTCGTTAGATTAAGAGAGAGAGAGAGAGAGAGAGAGAGAGAGACTCTTTTTAGGACTCTCTCTCCCCTCCTCAAAATTCTAACAATTACCACCTCAAAACCCTAAACTTAACTTCACTTTAGGATTCCAAAAAAAAAAAAAAAAAAACTCACGTAACAAAAAATAGAAGTTAGGATTAAGAAAAAAAAAAAAAAAAAAGGAGTAGGATTCCTGTTTGGAGTCTCTTTTCCCTCCTCAAAATCTTAGAAATTACCCCCTTAAAACCCTAAACTTAACTTCACTTTAGGTTTTTAAAAAATAAATAAATAAAATAAAAATAATAAATAAAAACAAAGACTAACATAAAAATAAAATAAAAAATAAAAACGCAAGTAATCTGATTCAACTTTCTTCTTTGATTAATGAATTTTATGTCGAATTTGTTTATATTGTTATTATTAATAAAATTTCAATTCAACATATGTGGATATTTGTTTATATTATTATTAATGAATTTTATCTTTTATGTCGAATTTTTTATTTGCTATCATATGTGCTTGAGATTTTTTTTTATCTTATTTTTTTGTTATGTTTAGAATTGATTTTCTTTTGAGTATTTGGGTTAATATTCATATTTATATTGACATTGTTTTCATGGGTTTGGTTTTTGGGTTTGAAATTCTACTAATTATTTTTTTATATTATACATGGCAAATAAAACATCTCTATTTTTTTGGAGAAAAATCAAAACTGCAACCTATGTCTTCCAGCCTACGGAATGATAAATTTTTATCTGGTATGTTATATATAAATTTGTTGAATTTGGTTTGGTTTTGAAGTAGAATTTGAGAATTCTATAAATTTTGAAGTTTTAAGTCTTGGGGTTTTTGGTATTTGCGTCTTAGTAGGTTGATCTTAATTCTTCACCTTAAATGCTTTTTATTTAGGTTCATGTGATTTTTTGTTTTCTTATTAAAAACTCTGATATTTGGTTGATTAATTATTTCTTTGGATTCAACATAAAAGACAATAGAATTAGGTATTATAATTTTGATGTTGTTCCATATTTTGAATTTTCTATATTGTTATTACTACAAGAAAGTCATATTGCTACTCAAATTTGAAACTTGGTGTGTTTTCCTCATATCATGGTCTTTGTTTATATATTTGTAGTTTATATTAGTTTTGAGTGTATGTGTGTATATAACTATTGGGAGTTTTGCTTTATTTATTTAAGAATTGTAAATTACTTTGTAGGTTTCGGTAACTATGCACTTGCAACTCAATAACGTTCAATGTTAGACAATACTTATAAACTATGAAAAAGTATAGAAGTTAAATATTCTATCATTTTTTTTCAAAGTCAATAGCTTTACTGTGCATCGCACAGGTTAGGAACTAGTCTATATATATATATTGGTTAAACGATGATTTCATTAAAATCAAAACATTACATCTAGCTCAGTACATAGTCTGTTAAAGAAAATACCATTACAATTATCCTCCAAAGCCTTAGCTAAGTCCACAGGCAAACTTGAAAACAAAATGTACTCTAGTTCTTGTTCAGCCCCTAGTCTAGCCATCAGATCAATGCATCGGCTAGCCTGGCGGTAGCAGTGCTTCAATTGAACTTGCTGAAATTTGGTCATCAAGTGCCTACAATCTTCCAAAATAGGAGATATTATATGATTTACATAGGCAGAATTTTGAAAGACATTCATAATCACTTTGGCATCTATCTCAACAGTAAGACAAGGGATATTCAAGTTACTGCACAACAAAAGACCATCCCTAAGCCCCCAAAGTTCAGCAGCAAAACTGTTGGTTACTCCCACATGCCTTGTGAACCCTGCAACCCAATTCCCATGCTCATCCCTAACTACTCCTCCACATCGAGCCCGATCCATACACCCTATAACCGAGCTATCAGTGTTCAACTTTTTCCATCCTATCAGCAGTTTCTCCCACCTGATTCTCTTGCTAATCTTACGGACAGGGTTTCGTGGTGAAGTGACACAAAACATAAACTCTGCAACTTGGTTATAAATCTCCCTATATAGGTTTGGATTAGGACTCTTTCTATTAAATACAAAAGAATTTCTGCTCTTCCAAATGCTCCACACAGCAAAGTTAAAAATGATTCTCCATGGTGGCTTCCCTTGAATAAGACTATAGCTCACTTTCCCATTGTTTTGTAGCCAATTATGCAGATTACTCCTCCAAAAATCACTACTATTTCCCTTCACACCCAGCTGACTCTAGATTTGCTTTACCCTTGGACAATCTCTAAGGAGAAGTCTATATATATATATATATATATATATATATATATACTCTGAAACTCCCACAATTTTCCACGTCACCACTATTTTCTTTTTATTTTTATTTTAATTACAATAGTTTAGTTTAAATGAAACTTTAATAAATACATGTTCCAAGAGCTTGAAAATTCTACTTCAACGACTAAACCGAAACCTTTTCTTTTTAATTTTTTTAATATTCTATTTTCGAAATCCCACCGTTCGATTATCTCTTCAGCCCTCTGTCTATTAAGCATACTCATCCAAAACCTTCTTCTCTCTCAAGTGGCTTGGGGGGGCCGTGGCCCCTACAAAAAAAAATAAAAAAAAAAAAAAAAAAAAAAAAATCCATTAGACTATGAAGAAAAAATAAATAGGCCCCCCCAACATTGGACAGCCGGGCCCCCTACCCATTTCTCAACTATTCTCCCAGCCCAACCCCAGCTTTAGTTTTAGGTACTCCAAAATCCAAATAAAACAAAAAGTTGCTGGCCCACTTTATTTAAATACTCTAAGTCCAAATAACAACAAAATTACACTTTCTCTGCATCTCAAAAAATCCACCCTAACCCACGGAATCCCTTATCCCTTTTTACTTCTTATTCTTTTGTTTTGGCTTCTTTGATACACTTTCAGCACTGGTACAGCTGCCTACCAACCCCCAAAACTCCAGTCCTCTGTCCTCACAGTCCGGAAAAAAAAAAAAATTCTGACCAATTTTTCCTTTCTTCATCTGCTGATAGTTTTGGAACTTGGTTGTTTTGTCATCTTTGATACACTTTCAACACCGGTGCTACTGCCTACCAGCCCCCAAAACTCCAGTCCTGAGTCCCCTGTCCTCACAGTCCGAAAAGAAAAGAAAAAAAAAATTTGACCAATTTTTTCTTTCTTTATCAGCTGATTCAGCTTTAGTTTTGAAACTTGGTGACTGCCTGGTGAGTTTTCTTCTCTTTCTTAAACATTAGACATTCATGATTCATCTCTTTTTAGTGTCTTTTTTTTTTATTTTCTCAACTATCTACACCTAAATATTCACATGCTCTTTATATTTTCATAGATTTTTAGAGAAATACGTGATTGAAGGCACGGAGAGATTGTTTGTGATGAGTCTTGAAGGGAAGATCTTTTGGAGGCAGAGGCAGTAACCAATAGGCATTGCCACATGGGTGACCCATCTTTGCACTTTATGAAGACAAAGTTTCTAAGGTAAATTTTTTTTGATTTATTACTTATTTTTGATTAGTTAGATATCATGTTGCTGTGGATGTGGCTGTGGGTGTTGTTAAATTGTTTGGTTTATATTGTGTACTTGTGTGTTTAATTTTTGTTTTTGTTTGAGCGGTTGTTATTAATTAAAGTCGTATTAAAAATGGGTTGACTATTTAAATTATAGTGGAAATTTTATTTTTTCTTGAGTATGAATAACATTCATATAACTAAGTAAGAATTTTTAATTAAAATTTTATTTTTTAAAGTTCTTTTCAGGTTAATTTTTGAATCATATTCTTAAAGCTAAAAGAATTATGAGCAAATGAAAAACAATTGATGCATTCTTTAAGAAAAAAGATGTTAGCAATTCAGAAATTAAGACACCTGTGGCTATAGAAACAAATGTTGATATTTCAATGACTGATGAATACCCCTCCAAGTGTTCAAGAATTCAATCTGAAGAGATAGATCGTAATCCAGGATCACGTAAACAAATATGTGAATTCCCTATTAACAAACAAGATGAAATCCGACGAGCTTATCTCAAAGAAGGTCCATATCAACCTAAAAATATAGACTATTCCATACAATGATGATACTCATCGTCATCGATTTCAACCTTCATGGTTTGAATCACATAAGGATTGGTTGGAATACTCACCTTCAATGGATGCGATATATTGTCTACCTTGCTACCTTTTTAGTAAGAAACCAATAGGTCGTCCCGGATCAGATGCATTCATTTCAACAGGTTTTAATAATTGGAAAAAGGTGAAAGATGGAATGAATTGTCCTTTAATTCGTCATGTAGGGAAAGATCCAAACTCCCAACATAAAATTGTTGTGAAATGTTGCGAGGATTTAAAGAATTATTCACGACATATTGACAAGCTAATTGAGAAACAAACGTCAAAAGAATTAGAGAATAATCGGTTACGGCTCAAAACCTCAATAGAGTGTGCTCGATGGCTAGCATTCCAAGCTTGTGCTTTTAGAGGTCATGATGAAAGCCTTGATTCAAAAATAGAGGTAATTTTATTGAATTGATAAAATTCACATCAACTTTCAATGACAAAGTAGCTAATGTTATCTTGGAAAATGCTCCAGGAAATGCCAAATATACATCACCCACAATTCAAAAGGAGATTTTGCATATTCTTGCTAGTAATGTGCGAAATGCTATTCGTGAAGAAATTGAGGATGCAAAATTTTGCATTCTTGTTGATGAAACCCAAGATGAGTCGAAGAGAGAGCAAATGGCCATCATTTTGAGGTTCGTTGATAAAAAAGGTTTCATTAAAGAGCGTTTCTTTCATGTTGTGCATATTAGAGACACTACTGCATTGACTTTAAAGAATGAGATATGTGCTGTCCTTTCTCATTACAACCTCCACATTGAAAATATTCGAGGTCAAGGATGTGATGGGTCTAGTAACATGCATGGTGAATGGAATGGATTACAAACTTTTTTTCTTAAAGATTGCCCATATGCTTATTATGTACATTGTATGGCTCATAGGTTGCAATTAGCTCTAGTTACAGCATCTAGAGAAGTAAAAGATGTTCATCAGTTCTTTGATCATTTGGTTAATATTATCAATATTGTTGTTGGTTCTAGCAAGCGTAATGATAAATTGCAACATGTTCAAACAGAACAAGTTGAGAATATGATTGCTTCTAATGAAATTGAGACTGGAAGAGGTGCAAACCAGATTGGTACTTTGCAACGAGCTGGAGATACTAGGTGGGGATCTCATTTTCAATCTATTTGTAGTTTGATTAAAATGTTTGATGCTACTTGCAAAGTTATCAACACTATCTCTGAGAAATGGGCTAACTATAAACAACGCGATGATGCCGAGGGAGCTTATCAGGTATTAACATCATTTGAATTTATTTTAATCTTACATTTGATGAAAGAGATAATAGGAATTACTAATGCTCTTTGTCAAGCTTTGCAACAACATTCTCAAGACCTTTTAAATGTCGTGCATTTAGTTTCAATTACAAAATCACTTATTCAAAAGTTGAGAGATGATGGATGGGAGCCTTTACATACTAGTGTTATATCATTTTGTGAGCAACATGAAATTGATATTCCTGATATGAATGCTCATTACACTAAAGGTCGAGATAGATATTGTCGTCAAGATGAAGATTTAATAATGAAACATCATTTTAGAATTGACATATTTACAGTTGCAATAGACTTTCAATTGCAAGAATTGAAAAGTAGATTTTGTGAGCTAACAACGAAACTTGTTATTCTTAGTTCAGCTTTAAATCCCAAAGATGTTTTTAGATTATTCAAAATTGTTGATATATGAAATTTGGTTAAGAAATATTATCCTCAAAATTTCACTGAACATGAACAAGAATTTTTGGAGTCTCAATTGCAACATTATGAGCTTGATGTGATAAAACATCCAGATTTTCAGAATATGAATACAATTTCCGAGCTATGTAGGGGATTAAAAATTTCAGGAAAGTCTAAAATATATTTTTTGATTGATAAACTTATTCATCTTGTGTTGACCCTTCCAGTTTCTATAGCAACTACAGAACGAGTTTTCTCAGCTATGAAGTTGTTAAAAACAAGACTTTGTAATAGAATGAAGGATGAGTTTTTGGCAGATAATATGATAGTTTATATAGAAAAGAAAATTACAGGGAATTTCACTGTAGAGATGATAATGGATGAATTTTATTTCATGAAAAATCATCGTCGGGCATGATTTGATGTGAATGTTCTTTTTTGTATGTCTACATTGAACTAGACAGTTTTTCATGTTTATTAATATTCAAGTATATGATGATATATGAAAGTTGATAATTTTGTATCCAATAGACTTAAGAATTATATTTAGTATATCTCTATTACAACCTGGCCTCCCAAGTAATTATTCCTGGCTACGCCCCTGTTCTCTCTAATCACTTCACCCCTTCCTAACCATTCAACAATTCCTCCTCTTTCTTTTCGTTCTCATCTAAACGCAGACCTCTGTGTTTCATCCTCAATAAAAGTAAAACTCTCCCTCTTTCAAAATCTGGGTTTACTCCTCTCTATTGTTTTGAAAGCTCCTGAGCGCTGACCATAATATATAGTCAAAATATTATATATTTTTTGTCATACTTTGTCGCTTTAGTCAGTACTACCACCGTCCATTCTATGACAGCTCGACACGCGTCTAACGTTTATAAAGACTTTCTATTGGAGTTTCCTTGTCTCCACGTGGAGTGTGATATGCAGCTTCATCAGTTCAGACGTGCGGTGCGGATCGAATTATTATTTTAACGTTGTATAAAGTACCATAAACCATAAACTTCAGGTCCACGAACCCGTGAGCTGTAGCTCAGTGTGGTCACAAAAACAGGAGAGAGGAGCCAAAGGTTTTATCCAAACAGCCACGCAATCCGAAATTACATTGTTTTTTGATTAACAGTTAACCGAATTTAAGATTATTTATTATATTTTATTTGACTTTATTAATAAATTTAATTAGGGTTCAGTTAATGTGTGTTTTTAATTATTTATTTTATAAAATTTTATATAAAAAAGTGAAAAAACTGTAAAAAAAAAAAAAGTTAGGATCTGTTTAGTATGTGTGTTTAAACAACAGTTTTTAGTTTTTTTAGAAATATGTATGAGTGAAAAAGTGTGAAAATATGTGTAATATTATTTAAAAACTGAAAAAATGTGTTTAAACTTGCGTACCAAACGGGAATCATTTTTACACTTTTTTATAAAAAAATATTTAAAATTATTTATTAAAATATGCTACAAGGACATACATTAGTAAAACCAATTTAATTATATGTTTAAATTTAATTAATTTTTTATTGACCTAGCTCAAATTTTTTTATGTAGAACTTGATTTATTTGTTCTTTTCTTTTATATATTTTATGTTATAAGGAGAAGAGTACTCTAATAATAGTCATTTAAACCTTTTCAAGTCTCAAACTAAAATCATATTTATTTAAGCATTTTGTCTGTCATTTATCTCACTATGTTAAGCTTAATGCTATTTTGTTCATTGTAACATTTTGTTATATTTGTTAGGAAGCTATTATTTTTGTTTTCATTTCTCTAATTTGGGATAAGTGCGTTTTGACTTAAGTATCAAAGAAGTTTAGTTCGACATCAATGCCATCCGATTAAGTGATTTCCTTTTTGTAGGTTTTTAAAACTCTCTTTTGTAGTGGTCCACTAAGATACATTGCATTATCACTTTTGATATTAACCATAGATGTTAGTACCACTACCCTATTGATGGAAGGTAGAGCTTCATCATATCTTCTAAGTAACTAACTGTCGTGCAAGGGAGTAAAGCAAACAAATCATCAAATTATCTATGATCCTTGCCTTAACAATTTAAAAAAAAAAATTTATTTTATAAAAATTATTTTCTAAAATAACCCTATTTTAAACTTAATAAACTAGCGAAATACTTTTTTTTTTAATATACTTGTCTTCTACAGAGACGAGTTCTAACACTAAAACTTATCTCTCTATGAGATAATTCCACCCCGCTATGTTGAAATGACTAATGTGACATGGCGTCGTGGATTTTGAGTGAATCTCTTTATCCTTAAATAAGAGTTTCCTCTCAAATAATGAAGAAAAATGTTAACAAACATTATAAGGTGCTCTTTAAGGATGAATTATTGTGAGATTCAGTTAAATTAAAAAAGAAAAAAAAAACTAGCATGAATTAAAGAAAGTGGCTAAAAATACCGCTGAAATAATAAATAAAACTCAAAAAGTTGACTCTATTATCTCCACACCTTATAAAGCTGGTTAAAAATCTGACATAAAGTAAAAAATTTGACATAAAACAATTCCTTAACATGATACCTTATGGTGTTCGTTAATACTACCCAATAATGAATTATCTTTAAAAAAGACTAGTATACTTAGATATATACATGTATTTTCACAACATATATTAAGTGACAAATTGTAACTAGTTGTTATTGCATAAATTCAATTTAGAAACCGATAACAAATTGCCGCTTAAAATTTATTATGAAAATTTTGTTGATGTAACATTTCTCCTTCATACGGCAAACTATTTTGCAATAAATTTCACATCATCGTTAAATTAGTAATTTCTTAAAATAAATTATTTAACAAAAATGGGTCGAATTTTTGTTTGCTTGTGGGTTGTTTTGGGATTCAAGATCCTTGAGGAATCTTGAAGGACACATTTTGTAAATTCAGGGTAAACAATGCATTAACTACACATTTGTCTTATACACCAAAAAAAACCATAAATTATTGTACAAATTTTTTTATAAAATATTGATATGACCAATCTCTTATTGGTTTTTATCTAGATCCACTTTTTCATTAATATCATTTTTTTTATTTACCAATAATCACTCACACATAAATAAATTATAAAATAATTTATATCATTATTAAAAAAGAAAAAGTGAACAGCTAAAAACTTTTGTTGTAGATTTTTTTTTTTTTTTTTTTTTTTTGAGAATGTACTTTTGTTGTAGATAAATGCAGAGAGATGCTAGGTTCTTGGACTCCGACAATTCGCTGAGTCAGCTTAGGATAGATCCAATCACATTATCTGGATAAGCCTATGTATGTTTGATTCGTTAACCTACTCTATACTAACCATGGTAAACCCAATTCCCACCTCTCTATATGTTAGGACATATGTGATTCACTTGTTAGGAACATATGTCACTATTTTATGTAATTGGCTAATCCTTTGACAAAATGAACTTTACTTGTATTTGGTAGATCTAGGATGTGTTTGATACTTCAAGAAACCTTGTTTCAAGTTTAAGTGTTAAAGCCATGTAAGTCTGTCTAAGAATCAAGTGAGAAAGTGCTGATTTTTAAAGCTCGATAGTTGCTCGACACCTCTCGATAGCTAGGCTATCTATCGAGCTTTTCAGTTGATTGTTATCGCAATCTCGACACCTCTCGATAGCTAGGTCAATCGATCAAGCAACTTTCTGTCCCCTTGATAGCTCGCAACAGATAGGCTCGACACCTCCTCAATCAATCAAGAATTACTGAGCTTTACGAAATTCAGATTTTCAAATCTGATTTTCGGCCCATGCTGACATATATGTGTAGGGTTTCTTTTCTCACAATCCTAAACATATATAAGGCTTATTTTAGAGGCCGTCACATAAGAGAATACAAGGAGAACATATGCAAAAGGTGACCGATGCCTTATTCTCTCTGAAAGAAGCTACCGCGTCTTTGCGCCTTAGGGTTTTGTGACCAAGTGTTTCTTGATCTTCATTGTTGATGAAGTAAAGAACTTTGCAGCCAACATCTTCTTCAAGTTGGTGTATCAGTCACGTACTGGGAGCCGTGCATCGTTGATTAGTCACGTACTGGGATCCATGCATCAAAAGGGTGACGTTCATATATTGAAGAGTTCAGAGGTTCTAAAGCGGTAGAAGGTTTCTGCTAAAACTTCTCTTTACTATAGTGGATTGCTTTTTGGGAAGGTTTCCCCACAGGTTTTTTACTGTGAAACTAGTTTGTTTCATTGGTTTTCCTAGATCATCATATCTTGTCTTATTTATTTTTTCGCTGCATTGTTTTTTTTAATAAGTTTTATTCATAATAAATCTAATTAACAACTTGGGTTTAAAAACTTGTTAATTCTATTAACCGAGGTCTAAATTTCCCAACACTATAAAATCTAAACTCGTCCACTCCCAAACCATCAAGGTTCCAAACTTCCAAAGGGACAGCAAAGTCTACAACTTTACAAAACAGAAAAAGAATTCATCATGATTTCAATTTCCACATCAACATCATTCTCCAGAGCCCATTTCGTTTCCCCAAAGGTTTCCTCAAACTCCATCAAGAGTCGTTCATCACTTCCTAAAAACAATTGTGACTTTTGTGTTCCTTGAAGGATCAGTGCCAAAACCATATAGAAAAGGGAGACAAAGAAGATAAAAATATCGGTCGGTAAACTATTTCACAATTTTTTTGCCATAACTATGATATGGCTGAGTATGAACAATAGAGAAAAAATTGTAAATCTATGTGTAAGTGATAAGCAACTTTTCAAAGAAGTTGTGAAATAGTTTGTAGTACTAGACTCACTTGACGAAAAAACTATTGACGGATTAAGTTGTCTAACAATAAAATTCAAAGAGAAAAAAATGCTTAAAATCCTGTAAGAGATGGCTGTGCACAAGCAAGATGGGTTCCATGACTCTGAATTTGGTCGTGATTGTTGATTTTTTATATAAAAAAAATACAAGAATTATAATGGTTGATTTTAAGGTTAGAACTTTGTAAGTAATTTATAAAAAATATGGTTATAATATGATTGTTACAAGGAATGCATTATGCAATTAGCAGTAGCTCAGCCCATTTACTTTGAAAGTTTAGTGGTTTAGGGGACAAGAGACGGTTCGTGTTTAATTGGTATTTGGTATATGCTTTGGAATTGATTATATGATGAGTAGAGAGGTTAAATAGAACTTTATGTACAAAGTCTAGAAGTGTTAGAAATGAATAGTAGCCAAGAAAAAGGAATTATATGTTTGGGCTATTGTGTGGCAATTTGGAAGATAACGAGTATATTGACTATGATCTGATCATTCAAGAAGACAATTGATGCCGGATTAAATATGCTAAATGATGAATCTACACAACCAAATTTTTTGCTGCAAGGACATATTTGATCATTATCTCGGTTCTCTTATTGAGATATTTGTGATCCTCATGACAGTAGCTAATAATATTGAGAATGAAAGCTTCATGTTTCTCAAGAATGAATTGATAACACAGGACTAGGAAGTAGGAATGCACATTATAGGGAAAAGAAGAATTATACCAGTAAGGAATTAGTTTGCCAATTTGATTTGGCACAAGTGAAGTTCATATCATCACACTTCCATGGAAATAGTAAAACTGATTTTGAATTCCTCTAAAGTTTGAACAAAATTTTTTTTTTTTTTTGAGAAGGAAAAAAAAAATGTTTGAACAACTAGTATATATATGAGATGTATATCTGGGCTCAATGATCTGAGACAGCCAACAAGAAATGTAAAGCACCCTAATCTGTTATGCAGTAATAGATGTTAATTGTCTCTGCCTGTGATAGACCAAATCTTTTAAGCCAATTTCTATATATTTTCTTGTATGATTTGGCAGCAATATACGTTTCTCTGCTTAGATTAGGGGTAAAAATTTTCTGAATTTTCTTCAAGAATGTGTAATACTGTGGTTTATTCATAGATATATGCTTTAGTTTATTTGTTTGATGTTCTCCACACAATTGGAAGTCACATGTTAGAATCGAATCCCAACAGTGGATCAGGATCTGCCCTTGGAATGGCTTCAAGATGGAGCAGATATTCAAAATATTTATATTGGCATTTGAAGTAGCTAATATAGTAGCCAAAGGTGCAACCTTAAAGTTTATAAAATAAAATAAAAGAGTGCAACCTTAAAATGTAAACAAGGAATTTCTTAACAAAAGAATCTAATTGAAAATTAATAATTTAGATATAATTAGCATCTTAACCCAAATTAATAATTCAGATATAATTAGCATCTCGAGGGCTTTATGTAAAGGATTAGAACAATACTTAATCTAAATTTATAGTCCTACGGATTTGGCTGAATTATGTCATACTAAATACTAGCTCACTACTCCTATAAAATAAAAAATAAAAAAAAAATTATTAGCTCACTATTCAACTAATTACACCACTTACGACAGGTGAATATTCAAAAAGAAATCATCTAAATTGCTTGTCTAAGTAAACAATCAATAGTATCCTTCAAAAAAAATCAGCTTCCTAAAGTCACAAAATTAAAAATGACTACTGTTGCTCAGCTAGAATTGAATCTACTCTAAATTATACCTAAGAAAAAAATTATAGAGAAGTGGTTTTTCCACATTTAATGACATTTTCAGAATTCCGAGCTTCATCTTGTATAGGAATGGTTGATGGGTCATCTTGTCCAATTCCTTTGACTTGTATGTACAGCTCTTGCCCGAGATACCAATTCTCTGCATCTTGTGATCTAAGATTCCACATTCCTTGATTGTCCAACTTCACCAATATTGCTGTCCATGCAAGCGGATGTACCTGTGCAATTTTCACAATTAAATCAACTAAGAAGTAAGAAGATGATTCACAATTGTTACACATAACTTGCATAATTATAGGATGTCAGTTGCCAAACCTGGATTGTGGAGCAAGAAACAGCATCGAATATATTATATGATTCCTTCTTACTCTCATCCCATGTTCTAAACCCCATGCTACAAATTAGATAAACCAATTTTCACTATATCATAATAGAATCACAATTTAGGTGATAATGATCTATCAACCACTACCTAAGTAGTTTGAATCATGTAAAAATGTTGGATATGAGTTTCTAACATTATTAGTTATCATAGATGATATCTCATTTCTAATCTCATTAACCATGAAACACCTACTAGTGAAAAAGATGCAAAAGTGTCATCCCCCATTTGGCATGAACCATAATTCTTTCCATTTCAAATGAGGAGAGTCCATTCCATCTCCATGGTTAAGTGGTATACAAAGTGAGACATTATTTAAAACATGACATTAGATATACATTTATAATTATGATATATAATCAAAATCATGAAATTGATCCATTTCAAATAAAGAGATAGCATCCTCATAAAAACTATAAGCTTTTATAATTTGGATTTACAAAGGGGTTGAGAAAAGAAGACTCACCCAACAACGAAGAAGTTATAGCCATCAAGGTGCCATGTTTGTATTTGTTGAAAAGGATTCTCGAAGACCACATGCACATAATCATGGTACATGGCATCAACAACTGAGGTGCCCAAAACTAGAAGAACATTGTCATTAGGTGTATCAAACATAATGTTAGAATCAAATACATCACTAAGCCGAAAATAGTCAGCCAACTTCAACGGAGTGTCCTGTTGTATAAATGAGACTCTATTAATTGTGTAGCGAAGCTTGCGTCCATCGAATATAACACCATTCTTTAAAATGAGTGTATGGCTGATGTTAATCTGGCCATAGTGGTAGCTTCGTTGCGGATTTGCCAATGATGCTCCCACTGATGAATTCCCCCTATTCAAAGACCAAAAAGACATGATCTAGTTGCACTTAAAGATGAATTTTAGGACATATTACACTTTAAATCCTATAGTTTAGTTGTGTAATAAATTAAACCTTAAAGTTTTACTTTTACATGATGGATTGTGCTTGTAACATGGAGTAGGTATAGTTAAATGGAGTTGGTCCTGGGGAAGTTGGGCCCAAAGGATGGGCTACAGAGCCAGGGTAGCGAATGACACCAAGACTAACAAGTATATTTTCAGTAAATCAAGAAGATGCAATCATAGGGTACGATGTGCCATTTGTGTTCTTTGCTGTGAGCCTGTGACTAAGACCGAGTAAGACTGGCCAACATGGATGTCAAGACTATCATACTCATCATCTTGAGTGGTGTAAGACCCTTCAGTCTCAACTAGCCTCATCAAATGGTCTTGAATTCTGAAATTAATGGATGTTTTCAAGCCCACATTTGAAATTCTAAGCCTGTATGTAGCCCCTACAATATAATGGCAACATCAACAAAATGCTTGAATTAAATTTTTTTTTTTTTTAAAAAAAAAAACTAACAAACACATTGAAAAACATTCATTGAACTCTAAGAATTACATTACTCTGTCCAATATAACATCCTTTGAGTACAACTACAAGCTTAACATTATCATTATAAAAAGAAGATTCCATTCCCTAACTATGTCTTTTGACTATTTTTTTTCCTCTTTTGTTTGGTACAATCTGTGTTAAATCTTTAATTTTTTAGCTAGAGAAACAAACCACAATTTTCCAGTTTTAGGCCTTAATTCTAACTGCATGAGAAATATGGTCCTATACTCTTAAGGTTGAACTACGTGAGGCTAAAAATACAAATATACAAGTGGGAAATATAACTGATAAACACTGCTTATTCATCACTTTAAATTTGCCTATTTAAGCCTTTCGAAAAAGAAATTCTTAACAAATATAATGATTCTTTAGTATAAATTCCCTACCACTTTTCCAATATATGTATTCCCTATAAAGTTTCAAAAACATATTACATGGAAGGAAATTTAACCTAAATTTCCTAAGGGTTGTGTTTGGATTTAAGAATTTAAAATCAAGAGATTTGTACTCAAACAAAAACACTTGTAATATTCCCATACTAAATAAAGCTCAAATCCTATCATTTCATACTCTATTCAAGTAATTTAAACCAAACATTGAAATCTAAACCCTACTCTTTAAATTACTTTATGCAAGAAAACCAAAAAGGAATTGTAAGTGAGATATAACCTGGTTGAAAATCAAAAGTTGCTTCATTAGGTCCAAACCCATTGATAAGGATTCCATCTGGCATGGGCAAACCATTCCCAACAACAAGTGAGGCTCTCAACATCTGTAACAAGCAACAACATGCATAACCATCAAACAACAAATATGAACTATGATACTAGATAGTATAAATCTAAGTCTAACACTATTTTTTTTTACATATATAAGCATACCTAATAGTCTGCATTGTACCAATTACCAATAAGTACATCGAAATCTTGGTATGGTAGAGAGAAAGGAATAGGAATAACTGCGCGATTGTTCACCCGAATGGTACCAAATCCCCCAGCAGCCTTTTGAAAATGAAGTGAAGGGAAATAGAAAAAGCTTCCAATTTGATCTTTAACCTGAAAATGGTATGTCCAGTTTTGACCAGGCAATATTAGACAGTTAGTCCCTTGCACCCCATCTTGCCATGAATTCCTCCTTAGTTGCACTCCATTCCTAAATTCAAAAATCAAAAACTTAAGAACCATTTCATAAGATTTGTAGAGCATAGGATTTATGTTATTGAAGAAGTTTCAATACATATATAGATTACAACCATGTCATGAGAAACGGATCTATCAAGTTGTTATGAATGTTAATATGAACAACATTATCGGTCGTCACGTTCAAAAGTGGCCCCGAAAGTTGATCGTTGATCACAATCACCTAATGTCAGTATAAAAACACATTACGGTGAGCATCATTATGAAGAAAAAATATATAGACAAAAAAAAAAAAAAAAAAAAAAAAACCATTTTGTTTGATGGAAATACAACAACCTGTTTATTAACACCAAGAGGAGCACGTTGAGTATAAGAAACTGTCCAATCAAAGAAAATCTCTCGATCACTGGGATAAACCAACATGGTTGATACAGTCACAAAGTAGAGGAATGTCAAGGTGATAAATCTGAGAGGCTTTATGAGTGTCATGGCTGCCCTTTGATCATGCGTTTTTGTTGATGTTCAACAAGAAGACTATCACAGATTCACAATAATTAGGCTTGGGATACTCTCAAGTCCAAGAAGATAGCTTGGTGTTCAAGTTACACTGCGGTAAGGGAAAGGAATTAACGAGGCATATTCATTTGCATTTCTATCTTCTTCTTCTTCTTATGTTGAACAAAATTTATAGTTTTGGCTATTTGGATAAATCTCGAAGGAGCCACAAGGACCACACCAATACTACAAATTTCTACGTGAAAAGTGATTTTTAATATCTTCCTCGTTGCTATCTCTTATCCAATGAATCATAGATATGATTTGTATATAACTAATTTGATCTAATTTTTAGTATATCATATGTGATATACTAAAAATTAGATCAAATTAGCTATATACATATATATTATCTATTCATCTGTTTATTTCTTAGAAAAAAATTTGAGATTATATGTACCTTTTTCCATTCCATTTAGAAAACAGTTGTCAAAAGTTCTAATTAATATAAATTAGTATTTCTTTTTTTTCCTCCTATCAAAATATTTGGTCGATATAATCTTTTGTTTAGAATTATTTAGTGTGTATTTGTATATTTCATTTTTATTTTCATTAATTAAATTGATTAATGTACTGCAACTGCAAAATTAATCTAATATGCAAAGTTATGATCATTTGACTTGTATTTATCATTTTGATTTGCATTTACATGTTATCATAACTGTAGATGATTTTCCCCACCATCGCGAGTCATTCCTCATCTCTAATTACAAGGAGGAAATTGTGTAGATAATGATGATTAGCAGAGTACTCTTCATTGTTGTCAAGCTCCATATTTGAAGAAAGTATGGTCATCTTCTTTACCTGCCTTCCATTCATTTTTGAATTGGGTGTACAGGTTATATAATATACATGATGGGCCTCTCCCATTTTGAGAATCCCCAATGCAAGCTCATTGACTCGTTAGTGGGCTAGAGTTGATGTTAATTATTATTGGGTATAGGCTTTGCGAGGAGGTCTGAGCAATTGGGTGGACTAGCAATGTGAAAATGAAACTATGGACTTTACCTTAATAGGTCTGGGGTTCACATTTCACATGGTACATTGGATTAATGCAACTTGTCCTGTTTAGTGACTGTTACGGTGTTACTTTTTTTTTTTTTTTAAGTAAACAAGTTGGGTTAACTCAAAGTAAACTATTTTCTCCACCCACACACACACACACACACACACACACAAAAACTACTCAATGTTAACTAAGCCAATGTTTGCATCAGGTTGGATTTGATTTAATATTGTTTGAGAAATAAGGCAAGAAATTTAAGCATAGTTATAAAAACCGTATCGGAGGTTGACCCGGCTGAAGAATTGGTTCATTGGTTGAATTGTCGATTTGTTAATTAATTAAATAATATATTTTATAATTATAAAAAGCAATTAAAATAAAATAAAAATACTTCATTTAAGTAAATTAATATATTATAATAATAACAAATTACATCATATGACATAAAGTTAGAGAATATAAAAATATAAAAATAAAAAATAAACACATCATTCACATAAATCATCCAATAGTCAAGTTATATAGTTCAAAAGTCTTGAAACAACATATATCATAGAAATTCAAAATAAATTTTTAGCTTAATCTTTAAACCCTAAAGATTACATATTTGTGAGATGTTGGAGTAGGCTATAGGATTGCTTTCTAACTATCTCTTAATGTCTTTAATCTCAATTCTCATCTCATGGCACGACTCTTACTTTATCTCTTTAGTCTTTTATTAGTTTTTAATCTTTATCATTTTATGTCTTTATCAGTGTATCTTTTCAATCTTCAGTAGTTTAGTAAATACACATGGTATTTTTTTGGTTTTATCCACGGGTTAAAAAGATTAACCCATGCAATCCATCAATTTACCCAGTTTGATGATAGGTCATTGCATATTCGCTATTTTGCATCGAACCATTCCGAATAATGCTTTAGTTCACGGTTTTCACAGTTTAACCGATGATTTGGTACAATTTTTATAATTATGAATTTAAGTTGAGTTTTTTTTTTTAATATTTAAATGTTAATTAAATATATTTATTTAAAACGATTCTTTTTTATTTTATGAGATGCAAAATTACTAATTAAGTTTCTATATTTAGGTCTAGCAATAATATTTTTTCTCAATTGATAATTACTAATCTACTTAATTTTCTAATTACATAGGGCAGCTCGATAGTGAAGCCTCGTTTGCCACACATATGAGTTGTATGGCAGTGATATGATGAGTGCTATAAGCTTGAGCCAATTGTATCTATTCCTAGGATCTTCTTGAGGCAAGAGTTGTTGCATTTGATTGGGCTATATGCCTCATGAAACTCATTCATTAAAAAATGACAAGTTTAGACATTTTAAAATCAAAGGTAAATTTACAATACCATCATTTTATCCAAAATAAAATAATTTTTTAATATTATAATTTTAAATTATAGGAGACTAAATCCCTTTATTTGTTAAATTCTATGAAAATAACAATTTGTCCACCCAAACATATACGGTAAGCATAGGACAAAGTTTTTTTTTTTTTTTTTTTTTTTTTTTTTAAATAGTTACAAATAAGAGGGATGAGAGATTTGATTCTCTTCATAAAAGAGAGCAAGTAATGTCACCGAGTTACTGGACTCTTAACTATGATAAATAAATAAAAAATTTGAGAAAAATGACTGTGGGGGAGAAAAGCCCAACCCAACTTATTGGGCCCAAGGCCCTATCCGAGGACCACTGTTCGTCCGAGGAGACCAGGACACAGTCAGGCCCATGTGAAAGGAGAATGTCCGCAGATGAGCACGTGCACTGTCCGAGGAGATGCTCATACGTCCGAGGAGACCGATACCCTCGGACCCGACGAGGTTTTTGTCCGGCACGTGTCAAGCGATCTGTTTGACAAGTGTTAAGGGAGAGAGGGAGCCTCGGACACACGAGAAGGTAACAGGAACAGAGAAATATCAAGGAGACAGACTTCAACCACCGCATTTAATGCACTGCACCTACCCTCCTGGCCGCATTTATGTGGAGAAGACCCCTGAACAGTGCATCCTCAGCTACCGCCACTCAGACACGGCTAAAGGGGGAGTGTGATGGGACATGCACTCAAGTGGACGCACAGATGGTGAACAAGTGGACGGTGGAGATGGAGAAAGGCAGCACTATATAAGAGAGAGGAGTCTCTGATAGTGGGGGATCGAAAAGAAGAGAGAGAGAAGAGCATATTATTTTACTGTAGCTCCAGCATTTGTAACCTAAATTCATCAATGAAAATCACCTCCTCGGACGAGACATTCACCACTGTCCGAGCACATATTAATTCAAGTCTTCCTGTCATCATTGCCGTTTAATACTGTTATTTTCATTATTAGCCTAGCTCTTTCACCCACTCTCTACAAATTTATTGTTTTGGGTTCAGTGGGCTCCAAATCCACATCTTCTTGGGCTTGGGCTGCAGAATCTGACCCTACAATTGGCGCCGTCTGTGGGGAGAGCTTGTGCAAGAGTGAAATAAACAGTTGATAATGGCAGAACAAGGTGAACAACAAGCAGAATCCAGGGCATCCCAACACGTGGACCGTTTTGGCAACTTAGAGAGGAGACAAAACCGTGAGGGCAGTGTACACACTGTGCACCTTAGCCAGAGCCAATCACAGAGTGGGAGTCACATGTCCCATGCAGAGAAGAACCGTGACTTACAACTGGAAGTGGAAAAACTAAAGAGGGAGTTGCGACACGCAAAGAGGAAGCGGGCTTCCTCGTACTCTGAAGATGACCTTGATGACGAGCAGGACGTCTCTTATCAACGTAAGTCTAAGACACCAGCTAGCGAGTCCTACACCTATGTAGAGGAGTCTCATCGTAAGAGGGAGCGTAGGAGCCCATCACGCGAGGACGTGGAGAACGATGCCATGAACAGGGCTCTAAATCAGATATCTAGATCACCCTTCACACGTAGGATAGAGGAGGCCAGACTCCCTCGGCGCTTTAACCAGCCAACGTTCACCGTCTACAATGGTAAAACTGACCCCGTGGAGCATGTGAGTCATTTTAACCAGAGGATGGCTGTCTACTCTAGAGATGAAGCTCTGATGTGCAAGGTTTTCCCTTCCAGTCTTGGGCCCGTTGCTATGAGATGGTTTGATGGTTTGAAGGCGGGCTCCATCAACTCCTTCAAAGAGCTCACCCAGGCATTCGGCTCCCGTTTTGTTACGTGCCGAAGAGTGGCCAGGCCTCTCTCTTCCCTGCTATCCTTGTCTATGCAGGAAGGCGAGTCCTTGAAGGCATATTCAGACAGATATTGGGAGATGTTCAATGAGGTGGAGGGCAACAACGATGCAATGACCCTCAGCACGTTCAAGCTCGGCCTCCCTACTGACCACGGTTTGAGGGGATCCTTATCTGGCAAACCAGTCACAAACGTGCGTCAACTAATGGACCGCATAGAGAAGTATAAGAGGGTTGAAGAAGATCAGCAGCAGGGCAAGGGAAAGGATAAGATTATCCCTCAGGAGAGGAGAGATTCGCGGTCGGACCGGTACAATTACAATAAACCGCGGAGGGATTTTGCCGGACAATTAGAATCGATGAATCCTCAATCGGTCAACACCGTGTTCAAAGAGCCAGTGCATCAGGTCTTGGAAAAGATTAAGAATGAATCATTCTTCAGGTGGCCGAACAAGATGGTAGGAAACCCCGAGAGACGCAACCACAATCTCTACTGCCAGTACCATCAAGACCATGGGCATACAACGGAAGATTGTAGGAGTCTGTGGGATCACCTGGACCAGTTGGTCCGCGACGGTAAACTGAAACATCTTCTGCACCCCTCCAGCGGCCGAGGACAGACAGGCTCGGGGCCACGCAGGGACGACCCCTCAAAGCCACCGCATGGGACTATAAACGTCGTCTTCGCTGCGCCGGGGAGAACAGGATCCTGGCCTTTGAAAGTTATGTCAGTAGGCCGACCACCCGCAGGGGAGTCGAGCCGAGGACCGAAGAGAGCTAGGTCTGGTGCCCCGCTAGTTATGGGATTCTCGGACGAGGACATGATCGGCACCATCCAACCCCATGATGATGCACTAGTCATCACCCTCAGAATAGGAGGGTACGATGTAAAGAGGGTAATGGTGGACCAGGGCAGTGCCGTGGAGATAATGTACCCGGACCTCTACAAGGGCCTAGGCCTAAAACCCCAGGACCTGACGCCGTACGATTCCCCCTTATTCACCTTTGAAGGAAGGCCTGTCATCCCGAAAGGCCGGATACGCTTACCTGTGCAGTCCGGCTCCGAGGTGGTGGAGTTGGATTTTATCGTCGTGGACGCATATTCGCCCTACACGGCACTCGTAGGCAGACCTTGGATTCACGCACTTGGAGCTGTCCCCTCTACTTTGCACCAGAAGGTCAAATATCCATCAGGAGGACAGATACATGAAATCCGAGGAGACCAGTCTGTTGCTAGACAGTGCCTGGTAGCCGCCATTCAGCATGAGGCCCCGGCCGAGTCCTCGGACGGAGCTGGAAGGAATTTATAGCAACTACAGTCCCGGGGATTGCCCTTTGAAGAACCAGATGAAAGCACTCGATGCGAGGATCTGACGAGAGTGCTCATTGGAGACGATCCTGACAGATTCTTTCAAGTCGGATCTCAGCTGCCTCTTCAAGAGAAGGAAGAGCTGATAGGGCTCCTCAAGCGAAATCTTGATGTTTTTGCCTGGAGCGCTTACGAAGCCCCAGGGGTGGACCCGGAGTTTATATGCCACCACTTGAAGGTGAATCCACTGGTCACCCCCAAGCAACAACCTATTCGGCGCCCATCCAAAGAACATGCCGACGCAGTGAGAGACGAGGTAGCGAAACTCAAAGCAGCTGGGGCTATCAAAGAGGTTTTTTATCCCGAATGGTTAGCGAATACCGTGGTGGTGAAGAAGAAGAGTGGGAAGTGGCGAGTGTGCGTTGACTTCACGGACCTGAATAGGGCATGCCCCAAAGACCCGTTCCCTATGCCGAAAATCGATCAGCTGGTTGATGCCACTGTCGGCCACCCTCGGATGAGCTTCCTGGACACCTTCCAAGGCTACCACCAGATACCATTAGCCCTGGAGGACCAGAAGAAAACTGCTTTTGTCACCCCTATTGGCAACTACCACTATAAAGTGATGCCGTTCGGCCTGAAGAACGTTGGAGCTACCTACCAGAGGATGATGACGAGGATGTTCGAGCCACAGCTGGACAAGAACATCGAGATTTACATAGATGACATGGTGGTGAAGAGCAAAGTTATAGCCGAGCATGTGAAAGACCTTGAAAGTACTTTTGAGGTTCTACGGAAATACAAGCTACGACTAAATGCCTCTAAGTGCTCGTTTGGGGTAGGGTCCGGCAAGTTCTTGGGATACATGGTCACCCACAGAGGAATTGAGGTCAACCCCGACCAGATAAAGGCCATCAACAACCTCCGAGCTCCTCGGAATCCCAAGGAAGTTCAAAAACTGACTGGAATGACTGCTGCCCTCAATCGGTTCATCTCTAGATCAGCAGACAGGTGTCGGCCCTTTTTCTCTCTACTCAACAAGTGGAAGGGATTCGAATGGACTGAGGAATGTGCTCTAGCGTTCCAGCAACTCAAGGATTACCTGTCTCGGCCACCAATCATGTCCAGTCCTGAGCCAGACGAGGTACTGTTCGCCTACATCGCTGTAGCTCCCTATGCGGTGAGCCTGGTGTTAATACGGTCAGACTCTGGTGTACAAAGGCCCGTCTATTACGTAAGCAAGTCGCTGCATGAGGCTGAGATTCGTTACTTGCCACTGGAGAATGCTATCTTAGCAGTAGTGCTTGGCACACGGAAGCTACCTCACTACTTCCAAGCCCACACGGTGATCGTTCTCACACAACTCCCACTCAAAGCTATACTCCGAAGTGCCGATTACACTGGTCGGATTGCCAAGTGGGGTACAATCTTAGGGGCTTTCGATATAAGATATATGCCCCGCACATCGGTCAAGGGACAGGTCCTCGCAGATTTGGTGGCTGAGTTCACGGAGCCCCAGCTAGAAGAGGTGAAGCCCACGTCGGGCATGGATAAAAAATCAGTTGGCATGGTCTCTCAACAGAATCCCTCCCATTGGGAAGTGTATGTCGATGGCGCAGCAAACCAAAGAGGCTCTGGAGTCGGGCTAGTATTGATATCCCCCGAGAAAATCATTATCGAGAAATCGCTAAGGTTGGACTTCTCGGCAACGAATAATGCAGCAGAGTATGAGGCCCTACTGATGGGGATGACTATGGTCCGTAGAATGGGTGGGAAGTCCGTGGAGCTGTTCTCGGACTCAAGACTGGTAGTAGGTCAAGTACAAGGCGAGTTCGAGGCAAAGGACGAAAGAATGCAGGGATACTTGGGTCGTGTTAAACACCTGCAATCAGAGTTCGAATTTTTCAGTTTGCTGCACATCCCCAGGAGTGGCAACTCACATGCTGACTCCTTGGCCACGCTTGCCACCTCTTCGGCACAAGACCTACCGAGGGTCATCCTCGTCGAAGACCTGCACAGTCCTACAGAGACGAAGTCAGGGGGAGTCCAGGTTCACCAGATCAGGGCCAGGCCGTGCTGGATGGACCCTTTAGTCAAATTTATCAAAGAAGATAAATTGCCGGAAGAGAAGGGAGAAGCCGATAAAGTTCGGAGGAAGGCGACTAAGTTCTGGTTGTCCGAAGACCAGAAACTATACAAACGCTCCTATTCGGGACCATATTTGTTATGCGTACATCCCGAGGCGACTGAGGCACTGCTAGAAGAGCTGCACGAAGGAATTTGTGGGAGCCACACTGGAGGCAGGTCCCTGGCTCACCGAGCCCTCACCCAAGGCTATTGGTGGCCTAACATGCAGAAGGAGGCACACGAATACGTCAAAAAGTACGATCAATGTCAGCGCTTCGCTCCAAACATTCACCAGCCAGGGGGAAACCTTAATCCACTATCTAGCCCATGGCCCTTTGCCCAGTGGGGCTTGGATATTGTGGGACCTTTCCCCAAAGCTGCAGGAAACAAGAAATACCTCCTGGTCGGAACAGACTATTTCACCAAGTGGGTTGAAGCTGAGCCGCTAGCCAATATCAGAGACGTTGATGTGCAAAAGTTCGTGTGGAAGAACATTGTCACACGGTTTGGAGTTCCTCACACCCTCATCTCGGACAACGGTTTACAGTTCGACAGCAAGGCATTCAGGAATTACTGCAGTGAGCTGGGAATTACGAACAGATACTCCACTCCAGCCTATCCCCAGGGTAATGGCCAAGCAGAAGCTTCCAACAAGGTCATACTGAATGGCTTAAAGAAGAGGCTAGATGATGCAAAGGGCAAATGGGTAGAAGAGTTGCCACATGTGCTTTGGGCTTACAGAACTACGCCCCGCAGGTCTACTGGAGAGACCCCCTTCTCGATGACCTATGGGGCTGAAGCTGTCATTCCTCTGGAAACAGGGTTCCCAACACTTAGAACTAGCTCGTTTAGTCCGACCGGCAACAACGAGCAACTAGAGAAGAGTTTGGACCTTATTGAGGAAAGAAGAGAGAATGCAATGGTTCGGCTGGCACACTACCAACAAAAGCTCAGACAAGGCCACGACGCTAACGTGAAGCTGAGGCCTTTAGAGCCTGGTGATCTGGTGCTGAGGAAAGTTGTGGGCACTGCGAAGAACCCAGCTTGGGGAAATTAGGACCCAATTGGGAAGGACCATATCGTGTCACTTCAGGCACTAGTATTGGAGCGTATTTCTTAGAAGACCTGGATAGTCATGTAATCCCTCGCCCTTGGAATGTAAATAACCTCAAGAGGTACTTCTATTAATTAAGTCTTCTCTTCAATTGATATACCAATTCGCTGCGTGAAGTTTTCTCTCAAGTGTTTAAACTTAAATCCAATCATGCCTGTAGTCCTCGGACCAGATGATTAGGGTTAGTTAACACTCGTTCGCCACCAGCTTAAGTGTTTAAACTTAAATCCAATCATGCCTGTAGTCCTCGGACCAGATGATTAGGGTTAGTTAACACCGTTAGCTCAAGTGTTTAAACTTAAATCCAATCATGCCTGTAGTCCTCGGACCAGATGATTTGGGTTAGTTAGCACTCAGTTACAGTTCTATAGTGTTTAAACTTAAATCCAATCATGCCTGTAGTCCTCGGACCAGATGATTTGGGTTAGTTAGCACTCAGTTACGGTTCTATAGTGTTTAAACTTAAATCCAATCATGCCTGTAGTCCTCGGACCAGATGATTTGGGTTAGTTAGCACTCAGTTACAGTTCTATAGTGTTTAAACTTAAATCCAATCATGCCTGTAGTCCTCGGACCAGATGATTTGGGTTAGTTAGCACTCAGTTGCGGTTCTAGTGTTTAAACTTAAATCCAGTCATGCCTGTAGTCCTCGGACCAGATGACTAGGGTTAGTTAACACTCCGGTGCGGTTCGTGTTTAAACTTAAATCCAGTCATGCCTGTAGTCCTCGGACCAGATGACTAGGGTTAGTTAACACTTGAGTACATTCGAATTCTATAATCCTTGAACCAAGCGACAGGTTAGTCAATACCCCCACGCGGCCAGTGTCACTGGGGCTTAGTGCTAAAGCTCCTAATCGCGTTTAAATTGTTTCTAATTTATAAATGCTTCCCCTAGTTGTGTTTAGTTTAGAGCCGAGGAATAATAACTTATGTTTAACTTGAAAAGACATGCCAATCATCATTAACTCTTGCTAAGCCTATCCTTTTCAATATTAATTTTGGTTACTTACACCATAAGTATGATGTATCAAGCAGATTTATTTGCATTATTTGGTTATAAGTGCAATGTACAGTTGTATGTGACAGTAGTAATTAGTAAGGCAGGTATTTAAAACATCATAGACAAATGAAAATCTATTTCATAAATAAAAGTATGGATTACAATTCTTCGGATAAAACAAAAGAAAGCACAGGTGCAAAAAGTGAGCCCTATACGCCTATTCTTTTACTGAAGGGAGCACGGGGTCAGCAGCCTGGCCTATCCGAGCAGTTGCGTCAGGGGCTCGGTCCTTGGGCTCAGAAGGAATTTTCTCTTCGCCTGACCCTTGGCCTTTCTCTTTGGCTGGTTCAGCTGGCTTATCCTTGCCGCTTGGCTGACCAGTTTCCTTGCTTGCACCGAGAGTGAGTGGAGGAGCATGGCCGACCAAAATTGGCTCCGAAGCCTCTGGGAGCTGTGGAGCAGGAGGGGGATCAGTTCCTGGGAGCTCTCGAATATCAGGATCATAGTATACACTCCCAGGTAGCCTCAGCTCCGAGTCGGCAGGGACTCCAGCTGCATCCAGGGCTTTGCCCCAACTTATGTTGCAGTAATCTCGGCTGACCGAGGCGAACTGCTCTAGAAGCTGGGACGTGGCCGTCTCTACCCCCAGCTGGTAAGCTGTCTTCTTTTCAGCCTCCGTCGCCTCCTGGGCCAACTGGGTTTTCTCCTCGGCATATCGGACGCTGTCTTTGGCTCTTCGGAGTTCATCCCTTAGCCCGTTTACCAGCTCCCTCTCGGTCTTCAGATTGGCCTCTGCCGCCTTTAGCAACTTACGCTGGTCCTCAACCTGCTTTTCAACATTTTTTATCCCAGCGTCAAGGCTTTTCTTCTGGCTGGTCATCTCCGCGAGCTCCCCGGACAGACGGGTATAATCGTCCTTCAGTTGGCCCAGAGATTTCTCCGCCTCGTCTCGGGAGCAGAACGCCGCCTGGGTTTCAAGGCGATTCTTCTTGTCCCACTCCTCGGCTACGTAAATCTGCTGAGTGACCTGCATGATGGAAACTCTAAAAGTCAAACGCAGAAAAATGGGAGAGGCAAAAATCAGTGAGTCAGCTAATCGGATTGAGGTTACTTACGATGGCTAAATCCCTCTTGAGGGATCGAAAGAGCTCCGCCTGGTTGAAACGCCTGAAGGACTCCATGTCATGAGGGAGGAGAAGTGGTTGCTGCAGGGCCTCAGCAACGTAGCCGGCCCTCCCTCCATCATAATTCCTGAGGGAGGTCTCCCAGAGGATTGGAGCGCCCTCCAACTCCAATTTTGGAGACCAAATCCGCGGTCCCCCTCCTCCTCGGCGCACCTCTGCCACTGTGCCCTCGTCTCGGCTTTCAGTAGACGGAGCCCTGCGGCTTTCAGTAGACGGAGCCCTGCGACTTCGGTTGTCCTGTGCCACCTTTTGCTGCTTGGCCCCCTTGGTTGGTGGCACCTGTTTTTCCTCAACCTCAGTGTGGGGTCTTTTCTTCTGCAGTTTTAGCATGGGTTTCAAGCTTGGGTCAGGGATCTGGGTAGGCGCCAGAGGAAGTGTCACCAGTATTTTAGATGTCCCGGCATCTTTCGGGTCGGACTTTTTGCCTCTACCCTTCATCAAATTCCTCAGATCCATATCGTCGTCCGAGGAGTCTTCTAAATGAGTGGCTAACAAGTTAAGTTGGGCGGCTGACTGCTCGCAGGCTTCTTCCTCGGCGTCTGAGATCTCTACCACCTGGTTTACCCTTGAAGCTTCTCCCTTAAACCGAAATTCGTCTATTTGTTCTTCAAGCGAGGAAGTGGAAGAGCCAGCCCCCTCACCTTCAATCTCTTGTCCGAGGGGAACTTGCTGGAGTGGTTGGATAAGGGGAGGTGCAGCCCGAGGAATTGGACGGGGTACAGGTTCAAGATCGTCTGGCGCCAAGAAGCCCTTCCGACCAACGTCGATACGTGCAAGGCGATGATCTCCTTGGACGATTGCGTTGCCGACCGGTTGAAAACCCTTTGACTTCGCTTTATATCCAAGAATAAGGGGAGCAGATCGTAGCTGCCCGTCCTCGCTCACGAAGATCTCCGACCTTAAAAGGTAGTTGAGGGCAACAATATTCGTTAGGCTGAGCCGAGGAGAAACTTGTTTCTTATCTGTTGCAAGTAAAAAGAAAAAATGGTTAGAAGCTCAGAAATAGCGACCGAAGAGAAATCAAAGACAGTTAAAAGATGGGAGCCCTAAGCCTATGGTCAGTGCGCCTAAATCTACATGTCACACCTGGCTTCCCAGGCTTGGTCGGGCAACCAGGGCCGTTGCGCCAGGCGCCCGAGACGATCACATAGTCATCTTTCATCCCTTTGTTGGATTTGGGAAGGCAGGAAATGAGCCTGACAACATCCGACTGGGATTTTAAGTAGTACCCAGCATCTTGCTGGCTATGGCACTCGTACATATGTACCACGTCAAGCCAGGTGAGTCCCAACCCCAAATGACGCTCAAGGTCCTCAATCACTCCTAGGATCCTAAACATGTTGGGCGCGCACTGCCAGGGAGTAAGCCTATGGTTCCGAAGGTAACTGGCGATGATGGGGCCCATGGGGATTGTCATCCCCCCTTCTTTGAAGGCGATGAGGGGGATAACCACCTCTCCCGTCTGCCGGTTTGTTAGTATTTTTTCTGGAGGGCAATACCTCACACCCACGTTAGGGGGTATGCGGTACGCGGTCCTAAACGCCTCTATTTGCTCAGGGCTATCCATCATGTACTCGAGTTTCCCCATGGTGCTTAAGTGAAACGGTTGGCCGAAGAGAAAACTAAAAGATTCGGTGGGCGATGACTTACAAGGGCCAGACCGGAGAAGCGACTGCAGGCTCGTAGGAGGACTCGTGAGGGTTCTGAGTTAGATTGGCACCGGCGACTGAGAGATTCGGACGGAGAGATTTGGACGGAGTGAGGCGTCTGTTCTTGCTGGAGCGTCTGAATATTTGCAAAGTGAGGAGGAAATGATCTCCTCTGAAGCTTTATACGGGGTCAAGCGAAGGGTCAGGGGCACTCCCGCCCAAATCCTGAAGAAAAACCACAGCCGTTTGATCAATCAGCCACCGTTGGATGCGAAGGGCGAAACGTCACCTGGTGCAGTTAATGCAGCGCCTTGGGAATAAGGAAACCGCAGCGGCATTAATGAGGCGTCTGTCCCCACGCTTACACACGTGTCAACTCGGTTGTGCGTGTCTCCAAGCTTTTGCTCCGTGGCAAGTCAAAATCCTACTTTTTCTCCTCGGATGCGAGGGAAAAACTACAATTTTGAGGGGCTATTGTGGGGGAGAAAAGCCCAACCTAACTTGTTGGGCCTAAGGCCCTATCCGAGGACCACTGTTATTCCGAGGATACCAGGACGCAGTCAGAGGCCCATGTGAAAGGAGAATGTCCGCTGATGAGCACGTGCACTGTCCGAGGAGATGCTCATACGTCCGAGGAGACCGATACCCTCGGACCCGACGGGGTTTTTGTCCGGTACGTGTCAAGCGATCTGTTTGACAAGTGTCAAGGGAGAAAAGGGACCTCGGACACACAAGAAGGTGACAAGAACAGAGAAATATCAAGGAGACAGACTTCAACCACCGCATTTAATGCACTGCACCTACCCTCCTGGCCGCATTTATGTGGAGAAGACCCCTGAACAGTGCATCCTCAGCTACCGCCACTCAGACACGGCTAAAGGGGGAGTGTGATGGGACATGCACTCAAGTGGACGCACAGATGGTGAACAAGTGGACGGTGGAGATGGAGAAAGGCAGCACTATATAAGAGAGAGGGGTCTCTGATAGTGGGGGATCGAAAAGAAGAGAGAGAGAAGAGCATATTATTTTACTGTAGCTCCAGCATTTGTAACCTAAATTCATCAATGAAAATCACCTCCTCGGACGAGACATTCACCACTGTCCGAGCACATATTAATTCAAGTCTTCCTGTCATCATTGCCGTTTAATACTGTTATTTCCATTATTAGCCTAGCTCTTTCACTCACTCTCTACAAATTTATTGTTTTGGGTTCAGTGGGCTCCAAATCCACATCTTCTTGGGCTTGGGCTGCAGAATCTGACCCTACAATGACAAATAATTTTTATTCCTTATAATACAACCATTTGTATTATCCTTCAATATGATCATATATATATACCCAAGTGTGCTTGCATATAATTCTATAATGTATATTTGAGAATGTTTGGTTAAAAAATGTGTTCCATTAGGTAGACTTTTGAAGTAAGCTATTATATATAGCATAATTAATTTAAGTCCAACGACGGCTTTAATCGAGCTTTTCATATTATAGAGGAGTTAAGTCAAAAGGATATTATATGCACTAGTTTGTAGGCTTTAACTGACCTTAAATTTTTTTTAAACAACTGTTCTTGTCACCAATATTTCTCAAATTCTTTTAAAATTAAGTGCTAGTTATATATTTCATTACAATCAACCCAATAATTTTTTTTTAAACCACCATTTTTTTTCAATTGGTTTTGGCACCATTTTTTTTCTATGGACTTACGCAATTACTCTTTTACAAGTTAAATGTAGAGTAAATTCATTTGTGCTATCTACGTTTTAATTAGATCAATCAATAAAGTATTAGTAAAAAAAAGTCTTATCAATCAACTATAGCTAGTTGATTGATTATCAAAAAAAGAGAGTAAAAGAAATATATCTATTCAGCACCCAAAAAATAAATAAAATAAAAAACACATCTCATATAAATAAATAAATAAAGCATTGCCTTTTTTGAAAAAAAGGTTTCTAGCTATTTCACTCATTCTCGAATGTGCAAATGCCGTAAGCTAAGCAGTGCGAGTGCGAGCAGCATGTGGGTGGTGCTCATTCTGAAAGTTCCTGGGCGCTGACTATAATATATTTTCAAAATATTTTATATATTTTTGTCATACTTTGTCGGCTTTAGTCAGTACTACCACCGCCCATTCTATGACAGCTCGACACGCGTCCAACGTTTATAAAAGACTTCCTATTGGAGCTTGCTTGTCTCCACGTGGAGTGTGATATGCAGCTTCATCAGTTCCGACGTGCGGTGCGGATCGAATTATTATTTTAACGTACCCGTGAGCTGCAGTTCAGTGTGCTCACAAAAACAGGAGAGAGGAGCCAAAGGTTTTTATCCAAACAGCCACGCAATCCGATAAGACAGTGTTTTTTGATTAAAAGTTAACCGTCACATCGCGATGGGACCCTCAGTCTCCGGATTCCGTGGTAACTGCTGGTAAAGCCCGTAGGATCAGCTAAGCTCCAATTCAAAGTGGTCGAACTACTACTGTGTGTAAACAGTGTGAGGCTGCAACTAAACCGCTCAACCGACTCAAGTTTGAGTATTAAAAATTTAATATTATGCGTAAATGCTATTTTCGTTCCTACATTTTGGAGTTATTTTTATTTCGGTCTTTATATTTTTATTTTATTATTTTTAGTCTCTAATCTAATTAACGCTTGTTATTTTAATCATTTTCGTCAGCTAACAGACGGAAATAGCTGACGTGGCTAACGACATATTAAAATAATAATTAAAAAATCTATTTTGGGATTAAAAAATCCAACGTCAGCATCTAATTTAATTTTAATTAAATAAAAAAAATCAAAATCAAAATTAAAAATAAATAATTACAGATCTAAGAACATAAAAACTTGTTCTTCAATGTTCTTAAATCAAAAAATAAACCCAGCAATGACATCAAACTCAAAATCAAAGAGCAAACCCGACACTTTCCTTTATTTGAAATCCAAATAAAAAACATTTTGGTCATTGCTCATCCACTAGATTCAACTTACTAAAGCTCTCTCTGGTCTAAAATGAAGCTCTCTTTCATCTAAAGCTCTCTCTGTCTCTCAGATAAAAATCTCTATCTCTATCTCTCTTTCGGCTTTCTCTTTGGATCTGGGTTTAGAGAAAGAGATGGCTTCTCCACCTCTCTCACACAAAGCAAAGCCGATACGATCGGCAAAAACCCCTTAGTCCTCGCTGTGTTCGAGGACTGCCGTCGCGAGCTTCACACCACTTGGTCTCCTCAATTTCTCGGCCTCAAGAACCAACGCGGTCTTTGGTCCGATTCCGATTACGACTCTGATGTCATTATCGGTCTTCTCAATACCGGAATCTGGCCAGAGTAGCGTAGCTTTTCAGACACCCCTCGATCTTCTCGGTCCGGTTCCGTCTCGGTGGAAGGGAGCTTGTTGGTGGGTGCTGGGTTTGACTGGGTTCGTTGGTTGGGATTGCAGGGTTTGTTCTTGTTGTTGGTCTGATCGGTGATCGTTTTAGGCATTTGGGGTTTGGGGTTTGCTGGAGATTTGGTTTTGGCGTTTGCTGGGAATTTCGCATTTTGAAATTTCTTTTTGTTTTTTAAGTTATTAACTTGTGGTGGTATTCGAAATTTCTTTGATTATGGTTTGGTTTGGGAGTGGATGAGTTGGGTGCTTTGCTGGGTTTCTATTCTTTGGATGGTTTGGTTTGGGTGTGGTTTCATGTGGGTTTTCCTGTGTTTGCTCTTGTTCATTCTCTTTGATTTGGCGATGTTCATGTTTTTTTTTTTCCTCTGTAGGTTTGATGTTCACGTTCTTTGATGTTCATGCTCTTTGATTCTGGGTTTAATGTCGTTGCTGGGTTTATTTTTTCATTTAAGAAGAACATTGAAGAACAAGTTTTTATGTTCTTAGATCTGTAATTTTTTTGTTTTTAATTTTTTTATTTAATTAAAATTAAATTAGATGCTGACGTGGCATTTTTTAATGCCAAAATAGATTTTTTAATTATTATTTTAATGTGCCGTTAGCCACGTCAACTATTTCCATTTGTTGGCTGACGGAAAGGACTAAAATAACAAGCGTTAATTGGATTATGGACTAAAAGTAGTAAAATAGAAATGTAGGGACCAAAATAGAAATGACCCCAAAATATAGGGACGAAAAGAGCATTTACGCCTTAATATTATTTACTATTTTATTTGACTTTATTAATAAATTTAATTAGAATTCAGTTAATGTGTACTCTTAATTATCTATTTTAGAAAGAAAAAAATTATAGAAAACTGAAAAAATTGTCAAAAATATTAATCACTTTTTCACTTTTTTATAAAAAAATTTCTAAAATTTTTTTCTAATATATGTAAACCAATTTTATTATATGTTTAAATTTTATTAATTTTTTATTGACCAAGCTCAAAATTGTTTACGTCTTTATTTATTTATTTGTTCTTTTCTTTTATCTATACTATTATTTAAGGGGCTTTCCCTGTTTGGATTCCTCATTTTTTAGTTCAAAAATGCCCCTACACTCCTATGTTTAAGTAGAGACAAAACTAAAGGACAATCCAGTAAAAATGCAACTCTAACTCTCACTAAAACATTGCCTAAAAAATAGGATCACTCTCTTATTAATTTTCAAATTGATTTATTCACTTATAAATTAAAATTTCAAAATAAAAATTATATATATATATATAAAATAAAATAAAAAACACAGTTTTTTTTCCTACAAAATAAGACCACTAACAAAAAAAAAAAAAGACTCATTTCACGCGCGAAGCGCGTGATGAGTCTAGTATATTTAACGTTGTAAGGAGAAGGCACTAATGGAAGTCATTTAAACTTTTTCAAGTCTCAAACTAAAATTATTTTTATTTAAGCATTTTGTCTATCGTTTATCTCACTATGCTAGGCTTAATGTTGTTTTGTTCATTGTAACATATTTTGTTATATTCGTTAGGAAGCTATTATTTTTGTTTTCGTTTCTCTAATTTGGGATAAGTGCGTTTTGACTTAAGTATCGAAGAAGTTTAGTTCAACATCATATTGGTGCCATCCGATTAAGTGATTTCCTTTTTGTAGGTTTTTAAAACTCTCTTTTGTACGAGTGGTCCACTAAGATACATTGCATTATCACTTTTAATATTAACCATAGATGGTAGTACCACTACCCTATTAGTTAATTGATGGAAGGTGGAGCTTCATCATATCTTCTAAGTAACTATCGTGCAAGGGAGTAAAGCAAACAAATCATCAAATTATCTATGATTCTTGCCTTAACAATTCTTTCAAAAATTTTATTTTATAAATTATTTGCTAAAATAACCTTATTTTAAACATAATTAACTAGTGAATCTCTTTTTCTTTAAATAAGAGTTTCCTCTCAAACAATGAAGGAAAATGTCAACAAGCACTATAAGGTGCTCTTTAAGGATGAGTTATTGTGAGATTCAATTAAAAAAAAAAAAAAAAGCTGGCATGAATCAAAGAAAGTGGCTTAAAATACCACTGAAGTAATAAATAAAACTCAGAAAATTAGCTCCATTAACTCTACACCTTATAAAACTAGTTAAAATTTGGACATAAAGCAGTTCTTTAACATGATACCTTATGGTGTCTGTTAACACTACCCCATAATAAATTATCTTTCAAAAAGGCTAGTATACTTGGACACATATATAGTTAGTATGTTGATTTAGCATAACATATGCTAAACTAATCTTTTTGGATATATAAATTCACGAAGAGACATATTATGTCGTCAATATTTTCACAATAAATATTAAGTGACAAATTGTTACTAATTGTTATTGGTAGATAAAAAAATAATTTCAACAATAAATCTTATTTAAAATTGATAATAATTTACCGCTTAAAATTTATTGTAAAAATGTTATTGATGTAACATTTCTAAAAAACTATTTTGCAATAAATTTCACATCGTCATTAACTTAGTAAATTTTTAAAATAAATTATTTAACAAAAATGGGTCTTATTTTTGTTTGCTTGTGGGATGTTTTGGGATTCAAGATCCTTGGGGGATCTTAAAGGACACATTTCGTAAATTCGGGGCAAACAGTGCATTAACTACACATTTATCTTATCCACCAAAAAAGAAAAAGTGCTTATCAAAAAAAAAAAAAAAAAAAAGTGAACAACAAAAACTTTTGTCGTAGATAAACGCGGAGAGATGCTGGATTCTTGGACACCGACGTCTCGCTGAGTCAGTTTAGGATAGATCGAATCACGTTATATGGATAAGCGTCTGTATGTTTAATTTGTTAACCCACCCTATACTAACCATGGTAAACCCAATTCCCACCTCTCTATAAAATCCCAACTCGTCCACTCCAAAACCATCAAAGGTTCCAAACTTCCAAAACCACAGCAAAGTCTACAACTTTACAAAACTGAAAAAGAATTCATCATGATTTCAATCTCCACATCAACTTCATTCTCCAGAGCCCATTTCGTTTCCCCAAAGGTTTCCTCAAACTCCATCAAGGGCCGTTCATCACTTCGTATCTTCGCCGCTTGCACATCAACGGCGGAGAGGCCGACTACTGGGTCCCACACTGCTACAACATCGTCACTCTACGAGGTCCTTGGGATTCAAGCTGGTGCCACGTGTCAGGAGATTAAGGCTGCGTACAGAAGATTAGCTAGGGTTGTGCACCCAGATGTTGCAACTAAGGGTCAAAGGGGTCAGACCTCAGCTGGGGATCAGTTCATGAAGGTTCATGAAGCCTATGCCACGCTGTCAGACCCTGAGAAACGCGCCGACTACGATCGCGTGCTTTACAGTCGCCGGCCTACTGTGGGTTTTTCTTCGCTGGGAATGTCCACGTGTACGGACACGATGGCTTCGCGATTTGCTGGGTATACACGCCGGAAATGGGAGACAGATCAATGCTGGTAGCCTAAAAAAGCATGAAGATTTTTTAGTACTTAGGACAAAAATTACAAATCAGATTGTCTTTTAGTTAGATAGATTAATGTAATTCCTGATTTCAAGGGTATCTTCTTGTCTTGGAGCTCAGGCTTTGTGTATTACTAAACTGTGCACATATAATATGTGGGTATTAACCTTGTAATCTGTAATCAGGCGACTTTTTTACAGCCTGAATTTATGGAGATTTTGCATTTTCCACTTTCCGCGAATTCCCTTTACTCTTTATGGTAAATCAAATCATTACTTTTTAATTTTTGTTTTTAAATCAATTTCTGGTCCAATTAACATATGCCTTAATTATACATTAATCATCTATTTAAGAAATTTTTTATAAAAAATTTAAAAAGTGACCAAAAAAAATTAGTTATTTTTTATTTTTTTCATAAAATGTGACATTAGTTAGTAAAACCTATAGAATACAGAGAAGTTAGTAAAACCTATAGATTATAGAGAAATGAGTGTGAGTTTATAAATATTATACATTACCATTTTAGGATCTACAGTATTTCTTTTAAGACATATCATATAAAAAAAAAAAGTATTTCTTTTAACACTGTATAAACTAATAATCTATGAACTATGAAGTATAAACCACAAACTCGGATCCACAAACCCGTGAGCCGTAGTCAGTGTGCTCACAAAAACAGGGGACGGGAGACATGGTTTTATCCGAACAGCCACGTAATCCGATAAGACATTGTCTTTTTGACCAATAGTTAACTGTCACGTCGCATTGGGGCCCGCTGTCTCCGATTTCCGTGGTATAGCCGTAGGATCAGCTAAGCTCCAATTCAAAGTGGTCGAACTACTGTGTGTAAGGCTGCAAGTAAACCGACTTGAGTTTGAATATTAAAAGCTTAAAGATTATTTAATTTAATTTATTTTAAATATGAGCTAAGTTTAATAAATTAAATTATATGTTTAAATTAATTGATTTTTTTTTTTTTTACCAAGCTCAAAATTGTTTATGTACTACTTGATTCATTTGTTCTCCTCTTTTATATATTTAACATAATAAGGAGATAGACTCAAATGGTAGTCATCTAGCCTTTTCAAGTCTAGAACTGAAATCAATTTTATTTAATCATTTTGTATGTTGTTTATCTCACAGTGCTAGGCTTGACATTGTTTTGTTTATTGTAACATATTTTGTTATATTCATTAATAAGGAGGCTATTATTTTTGTTTTTACTTTTCTAGTGGGTTTTGATGTAAATATTAAAGAAGTTTAGGTCGCCATCACATTAGTGCTCTCCGATTAAGTGATTGCCTTTTTGTCGGTTTCAAATTCTCTTTTGAATGAGTAGCCAATTGAGATACTTTACAAGATCACTTTTAGTATAACCATAAATTGTAGGATTCTATTGGTTTTTTTTTTTTTTTTTTTGAATAGTAGAATTCTATTGGTTAGTCGATGGAAGGTGGAGCTTTGTCACATCTTCTAAGAAACTAATAGTAAAATTCTCTATGATTCTTGCCTTGACCAATTATTTTATTTTTATAAATTATTTGCTAAAATAACACAATTTTAAACTTAACTAACAATATAGCTTTTCTTAAACTTGTCTTTTGGAGACAAGAGTTCAAACACTAAATTTGTTTATCCAAGTTGTTACTAGTTGTTTTTGGCGGGCAAAAAAATAATCTTAATGCCGAGTTCAATTTAGAACCATAATAACTTACCACATAAAATTTGTTGTGAAAATCTTGTTGATGTAGCACTTCTCATTCATGCAAGCCTATTTTGCAAAATAATTTAACAACTTTCCCAATTTAGCAAATTGTAGGGACTGGGTTTGAGCACTGTTCCTAAGGGATAAGTGAATTCAAGCTCAGCAAGCCCAATACAATAAATTTGTAGAGAGTGGGTAGAAGAATTGGGCTTTGATGAGTATAACAACAGTTAAAGATGATTTAAAGAATAAATAAGTAAAACAAATATGGACTTGGGCAAGCAATTCAATCCTCGGCACTAGTCCAAGGAGTTTCAACTTATTATTTATTGAGTGACAGTGACAATGGTTACAAAGTTAGTTCAGATTGCTACAGTGTTTTCTCTGGTAAAATTTTTGATCCCTTTTCTCAGAGCTCCTTCTTCCTTATGTACTACTTTCCTCTTTCATCTCCACCATACACGTGCAGGTCAGATCTGCTGTTGTTGGTCTTTGTCACATCAATCTTCTCCCAAAACTCTTAGGTAATAGCTGTGAGTCTGAAAAACTACTGCTCAGGTATCATTTCCACATTAATGCGGCCAGAGTGTTAGTTGTGGAGCATTTAATGTGCAGGCAGCAGCTTTTCCTGGAATTGCTCTACCGTCATGCTCCAGTGTGCTTACTTGCTGTACTTATCTTTTTCCTTACAGTGCTTTGGAAGATTGTCTTTGTCGGTAAATCACTTTTCTTCTACCTCGGCTTTGTCTAGTCGAGGACAGAATTGTCCTCGGTACGGTTTCCTAGGTTGCCATGATCACCACTGTCCTCTTCATATGCGATTATGGGCCTCGGCATGGGCCTCAGGCCTAGTACAAAAGGTGGATGTATATCACTGGGCTCTATGACCCCACACAAATAATTTATTAAAATAAATTATTTAACAAAAAAATTTCCCCCTTTTTTTTTTGCTTGTGGGATGTTTTGGAATTGGAATCTTTAAAGGACACATTCTGTAAATTCGGGTAACTAATGCATTAACTAACACATTTATCTTACAAACCAAATAAAAAGAAAAACATAAACAAAAAGGCTCTTGACATGCTAATTTTGTCAAATATTATAATTTTAAGAAAAATTTAAGAGAGATGCATCCAGCTAAACTTATATAGTTCTGTAACACTTTTGTAGATTATTAAAAAAATGTTATATAAGTAAATAAGTTTGGCTGATTTTGAAAGAAAAAAAAAGAAGAAGCCTGTTTTGACATAGATGTACGCGGAGAGATGCTGGACACATGGACATCGACGGTTCGCTGAGTCAGCCAAGGATAGATCCAATCACGTTATATGGATAAGCCCACGTATGTAATGATTCGTTAACCCACCCTATACTAACCATGGTAAACTCACCTCGCTATAAAATCCCAACTCATCCACTGCCATACCCAACTATAATCAAAGAAACTTCCGATACAACAACAAGTCAAGCAAGTTAAAAAACAGAAAGAAATTTCATCATGATTTCAATTTCCACATCAACTTCTTTCTCCTCAGCCCATTTCGCTTTCTCAAAGGTTGTCTCCACCGCCTCCTCAAAGCCCATCAAGAACCGTTCATCGCTTCGTATCTCCGCCGCTTGCTGCACATCAACGGCGGAGAGGCCGGCCACTGGGTCCCACGCTACGACAACGTCGTCACTCTACGAGGTCCTTGGGATTCAAGCTGGTGCCACGTGTCAGGAGATTAAGGCTGCATACAGAAGATTGGCTAGGGTTGTGCACCCAGATGTTGCATCTAACGGTCAACGGGGTCAGACCTCAGCTGGGGATCGGTTCATGAAGGTCCACGAAGCCTATGCCACGCTGTCAGACCCGGAGAAACGCGCCGAATACGATCGCGTGCTTTACAGTCGCCGGCCAACTGTGAGTTATTCGCCGCTGGGAATGTCCACGTGTACGGACACGTTGGCTTCGCGGTTTTCTGGGTATGCACGGCGGAGATGGGAGACCGATCAATGCTGGTAACCTTAAAAAAGTTGGAAGATTATTAGTATTAGGACTAGAATTTCTGATTAAAAATTACAGATCAGACTTGTGTTTTTTAGTCAGATTTGTAATTCTGGTTTCAAGGGAATCTGAATCTTAGGAGCTCAGGCTTTGATTTTAGGTTTAGAATATTCGGGCACAGTATATTATTATTAAACTGTGCACATATAATATGTGTATAACCTTGTAAACTGTAATCAGGCGACTTTTTTACCGCCTGAATTTATGGAGATTTCGCATTTTCCACTTTCAATTACTTTTTTATTTTTTAGAGGATTCCCTTTACTCCTTATGGTAAATCAAATCCTTACTTTTTTTTATTTTTTGTTTTTTTAAATCAAATCCTTATACTATATAGAGGAATGAGTATGAATTTATAAACATTATCCATTACCATTTTGGGAAGCATCGCATTTCTTTTGACGGTACTCATTTTGAGGTTGAACTCAGAAGATTACGCATATAAATTTAATTTATTTTTTATTTTTTATTTTTAGAAACATTTCATTTGTTCATATAGTTATATGTACTATTACACATTCACGCAACAAAAAAGAAGAAGAATAAGTACAAATATGAAATTAGCCAATTGACCTTATGAATTGAAAATTGAATTGGGCTGTGCACCTTTTGTATTTAATAGCATTTCGTAAGATGCATCATCATTCCTACCATTTATTATGGTACATTGGTACCTGACGGACCAACAACTTTAGGTTGGCTTGTGTTGGATCTAAACGTATCATTAAACATTCTAAAAAATAAATAAACGTATCATTAAAGGCGTTGGGATATTTAAAATTAAGTTGGGTATGAATTTTATTTATTTATTTTTTGAATAGATATGACAGACTGATTTCTATTCTATTATGATTCATGATTGTTATTTATTATCAAGTTAAAACATTAATTCTTTTAAAAAAAAAAGTTAAATCATTAATAATTTTTTTCCTTTAAAAAAAAATTAAAACACTAATTAATTTTTAATATAAACAGGATTGAATTATTATACTTGTATTTTGCATTAATATTATGGGTGGATAATAGACATTCTACTTTTACAAAGGCCATACTTTGGTCACATATTATTTCAACAGTCTCTCTGAAAAAAAAAAAAAAAAAAAACCCTCTTTCTATGGCCTACGCATTTTGCACCCAAACGTTCTTTCTTTCTTTTTTTTTTTTTTTTTTTTTTTTTAAGGATGTATTTTTAAATTAACGTGTAATATATAATTTCATTATTGTAATTTCACAAAACGCGTAGAGATGACAGTTTGTACATGTGCAATACATTATGGCAAATTATTAAAAAAAAGAGTTCAATCAATAAAGAATTTTGGGTATGAAATTAATGAAGAATTTGTTCATTTTAATGGGCCATGTGCATCTTAGTTGTTCTGGATATTTCTCAAAAAGAAAAAAAAAGTTGTTATGGATACTAAAAATGAGATGGTTTGATTTATTTGTTGGTAGTAGTAAACAAATTATGGTCAATTTAATTTGTTAAATTAATTTAACTTGTGTTTTTGTATCAAAGAGTTACAAGAATTTTTTCTTTTGAAAAAGAAAATCGTGTGAAAGGAACAGCGAAAACCAAATTGTGGTATTAATTAAAAATTTCAACAATATTTTTCACATCTTATTTTCTTATGCATTAGTATTGTAAGGACCAAAAGATCTTGCGGCCCAAGCCCACTTAGAACAGTGAGTTGTACAGTTCAACATTGGCCTAAATCAATAAGATTTGTAAGAGAGAGAAACAAACAACAAGAAAGGGTTCTGCCCGAGGATGAAAATAGAGAAGAAAATGTTAATTTTATAGAATAGAAGAGCATATATCCCTCCACAAGCTTTCATGAGGAGGCTAAGATTGTACAAAAAGTTACACTGTTCACTCTCTTCTCTCAATGTTCTCCTTGTTTTTTTTTTTTTTTTTTTTTTGAGAGATAATTACAACATGCTGCTAACTCCGCAGCTCGAACCTTTTCCCCTCTAAACCCCCCAAGCACTTTGTACATGGAGAGGTGCCAATTCAGCTACAAGACCCTTGGCTCCTTGTTTCTCTTTAGTCTTTCTGTTTTTCAGTACTTGTGTTTCAGATCCCCTTTTTTGTAAACCCCTCTTTTCTTATATACTTCTCATTTCTCCATATCTCAACCATCCATCCCTACCTAACTAGCTTTTCCTCCTGACACTTGTCTCTTTTCCCCTTTGAAGAAGGTGGTGAAGGAGTTTGCTTAGCTGTGACTTATACTGTTCAAATCATTTCCTCATCAATGTAGCTGATAAAGCTGTTGCCCACCATTTAATGCGGAGGTGATAGGCTACTCCACACTAGAAACTTACCCTATGACCATTGACCCTCTCTTTCTTCAGATTCTCGCTCCCAACTAGAATGCCTTAGAGTACCTTGACTCATTTCTCCCTTTCCTCGGGCTGCTTTCCTCCTCAGGCCCTTGGACTGTGACACCCCCACAATTATACGGCAACTCTTCAGATCCATCTCGGTCCTCGGGCACCCACAAGTATTTTCTAACTAACTCATAGATCTCAATATTTTAAAGTGGTAATTGCTAAAAACTATCAACGTGTTTTGTTAGCTAAGGATGATAACGGGTCAGCTTTGGGTTGGATATACCCATATTTGACTTTGATTTTTTATCCATGGATACCTGGACTCCAAAATCCAATTACCACTCATACCTGATTGCTACTAAATATCTTTCTCGTGAATATCAATACCCAATTTGAATTCGATTTAAAAAAAATAAAAAAATAAAACTTTTACTTTTTTATTTTTATTTTTAAAATTAAAAACGTGATTTTGCAGCTTAAAAAATTGATCTTGCTCTTTTATGGCCGGACATATGGCACTATATAGAATATGGAATCCTTTAAAAGTATGTTTAATGGGATTAAATAGTAAAATAACCTTCCTTTTATTATTACTTTGACAAATCCAATCAACTCTTGATAAATTATAATCAATATAAATAATAATTCCCATATCAAAGATTTATATTAGTACATAAGAATGACAATGGGGTGGGTTTCCTTTTCCCTGCCCCCGCCCCCGCCCCACTTCTGCTTCGGGGCATTTTTTTTCCCCGTCTCGTTCTAGCAGATACCAATGGGTTCCTATAGGTACCCATCCCACCACACTCAAATTTTTTTATATATATAATTTATTATAAATTTATTTTGAATGCATTAAATTAAAACTCATAAATCATTTAAAAAAAAAAAAAAACTTTCCAATACCTTTTCAAAGCATAACAATACAAAAAAAAAAAAAAAAAATTCAAGTAATAAAAAATACAAAAACAATTCAAACATAGCAATACAACAATTACAAAATATAAACAATGTAAATATTAAAACATAAAAATATAAATTCAATAATACAATATACAAAAACATTATAAATTTAAAGTCAGAAAGCCAAAAGCACATATGTATGTTTTATACAAAACCTAAAAAAAAAAAAATTCTAATTGTTAAAATATAAACGAGGAGGGTATTAAGGAAAATGTTAACCCCCATCCCTTTCCTAGTTGTTATGTTGGCTAAGTAAAACCCATCCATTAAGGGCGGGTGAGGCTAGTACCTACGGGTGCAAGTTTAAATTGCCATCCCTATCAATATGTAAACAAAACGTTTAATAAGGAAAGAAATATTATAATAAAACTAGTGTTCGCGTAAAATAATCTACAAGCGCACAAAATCGTAACAAGTAGTAAAGTGTTTTTAGAAAACGAATGTCGAACCCACAGGGATTAACTATGTTATTGAATACCGAAATTCACTAAATTAATTACTATTTGGAAAAATTGAAAATAAATGGAATGTTCTACTATCTGAATTAAATTAAACTATTTAATAAATATAAATCTACGAATAAAAAATTAACAAAGCGCAAAAATATAAAAGTGTAAAAATATGATAAGAATGGATCTAGAGCGGTTGATTTCACCTAACAAATCCCACACAATTTATTCTTCCTAATTATTAAATTCTAATAATCTCCCATTGATGATTAAAAATTCCTTAAGTATTCAATATCTTCTCTCGAATAATATCAAAAATATCTTCAACTAACAATTCCATATCTCTATGCGAATTTAATTAATTGGAGACTCATTACGTACGTTGAATTTTCTTAAAAATCACACTAGTCGCGGTAAAGCATCTCTACTTTCGCTCAACTAGTGGTGTTTAATTCTAGAACTAAAATAACAAATCACCTCTCGGTCTCATTGTAATTCAATTGATCAAACTATAATTTGTAAAAAATAGTAAGCATTAAGAATAAGAATTAAACACTCAATCATGGAAATATTAAAAATAAAATAATTCAGAATATAAATTGTGTGTTCATTGCTAGACTACATCAACGCTCTAGAAAATAAAATTTAGTTCATTATAAGACTGAAAAGAAAACAAATAAAACTTATGTCTTTCATCTGATGGTTGATCAACATGAAGCTCTTACCTTTGTCCTTAGATCCTCCTCTTCAGAAAGACTCCCAAAAGCAAAATCTTCAATGCGGCTCTGCCTTTTCCTCTCAGGTTTCTCCTCCTTCTTTTTACCCTAAAGAGCCTTTAAATAGGTCAAGGAATCCTATTACAAGTTGAATTCCCGTTTGGAAAAAATCCCAGATTTTTAGGCTTCACTTAACCGACGATTTTGGCCCATTTAATGTCAGAATTCGGACTTTTGGTAAACTACAAAGTTGTAGCCCTTTAAGTTAACTTTCCAGCCCAACTTGAATCATCTCGATTGGATATCTGAGCCCAAAGTTATGCTGAAAATACTAACTGATGTGCAGGCTGGAATCCTAATCTGAATTGGACTTGGATTTTGTGCAAAATTCCTTTGATTCCTTGCTCTTCTCATTCCTTCAAAGCACAAATGAATAGATAAATATAAATAAAAAAATCAAATCAAATCAAAAGAAATAAAGGAAAACTAACAATTTTAATAAATAAGAGGATAATAAAAATCATGTAAAAATTACACTTATCAACTAGTAAGAGGGGTGTGCAGCTAACCCGTCAAAATTGACTCAATCCAACCCAGCCTATTGAGTTGGGTCGATTTTAAAGTTGGTTGGGTTGGGTTGTGAATTTATTATTTTTTATTTTTACAGTAGGTTGGGTTGGGTTCGAATCATAAGATTCACAAATCCGTCTAACTTGACCCAACCCACCTATATTTAATATATATTTAAAAGTATATTATAAAATTTTGTTATTTACTTTTTTGCTTCTCTTCCTAATTCAAATCTAAACCCTAAGTTCTCCTCGTATAATTTTTGTTGATATGATGTTATGCTTAGGATTAATTGGTTCTAAATTTGCTCTTATTTATGGTGGTGTTGTTCTACTGCTCAATTTCATAATAATAAGAAATTAAAAAAAAATTTGTCCAACCCATGGGTCCAACCCAATCCACGTGGGTTGGGTTACATTAGGTTGGACCGCTATGATGGATTGAGTTAGGTTGGATTTTTTTAACCCACTCTAATGGATTGAGTTAAAAAAACCTCTCAACCCAACCCAACCCCACTTATACACACCCCTACTAATAATGTAATCAATTAATGAATAAAAAAAAAGGTTACAAATGGATATTAGAGATGTTATGTATTTTTAACTGATATTGACTTTGCCAACTCGTGATGGATATTAGAGATGTAATGTATGTTTAAGATATTTGTAAACGTATATTTGAATTCCAATTTATAAGAGTGCCATTAACAAAAAACCAAAACAAAAATGGTTGGGTTATACCCGTACCTGATCCACCAAATTTTAGGGAAAACCCTCCTCGATGCGATTCCCCATTTGGTTAGGCAAAACCCGCACTTATTGGGTTGGGTCAAGTACTTGTAGCCCAACGGATATTGGCCATCCATGATTTTTTTTAATAGAGTCATAAGACTTATTTAATGAGTCATGTAACTTGTTTATTGTTAGATAATATATGTGGATGAATTTATAAGTCGTCATGTAATTAGTTGAAGGATATTTGTCCAAATTGGTTAAGAGGAAATGTCATATAGATAGTTATGACGTTTTGATTATATGGATTAGAATTATTTTGTCATTTCATATAAATAAATGTGTAAGACTCTAAGTATTAGACCTTTCCAGAGTTAGAGTACTCATTTTACGGAGAAATTATTTACTTCTACAAGAAGAGTCATTCCCCCTCTCCTATATAAGCACTCGTATCAGTGCTTGTATAATATAAAAACTACTACATTTTAGCTAACCAAACTTAAAATTTATCGACATTTACATAAATTTACACTGGTACTATTCATTTTGCATTTAATTATTATTTTTCTTTATTTACATATCACAAGGACGAATGAAGAGTATAGATGATGGTTGTGTGTGAAAAAAAACAACAATTAAAAAAATCAAGAAAAATTAATATTTTAATGAACTGTAGTGTAAAATTAATAATCTGATGTTGAGTGTTTTAAAAAGTAAGTATGTAAAACAAAATTAGTAGGTTTTTATATTAAAATAAACAAAAAAAATTTGCACGAGCTGATGCAAATACTCTTAGGTGGATTTGGGGTTTAACAATTACAGGCCTTCATTTATTCATTTGATAGCTTTAGTTACTTGGAGGAAAAATAAAGTCATGGATTGTTTTTGGTAACGAGATTTATCTTGTCGTTACAGCTCTTGATGTAACAACGATTTGTTACAAGTTACAACAAGCAGCAAACATTACTTGTCATGGAATATTATGTAAAGGCAACAAAACAACTATGGTTCTTTGTTACAATAGATAGTCTTATCTCCATAGAATCTCTAATTCTCTCCTACCATTGAGTCCATGACGACTAACAACCATTGCGTTTGTCCTTTAACCTTATCCACCCAATCTGTAATCCTCTTAAATATTTTTGTTTTTTTGCTTTTAAAATATCTTTGTATGTGTCTCTTTTTTCAAATTTCCTCACAACCCCATTTAACTCTATTGTGCGACTGTATTTTCCTCTGAAAAAAAAAAAATGGCTTCTGCAGTAAATGCATCGGTCTCTTTACCATCTTCCACTTCATCCTCTCTAACCACCAGAGCTTCTACAATATATTCAGAAAGAGTTAGCTTCAGTAAGGTACGGTGAAGTAATCCATAATTGTCAATGTTCATGCTAAAGTTACTGAATGATTTTCTTATCATCTTGGTTTTGTTTCTGTATAGAATATCTTCTATTCTAGAAATGTCTACGTTGGTAAGAAAATGGTTCAGATTAGAGCCCAAGTCACTACAGAAACTCCAGCCAAAGTAGAAAAAGTTTCCAAGAAAGATGACGAGGGTGTGGTTGTAAACAAGTTCAAGCCTAAGGATCCTTACATTGGTAAGTGCCTTCTCAACTCCAAAATTACTGCAGATGATGCTCCGGGAGAGACTTGGCACATGGTGTTCACTACTGAGGGTGAGTAAGAGTACTTCTCTGCCATTTTTTAATTTCTTTTATAACTGAAAGAAATTATGTCGTTCACATGTTGATGCACACTAGTATGGCTATTTGCTTATTTGATTATATGGGGTTGGATAATACAGGGGAGGTTCCTTATAGAGAAGGACAATCCATTGGTGTTATTCCAGACGGCATTGACAAGAATGGGAAACCCCACAAGCTTAGATTGTATTCTATAGCCAGTAGTGCTCTTGGAGACTTTGGAAATTCCAAAACTGTAAGTGTAATAAGAAGTATTGTAATTGTTGTAGGTTTATATTTACCTTTAGAACTATATGAATAGGAAAGGTCGTTAGAATTCGTATCTGTTCATGACATTATTGTTATAGGCATGCTCTTTTTCTTTTTGGTATTTGTTCTATTTGGTGGTTTAAATAATCTGGGTGAGCATATCCTTGTAGGTTTCTTTGTGTGTCAAGAGGCTTGTCTACACCAATGATCAAGGAGAGATGGTTAAAGGAGTTTGCTCAAATTTCTTGTGTAAGCAACTCAGGTCTAAGAAGCATCTATGCTTCCGAATATATCTTTTCTCACTTTATGATTTTGTGCCATATATATATATAGTTCAGGAAAATTCCACAATCTTTTTGCTGATCCATTGCCTCACTACAAACATGATGTTACTTAATGTCATGATGAGTACCCAATGTCATGACTGAGTAAAGTGTTAAACACATTTGTGATATACTCAATTACTAATCTTTAGTTCCCTAATCCACTAATGTAGGACTGAGCACATGCCCTGACATTCTTGTCAGGGCTTGCATCACGCTACAATGCCCAAGTTGGCTCTAATACCATTTGTCAAGACTTATGGAAAGCACTAATCACATATATGCTATACCATAAAAATACTAGTCACAATTGGAACTCCTTGTAATCATCTATATAACCTAAATCTAACTAGTATACACTTGGGGTATTACACTTAATATTAGAAAAGGGAGCTATACACTCCATATTTTTTTTATAAACTCCAACAACTTTCATATACATTGAATGCTTGAATTGGATTTGAGCGAAACTTCTGCAGTCCTTCATGACAGATATGCAGGGTCACACTTGTCATTGATTTTAAATCGTGCATCTTTTTTTAACGAGTAAGAAAACTGCATTTAATAAGACACAAATTCAAATATACACTTCTTGTTAAATTATAACAGCAAGGGCATGCTTTTGTTTCCTTGGTATGCTTGAGACATACCTATTTCCATTTTTGTGAGGAAAACCGAAAATCTTTCAAATTTTCCCTTCTGTATACTTAAGGATGTCAAATATTACAATGAAACATAGCCTTTCTGTATCTTATCTTCTAGCATATAGTTGGAAATTATTTTGAACTTGAGGAAGCAAGAGAAATTTGCTTGCATAAACTTGGCACCAAGCAGTAATCAGCCGTAATCAGACTTCAGCAAACGGTTTTGTTATTACTTTAGCAGTTCTGGTTCTTTAATTCAGGCGACGTGAAGCCTGGGGCTGATGTGAAAATCACAGGACCTGTAGGAAAAGAAATGCTTATGCCAAAAGATCCAAATGCCACAGTTATAATGGTAGGTTTTGGGCACTGGCATAACCATAATATGTTGTTTATCATCCATATTCTTGAGAAAATTTGGAGTCTTTGTTCTGTGAGATCCTATTGTCATTTAATTATTCACAATCTCTTTGTAGCTTGCAACCGGAACTGGAATTGCTCCTTTCCGTTCATTCTTGTGGAAGATGTTTTTTGAGAAGCATGAGAACTATAAGGTAATGGGGTATGGAAAAGATTTGGGTTAAAATGCCTAGCTGTGATGGGTGAATGATAATAATTTTGATATGCAATGCAGTTCAATGGATTGGCTTGGCTCTTTTTGGGTGTTCCAACAACTAGCTCATTGCTCTACAAGGAGGTGAATTTTCTTTTTAATTTCATTTTCAACTTACTCTCATGTGCTAGACTATAATGGAATAGACTTGCTTTGTATGATTAAATTGTGCTTGAAAACAGGAGTTTGCGAAGATGAAAGAGAAGGCACCAGAAAACTTCAGAGTTGATTATGCAGTGAGCAGAGAACAAACAAATGACAAGGGTGAGAAGATGTATATTCAAACCCGAATGGCACAGTATGCAGAGGAGCTATGGGAGTTACTCAAAAAAGACAACACCTATGTATATATGTGTGGACTCAAGGGAATGGAGAAGGGGATTGATGACATAATGGTCTCTTTGGCTGCTAAAGATGGTAATCTCATAATGAATTTAATATGAAGCAAATTCCTGAAATGAATATACAATACAACATTAGTAGTTAATACTTTATACCTATCTCTTGCAGGCATCGATTGGCTTGAATACAGGAGACAATTGAAGAAGTCAGAACAATGGAATGTTGAAGTCTATTGATTTTACTGGTGTTACACATACAATGAAGAATCCCTTATTATTTCCTCTGTGTGAAGGAGATAGGTAATCTTATATGTAATTTATTAGAACATAATCTACTTATTTTGTATAGTAATTTTAAAATCGCATTAACTACTGGATTTAGGGATATCATGGATGATTTCATGGTAGAATGAATTCCACTACTTGGAAGTTTTCATAATTTGTAGAATACTAATTCCATTGCTTTTCCACTCGTATTTTGTCAAGATTGAACTTTAAACAACGATAATACCTTTCACACCAAGTCTGGCAAAGTGATAATAGGATCAAGCTACTTGACAAAAATGACTGCTAATACAATGTTATCTAAGAACTTTGATGATTGGGATGTTCATATGACTCCTGCTTCTTAAGTAGGTGCTAGAAAGGGAACTTTAGAGACACAATCATTTCCACACTTAAAGCCACAACATATTTAAGTGTCAGCTTGTGATTAGTGCATTCTTCGGTAGGTTGCACTTTGCATCCCAGATATCATGACACTAATTCTAGATTTTTTTTTGATAGAGTTTCAACTTATGACATCCGCTCCCGATGATACTCTTTATCATCAGACCAAAACACCAATTGGTTTTTGGTATAGGCGGAGATTGAACTCCAGATCTCTTATTCAACCATCAGAGACTTTATCAGTTGAGCTAACTGGAATCTACCATTAATTCTAGATTATCACTATCTGAAACAGATTTTTCCATCTAGTTTATGTAGATTTCCAAAGTAAATCTTAAGTATCACTTTTCTCTCTTTGATTAAAGATAATATATGTAAATGGAAATGGTTGGTAGATTTAATAAAAGTAAGAGTGCCTGAAGAATTGATTGTAAAAGTAATGGCCTAAGAGCATCCACAGCAGTGGAGCTAAAAATTTAGCTTTTTAGCTCTACCAAAAGTTACTTTATTTATTTTACCTACACATATGCTGCAGCAGTGGATTTATTTTAGCTTTCAACACAATAAAATAATATAAACATCATAATAAAATAATATATCTCCTACAATAAAATAATATATCCCACTACCCAAAAAACATCCGTAGCACCAACCACAATCACCTCTACCATCAGCCATAGCCACAACCACACCCATAACCACCACCACCACCACCAATCCACAGCAGGAAAAAAAAAAAAAAAAAAAAAACCCAGCCGAAATCTCTAATCTTTTTCCTCAACCCAGACCAAACAAAATCACCAATCACAAACAAAATAAAAAATCACCAATCACAGAGCTGGGCTTCGGTGAGGAGGACAGTGTCAGCATGGGTCTGATCGACGGAAGAGAAGTGGGTCTGAGGCGGATGGGTTTGATTGGTGGAAAACCAAAGAAATGGTGTTGGGTGAGCATTAAGATGGAGAACTGGGCGGAGGCGTGGGTCTGATCGGCGGAAGAGAAGTGGGTCTGAGGCGGATGGGTTTGATCGGCGGAAAACCAAAGCAATGGTCTGATCGACGTTGGGTGAGTGTTGAGATGGAGGACTGGGCGGAGGCGTGGGTCGGAGACATGGATTGACGGCTTGGGGCTTGGGTCGGCTTGGGCCTGTGACGTTGAGGAGGGCAGAGGCGTGGGTCAGAGACGTTGAGACAGAGAGGTGAGAGTGACTGAGAGAGAGAGAGGCACGGAGTGACTGAGAGAGAGAGAACCACTTTTTATTATTTTAATCCACCAGGCAGAATAAAATAATATTTTTTTTGTTTAGCTCTCAAGAACAATGCACATCTATAGATAGATGTGCACTGTAGCAATGGAACTAAAAAAAATAAGTTTAGCTCCACTGCTGGAGCATGATTTTGGTGTTTGAGGAGCTAAAATATAGCAATATACCAATATAGCACCACTGCTGTGAGTGCTCTAAACTGTTACTAATAGTGGCAAAACTACTTTTTTTTCCCCTTTCTAGCCCAATGTTATATAGTGATGTGAACAAACTTTTTTTTTTTTTTTTGAGAAGACGATGTGAACAAACTTAAGTTAGTAACTTATTTCAAAAATAATATGTTTTGACAATTCACTTATTCATGGTCTAGTAATAAGGCAATAAAAATTGCTTCAAAAAAATAAAAATAAATAAGGCAATAAAAATAAGAAATGTGAATCTTAATAAACATTATGTTAATTAATGTAGTTCAGTAAGTAGCAATCGACTATCACCTTACATATAATATAACAGTTATTCCATTCACAACTTTTTGAGAAACCAGTCTCATCTCTCTCTCTCTCTCTCTCTCTCTCTCTCTCTCTCTCTCTCTCTATATATATATATATATATATATATATATATATATACACGAACATGATGTTCGAACAATAGCATCATAATTAAGTGATACTATAAGTTTATGAATTGATAAATTACATGAAACATATACGAATTTTCAAACATTTATAATCCCAAATAACAATTATTAGTTAGTATTAACAGATTTAAAAAATACAGCTTAAAATAGAGATAAATGCAAATAAATAATATATAAAATTAGTAAAAAGTATTGGATATTATAAAATATTCAAATGGTGCAAGAGATGAAAAAGTCAGAAAAAGGGAGGGAGGGTCTGCAAAAGTCAGGGCTTTCCCCCTTGCCAACTGATGTCCATTAAACCCAATCAATGTATTTTTTTTTTTTTTTTTTTGAAACTCAACCTGGCATTTCATTAATCTGAAACTGGAATACAACAGAACACAGCAAAGAGGAAAGAAAGAGCAAAAATTACAGAATCTACTTTTGGCCCTATCTAAAAGCAACACATGCCATAGCATAGGTGGCTCCACTCCTTTCCACTGCTGAGAAGAACCCGCAGCCTTAGCAAACTGAGCAAGCCCATGCGCTGCTCTGTTGTAGTCCCTTTTTAGATATCTTACATTCTAGCTCCTAAAAGACCGAAGCAGCTCCAAGGATCCTTGGATGACCATCCCAAACTCACCATTGCAGTTGCCCTCATTAATAGCCTCAACCACCCCAGCTGAATCAGATTCCACAATGATTTGATGAAGCTCCAACTCCATGGCCAACCGAACTCCTTCATCCACTGCAAAGGCTTCCGTAACAGCTGCACCATAATCTCCATTCAAAACCTTGCAGCACGCAGCTACAACCATCCCTCTACTATCTCGAATAACCACACCCACAGTGGACCAACCCCCAAAACCCGCCGTAGCACCATCTACATTTATCTTATAAATTCCTGGAGGAGGTGCCGCCCATCCAATCAATGTATTGATAATTACAATGATGGGAAAGTGAATTCAAATAATGGTTCTCTTTGGTAAAGAATTATGCCAATTACTATGGGTAATGGACATTATTATTTTAATTTAGACCGTAAATTCCATTATATATATTTGGGTAAGTAGTTGAGAAGGCTAACATATGAGGACGGATTTCTTCTCTTTAAATTGAACGTGAACATGTCAAAATTCTTGTAGCTTAATTAGTACATTCTCATATTTCTAATGAAAACGTCAAGAGTTCAAATCCCTCCGTTATAACTATTATTTGTTTGTTTATTTTATGTATTTATTTTTAAAGAAATGAATGTGAACGCGAAAGACCGTGCTTGGAAATGTTGCTAAAGCTACCAGCAGTATTGAAATTTGGTCTGATTAACTTCTGCATACTCCTTGATAAAGAATACTGGAATTTTTTTTTTTTTTTTTTTTGGAGGAAAAAATAATACTGAATTTGGGTTTGAAGTCTGTAGCCCTATACAAAATTTGGGCTGAAATTAATCACTATTTTTATAAATTTAGGGGGATGTAGATAGGACCATCATATTACAAATAAGAGCCCAATAACTCAAATAGTGAGGCCCAAAAAAAAAAAAGTTTTCCCATTTGGATGAAATAAATCTCAATCGCCAAAAAGTTAAGCCTGGCTTTGGTATTAATGGTGATTTCAAAAATTGACAAATCTGTCTCATCTAACTACTTCCTGAAAGCTTCAATGACATCGTTTTGCATCACCACCCAAAACCGCATATTTAAGACTAAGATCCTGAGCTGCAATAACTACAATTAATTTAGATGCGGGATTAGGATCGGGTGCAATTATTTGGGTACTACACCCGGTGCAATTAACCCATCATCACAAATTTTTTTTAACTATTGTTGAGATTTAAAATTATTTTTTTCAACTTTAAATCTTAACCATTCAAAACTATTACATAAGGTGCAATAACCAAATCTCAATAGGCTAGCTGCTTAAGCTTCACTTCACTCCATAATGGGTCACCCGCTATAAATGTTTCCCTTGGCCCATTTGATTCACTCAACTCTAGGAGAGGGTTTATAGTTGCCAAAAAAAAAAAGTAGTATTGCAGAGAGTTCACACTTTGTTATTTCCAGATGAACAAAGTTTCTCTTCAAACTAGTTTGGAGAGAAACCCTACAAACTCATCATATATAATTATATTGAGTGTGAATTTTGAAAATCTAACTGTGGGGCCAGAATAAGTCAGCAACCCCGGCCCATCCCAAACCAGGCCCAGAGGCCCACGCCGAGGACGCCTTGAAGGTCCGAGGTCCGAGGACGAAAGTTTAGATGCTAGGGCCCAAGGAGCATTGCCGAGGATGGTTACATCCTCGAGAGACCGAGGTCAGAAAGTGGGCATACAACATACCTTTAAGGGGAGTCTCCCCAAGCATCCAAGGAGCAAATAGCAAGAACCAATCACCGGACATTGAAGCATGGTGGAGGAGCAAGCCCCAGGTGAACTGTCACCTCCACATTAAATGCCCTCAACTAACGCTCTGGCCGCATTAATGAGGATAGGACCTCTGAACAGTGTCGTCTTGGGCGCTGCAACCCACTGGAGGTATGGGAATGCGGCTGATGGGACAGGCTCTCAAGTGGAAACCGGGTTGATCAACAAATGTAGGGCTAGGATCAACTGAGAGGGAAGTATATAATGTAAAAAGTCCCTCTTGAGAGGGGGACGGACGGAAAACCAGAGAAAAAGAAGTACTGTAGCAGAGTATTTTCTCTCAACCATTGTAATCTCACTTGAAAGAAATAAGAACAACTTCAACCCCTATAAACCCGTCCGAGGAGCCTTATTGTGTATTCCAACCCATATTTAGGATACCAGCATTCACGTACAACCATGCATGGCCGTTGTATTCTTTGCTAAGACCTAGCTCTAGAGCCCATACTCTATAAATTTATTGGAGGGTTAGCTGGGCTTGGGTCCACTCTCTCAGTCTGGGGAGAGCGCTCGAAACTGGTCCCTACAATTGGCGCCGTTTGTGGGAAGAGCATGTGCGTTAGTAAGGACAACAGTCAGACATGGTAGGATCAGGCCCTCACCAAAGAACTCCCAATCGACCAGAACCGGCGAAGTCACGGCCTCAGGGTCACTATGGCGACCCCGGGGGCGGTCAGAACGACAACAAACGATTTCGAGAAGGAAGCGTGCGTACCTCAACGGCGAGCGAAAGCCAGGGGGATGGGCACGTTCCCCAGAAGCGCGAAGATGGCCAGGCCATGCGATCGGAAGAGGCCCATAGCCACGCCTCCCGGAGAAAGGATGATAAGGTGGCCATGTAGCGCGAGATAGACAATCTGAAGAGGAAGCTACGCCGTGCGCAGCGGAGACAGTCCGAACTCAGCCCTGACCTGCCTTCCGACGACGAGAGCGATGATGAATACAGGCAGAGGTCGAGGACGCCCCCCAGCGAGACTTTCTCCCACGAGGAGGAGCGCTACCAGAGGCGTAGGCGTGCCAACCCAACCCCTAGGGGCTTAGGAAGCGACGCCATGAGCAAGGCGCTGGATCAGCTCTCCAGGTCGCCCTTCACGCGTCGTATAGAAGAGGCAGAGCTTCCTCGGCGGTTCCAGCAGCCAACCTTCATTGCTTACAATGGCAAGACGGACCCCGTGGAGCACGTGAGCCAGTTCAACCAGAGGATGGCTGTCCACTCCAAGAATGAGGCGCTGATGTGCAAAGTCTTCCCATCCAGCTTGGGACCTGTGGCGATGAGGTGGTTCAACGGTCTAAGGACGAATTCCATAGACTCGTACAGACAGTTGACCCAGGCCTTTGGTTCCCGCTTTGTCACGAACAGCAGGCCTCCTCGGCCCATGAGTGCATTGCTGTCCCTATCTATGCGTGACGGGGAGACCCTCAAGGCTTATTCGGACAAGTACTGGGAGATCTACAACGAGCTGGACGGCAAGTATGACGCCGTCGCCATCAGTACATTCCAGAATGGGCTGCCAATGGGGCACGACCTGAGGAAGTCCCTGACCGGAACGCCCGTCACCAGCGTGCGGCAGCTGATGGATCGGATCGACACGTACAAGCGGGTGGAGGAAGATATGCTGCAAGGCAAAGGCAAGGAGAAGGTTATCCCTCAGGAGAGGAGGGATTTCAGGTCGGACAGGTACAACAACGCCCGTCCGAGGAGGGATTTTGGTGGGCATTCCGGGGCGACCAATGCCCAGACTGTCGGCGCAGTATTCCGAGAACCCGTGCACAAGGTTCTGGAAAGGATAAAGAACGAGCCATACTTCAGATGGCCGGCTAAGATGATGGGGGAGCCTGGTAGGCGCAACCAAGATCGTTACTGCCAATACCACCAGGACCACGGACATGCCACGAAGGATTGCAGGAACCTCTGGGACCACCTGGACCAACTAGTCCAGGATGGAAGGCTGAAGCACCTTCTGCACCATTCCAGCGACCAGTGGGGCCGAGCCTACCAAGAGCCTCGGAGGGACGCCGCCATGGGGCAACCCACCGGGACGATCAATATAATCCTGGCCGCGCCAGGAAGAACAGGCACACCCCCTTTGCGAGTGTTGTCTGTGGCCCAACTGCCCGCCGAGGACCCTCGGACGGGGCTAAAGAGGTCCAGGAAGAATCCTCCCCCAGCCCTGAGTTTCTCAGAGGAGGACAAGATTGGGACCATCCAACCACACGAGGACGCCCTAATCGTCACCCTCAGAATAGGGGGCTATGACGTGAAAAGGGTGATGGTGGACGGTGGCAGCGCAGCCGAGGTCATGTGTCCAGACCTCTACAAGGGGCTGGGGCTAAAACAGGAAGACCTCACACCTTATAGTTCCCCCCTAATGAGCTTCGACGGGAAGCTCGTCATCCCAAAGGGCATGATCAGACTGCCCGTACAGACAGGCCCAGTGGTGGTGGAGGCAAACTTTATAGTGGTGGACACATACTCCCCCTACACAGCCATCGTAGGGAGGCCCTGGCTACACGCCTTGGATGGCGTAGCCTCCACCTTGCACCAGAAGGTAAAATTCCCGTCAGGGGACCAGGTTCTGGAGATCCGAGGTTGCCAATCCACAGCTAGGCAGTGCACGGTGGCTGCCATATCTTATCGAATTGATGCACAGTCCTCAGCCCCAGCCGAAGAAGATTCATAGCAATCAAAGACCCAGGTGGCGCCTCCGGATGCACCTGCCGAGGATGCTAAATGCGAAAACCTGGAGAAGGTGGTAATTGACGATGATCCGGAGAAGTTCTTCCAGGTCGGCACCCAACTGCCCCCACAGGAGAAGGAGGAGTTGCTTGAGTTCCTCAAGAGGAACCTTGACGTGTTCGCATGGGACCCCTGCGATGCCCCGGGGATTGATCCATCTTTCATCTGTCACCACCTTAACGTCAACCCATCTGCGATCCCCAAGCAGCAGCCACCCTAGCGCCCGTCGAAGGAGCACGCTGATGCGATCAGGGAAGAGGTCGATAAGCTTAAGCACGCGGGGGCTATCAAGGAGATCTTTTACCCCACATGGTTGACCAACATTGTGGTGGTCAAGAAGAAAAATTGGAAGTGGAGGGTTTGTGTAGACTTCACAGACCTGAACAAAGCATGCCCAAAAGACCCTTTCCCAATGCCACGAATAGACCAGCTAGTAGATGCGACTGCAGGCCATCCTCGAATGAGCTTCCTGGATGCCTTTCAGGGTTATCACCAAATCCCGCTAGCCTTGGAGGACCAAGAGAAGACAGCCTTTGTGACACTCATAGGGAACTACCACTACAAGGTTATGCCGTTTGGTCTGAAAAACGCCGGATCCACCTACCAGAGGATGATGACGAGAATGTTCGAGCCGATGTTGGACAGGAGCATCGAAGTCTATGTTGACGATATGGTGGTGAAAAGCAAACTAGTGTCCGAGCATTTGGAGGACCTCGGGCGCACATTTGGCGTCCTGAGAGAGCACAAGCTCCGCTTTAATGCCTCAAAATGCTCGTTTGGCGTGAGCTCTGGCAAGTTTCTGGGGTATATGATCACCCACCGTGGGATCGAAGTCAACCCTGACCAGATCAAGGCAATTCACAATATGAAGCCTCCGCAGAACCCCAAGGAGATCCAAAAGCTTACTGGGATGATCGCGGCGCTGAACCGATTCATTTCCAGGTCGACCGACAGATGCAGACCCTTTTATCTCCTGATCAACAAATGGAAGGGATTTGAGTGGTCCGAGGATTGTGCCGTAGCTTTCCAGCAACTCAAGGAGTATCTATCCCGGCCGCCTATCATGTCCAATCCTGAGCCCGACGATGTCCTATATGCCTACCTGGCGGTGGCACCCCACGCAGTGAGCTTAGTGCTGATACGGGAAGACAATGGCATCCAAAAGCCAGTTTACTACGTCAGCAAGGCGTTGCACGAAGCAGAGATCAGATACCTACCCCTGGAGAAAGCCATACTGGCGGTGGTCCACGCCACGAGAAAGCTCCCCCATTACTTCCAAGCTCACACGGTGGTTGTCCTGACCCAATTGCCCTTGAAGGCTGTACTCCGGGCCGTTGATTACACAGGTAGAGTCGCAAAGTGGAACACAATTCTGGGGGCCTTTGACGTCAAGTACATGCCCCGGACTTCCATAAAAGGCCAGGTTCTAGCGGATTTGACGGCTGAGTTCGCTGAACCAGTCGTAGAAGTGACAGCCGAGGAGAAGAGCCGTGATGAGAAATCAGTTGGCGCAATCTCCATCCCAGAGTCACCATGTTGGAAAGTATATGTGGATGGCGCGGAAAATCAAAGGGGGTCCGGGGTGGGGCTGGTCCTAATATCCCTTGAAGACCATGTCATTGAGAAATCCCTGAGGCTCGGATTCATGGCCACAAACAACGAGGCCGAGTATGAGGCATTACTGCAAGGGATGATAATGGTGCAAAGGATGGGAGGAAGGTCGATAGAGATGTTCTCAGACTCCAGATTGGTGGTAGGGCAGGTGAAGGGGGAGATGGAAGCCAGGGATTCGAGGATGCAGGAATACCTTAGCCAAGTCAAGCGCTTGCAGTTGGAGTTTCGCCCCTTCAGCTTGTCCCATATTCCTAGGAATGGGAACAGTCATGCCGACTCACTTGCCACACTCGCAACCTCCTCGGCAGGGGCTCTGCCTCGGATCATACTTGTGGAGCACCTGGAGAGGGCAAGTGAAGTGCCAAAGGGAGTAATCCCCGTCCATCAAGTTGTAATGGGTCCCAGCTGGATGGATCCCATAGTGAGATTCCTCAAAGATGATGTCCTGCCTGAGGAGAGGTCAGAGGCAGAAAAGATACGAAGGAAAGCTCCTCGGTTCTGGTTGTCCGAGGATCACAAGCTATATAGGCGGTCCTACACTGGGCCATACCTTCTATGTGTCCACCCCGAAACATCAGAATCCTTGCTCGAAGAGCTGCACGAAGGAATTTGTGGGAGCCATACAGGGGGGAGATCCCTGGCTCACCGAGCCATCACTCAAGGATACTGGTGGCCGGGAATGCAGCAAGAGGCCCAGGAGTATGTCAAGAAGTGTGACCAGTGCCAAAGGTTCGCCCCCAACATCCATCAGCCAGGAGGGGTCCTCAATCCATTATCCAATCCATGGTCATTCGCCCAATGGGGCTTGGACATTGTGGGACCTTTCCCCAAGGCACCAGGGAACAAGAAGTATCTGTTGGTGGCCACGGACTACTTCACCAAGTGGGTTGAGGCCGAACCACTAGCCAACATCAGGGATGTAGACGTGAAGAAATTCCTTTGGAGTAACATAGTTACACGATTCGGGGTCCCTCATACCCTCATCTCGGATAATGGTCTCCAGTTCGATAGCAAAGCCTTCAGGAGGTACTGTAGCGAACTTGGGATCACAAACAGGTACTCAACGCCGGCCTACCCTCAAGGGAATGGACAGGCCGAGGCGGTCAACAAGGTCATCATCAACGGGCTTAAGAAGAGACTGGATGATGTAAAAGGGAGATGGGTAGAAGAGCTGCCCCACGTCCTCTGGACGTACCGGACTACGCCCCGACGCTCAACAGGGGAAACACCTTTTGCCATGACTTATGGTGCGGAGGCAGTGATCCCCCTGAAACCCAACTTCCCGACACTAAGGACGAGCTCCTTCACCCCAGGCAGCAATGATGAACTGCTGGGGCGGAGCCTGGACATGGTAGATGAACGAAGAGAGCAAGCAATGATCCAGCTGGCCCACTACCAGCAAAAGCTCAAACAGGGATATGACACCAATGTAAAGCTCAGACCACTAGCACCGGGAGACCTGGTGCTGAGAAAAGTCGTAGGAGCTGCCAAGAACCCTTCTTGGGGGAAGCTCGGCCCCAACTGGGAGGGCCCCTACCGAATCACCTCAGTGGCAGGGATAGGAGCATATTATTTAGAAGATTTAGATGATAAACCTGTACCTCGCCCATGGAATGCAAATAACCTGAAAAGGTATTACTATTAATAAAGAAGTCCTTTTTAATTCAGATGTTCTACCTGTCATTATCACACGTCTCGCGTCCCAACGCCACTTAGATCTGGGTGCTAGACAGAGCCTAGGTCTTGCATGGTCCAAGGACTCAAGCCTGTGGGGAAACTAGTTACTTACAGCCAATTGAAGGTAGCAACTGTACCTGGGCCTTGCGTGGTCCTCGGACCCAAGCCTATGGGAAGCTAGCCACTTATCTTGAAGGCAGCAACTGTACCTAGGTCTTGCATGGTCCTCGGACCCAAGCCTATGGGGAGCTAGCCACTTATCTTGAAGGCAGCAACTGTACCTGGGTCTTGCATGGTCCAAGGACCCAAGCCTATGGGGAGCTAGGCACTTATCTTGAAGGCAGCAACTGTACCTGGGTCTTGCATGGTCCAAGGACCCAAGCCTATGGGGAGCTAGCCACTTATCTTGAAGGCAGCAACTATACCTAGGTCTTGCATGGTCCTCGGACCCAAGCCTATGGGGAGCTAGCCACTTATCTTGAAGGCAGCAACTGTACCTGGGTCTTGCATGGTCCAAGGACCCAAGCCTATGGGGAGCTAGCCACTTATCTTGAAGGCAGCAACTGTACCTGGGTCTTGCATGGTCCTCGGACCCAAGCCTATGGGGAGCTAGCCACTTATCTTGAAGGCAGCAACTGTACCTGGGTCTTGCATGGTCCAAGGACCCAAGCCTATGGGGAGCTAGCCACTTATCTTGAAGGCAGCAACTGTACCTAGGTCTTGCATGGTCCTCGAACCCAAGCCTATGGGGAGCTAGCCACTTATCTTGAAGGCAGCAACTGTACCTGGGTCTTGCATGGTCCAAGGACCCAAGCCTATGGGGAGCTAGCCACTTATCTTGAAGGCAACAACTGTACCTGGGTCTTGCATGGTCCTCGGACCCAAGCCTATGGGGAGCTAGCCACTTATCTTGAAGGCAGCAACTGTACCTAGGTCTTGCATGGTCCAAGGACTCAAGCCTGTGGGGAAACTAGTTACTTACAGCCAATTGAAGGTAGCAACTGTACCTGGGCCTTGCGTGGTCCTCGGACCCAAGCCTATGGGGAGCTAGCCACTTATCTTGAAGGCAGCAAATGTACCTGGGTCTTGCATGGTCCTCGGACCCAAGCCTATGGGGAGCTAGCCACTTATCTTGAAGGCAGCAACTATACCTGGGTCTTGCATGGTCCAAGGACCCAAGCCTATGGGGAGCTAGGCACTTATCTTGAAGGCAGCAACTGTACCTGGTTCTTGCATGGTCCAAGGATCCAAGCCTATGGGGAGCTAGCCACTTATCTTGAAGGCAGCAACTGTACCTAGGTCTTGCATGGTCCTCGGACCCAAGCCTATGGGGAGCTAGCCACTTATCTTGAAGGCAGCAACTGTACCTGGGTCTTGCATGGTCCAAGGACCCAAGCCTATGGGGAGCTAGCCACTTATCTTGAAGGCAGCAACTGTACCTGGGTCTTGCATGGTCCTCGGACCCAAGCCTATGGGGAGCTAGCCACTTATCTTGAAGGCAGCAACTGTACCTGGGTCTTGCATGGTCCAAGGACCCAAGCCTATGGGGAGCTAGCCACTTATCTTGAAGGCAGCAACTGTACCTAGGTCTTGCATGGTCCTCGAACCCAAGCCTATGGGGAGCTAGCCACTTATCTTGAAGGCAGCAACTGTACCTGGGTCTTGCATGGTCCAAGGACCCAAGCCTATGGGGAGCTAGCCACTTATCTTGAAGGCAACAACTGTACCTGGGTCTTGCATGGTCCTCGGACCCAAGCCTATGGGGAGCTAGCCACTTATCTTGAAGGCAGCAACTGTACCTGGGTCTTGCATGGTCCAAGGACCCAAGCCTATGGGGAGCTAGCCACTTATCTTGAAGGCAGCAACTGTACCTGGGTCTTGCATGGTCCAAGGACCCAAGCCTATGGGGAGCTAGCCACTTATCTTGAAGGCAGCAACTGTACCTAGGTCTTGCATGGTCCTCGGACCCAAGCCTATGGGGAGCTAGCCACTTATCTTGAAGGCAGCAACTGTACCTGGGTCTTGCATGGTCCAAGGACCCAAGCCTATGGGGAGCTAGCCACTTATCTTGAAGGTAGCAACTGTACCTAGGTCTTGTATGGTCCAAGGACTCAAGCCTATGGGGAGCTAACTACTTATATCTGGGTGCTAGACAGAACCTAGGTTTTGCATGGTCCAAGGACTCAAACCTATGGGGAAACTAGTTACTTACAGCCAAACTCAAGCGTCAAGCAGGACCAAGGCTCTGTATTGTCCTCGGACTCAGGCCTGTGGGAACACTATTTGCCTCAAGAAGCTAAGTATCAAGCAGGACCAAGGCTCTGCATGGTCCTCGGACTCAGGCTTATGGAGAAGTCAACTACATTGAGGAAACACTAAGTGTCTACTCGAAGAAATTCTATCTGGTCCTTAGGAAACGAAAAGTGCATCAGAGCATACATATCCTCTCATTATAATGACTGATGCCACGATTGGCCGAGAAGCAATTGAAGCTAAAATCGTGCAAGTAAAGGAAAAGAAGATAATGTGCAAATAAACAAACAGCCACAACAAACAGAAAAGGAAATAAAGCTCTCGTTTCATTAAGTTCAAGGGAATTACATCAAGGAAGTCACATTACAAATAAAGCAAAAAGGAAGAAAAAGACGCAAAAATGAAGTGCAACGGGCAGAAGCGCCAAGGAGCCTAGTCCTTCTATTTAGTTGCCCGCTTCAGTGGGTGGCTGGCCCGTAGCTGCCTCAGGGTCCTCTGAGCCCTGACTAAGGGGGATGGCCTGCAGAGGCACGGCAGGAATAGCTGCCCCCTCGGCAGGAGAAACCTGGGCATCGAGGGAAGGCTTTGCAGCCTGCTGAGGTGCATCCTCGTTGGAGCCATCACTCAATTCAACCGCCAAGGAGGGACTACTCCCTGGGACTGGCGCATCTGTGACCCCAGCATCCGAGACCCCCTCGCCCGGAGTGGCAGCAGTTTCCGCAGCAGCCTCCTCGGCCTCAGAGCCATCTGGGGCAGCCTCGCGGATAACAGGAGGGTAGTACACGTTTTCCTCCTTCCACAAGTCAGAAGAGGCCTCCACCCCAGCCTGTCTGAGGGCTTCACTCCAAGTTTCGGAGCAGTAGCGCCTACATACCCCAGGGACTTGGGATTTGTAGGCAGCTGCTGTCTCAGTTGCCCCGGCAGTGTAGGCTGCCTCCTCGGCTTCCTGCTTGGTGGCCCAGGCTTCCTCCCTGCCCTGCTCTGTCTCAAACTTGGCCCTCTCGGCCTCCCCTTTGGCCCATTCAGCCACCCTCTTGGCCTCCTCAGCATCGGCCACTTTCTTCGCCAAGCCAGCTATCTGCTCCTCGGCAAGCTTCAACAGCTTCTCTATCTCACCCAGACGCTTTGTCTGAGTTTCAGCCTGCCTTTGGGCACTCTCAAGGCCTGACATTGCACTGGCCCTAGCCTGAGTCATTGCCTTCAGCTCCTCCCTGGCCTTGGCAAGGTCCTCCTCGGACGTCTTGAGGGTCCGAGTAGCCACCAAGCGCCTATCGCGCTCTAAATCCATGGCCCTTCCATGTTCATTGGCTGCCTCTTCCAGCCTGAAGGTGGCCTGTACAGTCTGCCAAACGAAACAGATGAGTTATAATTAGCCGAGCTCAAAAAAGAAATGAAAGCAAAAAAAAAAAAAAACTGAGACAAGAAAAAGCACAAGTGTTAATGTCTTACCATCCCCAAATACCGCTTGAGGCAGAGGAAGACGTCCTTACTCCTCATGGTTCCCAGCTCCGCCATGTCCGCGGGAAGGAGCAGGCATCTCTCCACAGCGTCAGCCACATACGCGCCTTCGCCATCCTTAAAGTCCCTGAGGGAGGAGTCGTCCCTCAAGGGTGCCCCGCGGAGCATTGGGGCAGGGAGCCAGGCCTGGACCTCGGGCGGGGGAGCGACCTGTTTGTCCTGCGTTGAGGAGCCTATCCTCAGTTGCTTCGATGGCCGCTGAGTGCCATCGCCCTCCCGTGTGGGCCCAGATTTGTCCTCAAGGGTCCTCTTGCCCTTATCTTTCTTCTGCTTGGGGTCAGCAGGCTCGTGCCTAGACGGCGGGCTCGCCTGAGGCGGAGGAGGAGGAAGCTTGGACTGTGTTGAGGCCGACCTGGTCTGAGCAGGACGAACCTTTGGGGGAGGAGGAGGAGGAGGAGGAAGCTTCGGTTTGGACTTCCCCGGCTGACCTTCGATTAGGTCGAGTAGGGTGGGTTGGGCTTTCTTCTTGTAGCCCATCTCCAGCCGAGAAGATGTATCCGACGCTAGAAAGTCTGCCTCGGTTAGACGAGGATCACCCAAGTCTCCGGAAGGGTCCTCGGACTGATAGAGTTGCTCGAAAACGCCAAAATCGTCCTCGGCAGGACCAAAGTCTGCAGCGTCCCCTTCCCTCTCTAAGCCCTCTTCCGCGGCCTCTGGGAATGTGTGGGAAGACGAGGGGACTGCTACTGTGACGTCCTCTGAAGTGGAGGTGTCCTCGGGAAACTCAAAGCCGTCCTCGGTCACTTTTATTTTCTGCAGCCGAGGATCCTTAGCTCTGATCACGTGCTTTGGGGCCGCGAATGACTTTTGGAGTGGAGCGTACCCCAAAATCTTGTGCGCAGCTCTGACTTGGTGGTCTGCTTCGTTTTCAAAGGCCGCAGACCTGAGCACCTTCTACAGGTCTTCCCTGTTGATCAAGCTGAAGTGGCGCGCAAGAGAGTGCGGATCTACGGAAAGAAAACACGCCCACGGTTAGAAACCAAATAGTGCAAAAAGAAATAATGCAGAAAAGAAGTCAGAATCTGTGAATCCCCTCCTATTCCCACTGCCCCACCTGGAGTTCCCTCTGTCGTCGGACAATGAAGGCCATCATGCCACGCTCCAGACACGATGAGGAAATCCTCGTTCATCCCCTTGTTGGACTCGGGGAGGCACTGGATAAGCCGGACCCTGTCATCCCTCGTCCTCATGTAGTAGGACTTGCCCTTCAGATGTTGAAGATTGTAGCAGTAATTAACATCATGATGGGTTAGCCTCAGACCCATCTTCTCGTTAAGGGCATCCACACTGCCCAGAATTCTGAACATGTTGGAGGCGCATTGGGTGGGGGTTAACCGAAAGTAGGTGAGGTAACCCCTCATCACCGGCCCCATGGGGATCCTCATCCCCCCTTCAAGGAAAGCGATGATGGGAATCACCACCTCGCCCTCCTGCCTCCGGAGGTGCCACTCCCCCTCCTCACAATACCTTAGGCCCACGTTGGCCAGTATCTTGTAATCGGCGATGAATTTCTCCATCGCCTCCTCAGAGCCAACATGCTTCTTAAGTCTACCCATCCCCAAATGACGCCTAAGCGAGCTAAAAGAAGAGCGAATGAAAGAGAAGGACGAGTAGAGAGGGAAAAAGCTCAGAGAGGGATAGAGTGACTTACAGAAATGAGGAGGAGCTCCTCGGACTGGTTTTTTGTGCTGGAGATGGAGATGAAAATTTGGCTGGACTCTGAATGGAGGCGCAAGAGCTCTTGATTGTAAATGAAGAAGGAGGGAGCGGTTCAAATGGGTATTTATACCCTAGAGGGAAAAGCCGCGCGAGTTCTCCCGCCCATAAATGCTAGACGCATCCCCACCGTTAGATTGTCATCTGCCCGTTGAACGTGGGGAGCATAAAGCCGCCCGAATTTAATGCAGGACACGTTACGCGCACCGAAGCGCCAGTAACGCACCTTGGGCAGTTGAAAAGGCTCCAGTGCTGACGAGGGACAAGACTCGATTGGACATGAAGCAGGTCCGAGGATATCAAAATCCTCCTTTCCGCCCGAGGATGCGGACAGCAAGATTTTGAGGGGCTATTGTGGGGCCAGAATAAGTCAGCAACCCCGGCCCATCCCAAACCGGGCCTAGAGGCCCACGCCGAGGACACCTTGAAGGTCCGAGGTCCGAGGACGAAAGTTTAGAGCCCAGGGCCCAAGGAGCATTGCCGAGGATGGTTACATCCTCGGGAGACCGAGGTCAGAAAGTGGGCATACAGCATACCTTTAAGGGGAGTCTCCCCAAGCATCCAAGGAGCAAATAGCAAGAACCAATCACCGGACATTGAAGCATGGTGGAGGAGCAAGCCCCAGGTGAACTGTCACCTCCACATTAAATGCCCTCAACTAACGCTCTGGCCGCATTAATGAGGATAGGACCTCTGAACAGTGTCGTCTTGGGCGCTGCAACCCACTGGAGGTATGGGAATGCGACTGATGGGACAGGCTCTCAAGTGGAAACCGGGTTGATCAACAAATGTAGGGCTAGGATCAACTGAAAGGGAAGTATATAATGTAAAAAGTCCCTCTTGAGAGGGGGACGGACGGAAAACCAGAGAAAAAGAAGTACTGTAGCAGAGTATTTTCTCTCAACCATTGTAATCTCACTTGAAAGAAATAAGAACAACTTCAACCCCTACAAACCCGTCCGAGGAGCCTTATTGTGTATTCCAACCCATATTTAGGATACCAGCATTCACGTACAACCATGCATGGCCGTTGTATTCTTTGCTAAGGCCTAGCTCTAGAGCCCATACTCTATAAATTTATTGGAGGGTTAGCTGGGCTTGAGTCCACTCTCTCAGTCCGGGGAGAGCGCTCGAAACTGGTCCCTACACTAACCATTAGATTACATGTTCTTATTATATTCTTAATGCTTACAAAATTTCAAGAAAATTAAATATCAATTACTATGTCATCAAATAAATGTTATAATTTCAAATTTTTGTAATCTAAAGTTGTATATAAAAAATAAGTTAATTGATCAAATAGTAAATAATATCTAATTTGAACGAAATTTGATATGCATGTTAAGAACATAAGGAACATGAAATTTAACGGTTGAATTTTCAAAATTCACACCTAAAAAAGAAATATATGAGAAGTTTGAAAAGTTTTTCTCTAAACTAATTTGGAGAGAAACTTTGTTCTTCCCATATTGGTTGATTCTCAAACCCGAATCCGCGGCTTATCTTTTCTGGTTGAACACACCTTCTGTTTTTTGTTTTTTTTTTTAAGTTGGGCTTTTATTGGACTTCTAAGCAACTGGGCCGCGCCTCAGCTAGTTTTTCGAACACACTAGCAAAGTGGGAAGAGAGGATTACATAGAAACATAGAGACAGAGAGACAGAGAGAAAAATGGCTAATCTGTTGCGGCTTCTAAAGCAATGGCCGACATTGCACCACCACCACTGCTACACCTGCGCAACACTACATCACATCTTCATCTCACCCTTACTACCACTCACATCACAAACTCTCTCTCCTCCTCCACCTCTCTCACTAACCACAGTGCCTTCATCTCGTCGCAACGTCCATCTCAAATCACGCGGACTCAGAGTGCACAACGAACCTTCACCGTCCGATCTCGAATCGAGCGACTCAGACTCCGATTCAAAAAAGAGCCGAAACCAGCTGAAACGCGAGGCTCGCCGCGCTGTCCTTTGGGGCATGGACCTCGCTTCTTTCTCTAACCGTCAAATCAGACGTATCCTCAGGTAACTATAAAAGCCCCAAACCCGCATTCATTATTACATAAAAATGCCACTGTACTTTTCTCAAACACCATGAGTGCGTGTTTTCATTTCAGAGTGGCTTCTCTCGACGAAGAGGTTTTCGAAGCTATAATGCTAGTGAAGGTGGTTGCTTGAATTTTGTGGTTAGTTTGTTAATATTCTTTCTTCTTGCCGAAAAGATTTTGGTTATGTGATTGATGTTGAACATAAGGTGTTTGTTATTTTGTCGCAGAAATTAGGGTCTGATGTTCGAGAAGGAAAGCGAAGGCAGTTCAATTATATTGGTACTCAAATTTATTCCTTCTTATCATATTATGAAACTAGAGTTGTGTTCCTCTTGAAACTTGCGTGGAAATGTGTTGATGTTGTTGGCTTGGAAAAACATGTTATAATGGTTTCTAGCTTTGGCATAACATTAATTATCAGAATGTCCTAGGCATTGTACCAGTTTAGTTCCAAACCGGTTTGGAGCTATCTTCCTCCAGACTATTATGCGGCAATTGAAGAGACCATTCAATTGTAGTTTTAGTCACATGACTTTTTGATCGAGTCATGTGACTTGTTTAGTTTTATAAATCGCCACCTAGTGGGTTGGAGGAGATTCCTCCAAATTGGTTTGAAGTTAATCTTTGTTGGTCTGAGCCTATCTATTCTTTTGTTAAATTCATATTCAGTTAAGTTTGAAAGATTAAAAGACAATAGTTAATTGAAGATATCTACTAGCTCAGCTTGTTAGGTGTTTGAGTTATTGGATGACCTAACCTGAAGTCTACACAAGCTTGGACAACGTTAATTAAACTCGATAACTTTCAGTGATTCTAGAATTAGCTGAAACTTGGAGATTTCAAAACTTTCTTCATTGTAAGAGCTCAAAATTTAGAGTAGTTTGCTTCAGTTATGTCAAGGTGCACCCTGAATCAATTTATCAAAAAAAAAAAAAAAAAAAAAAGGTGCACCCTGCATATGTTACAAAAATGCAAGTTCTATAAGTTACTCTCTCGTATAGTGTGTTGACTGTATTTTGTGTTCAATAGCAATGCTTAACTCTGTTATTTCTGAAAGATACCGTCAAAGTTTAGTTGTAAGCATCCATACCACATAAATCTCCATATAATGCAATTGTACTTATCTAATGTCTTCATAATTTTTTTCCTTTTCCTGTATTTCACTTGATATTTGTTCTTATTATGTCGAAATTTCTCAGAATGTAACTTGTCATGCTCCTAAATCACTGAACTGGATTGTATGTTCTATGGTTCACATGTATGTTATGTTAATGAGGATACTTAATTTTTGTTAGGTAAACTGCTACGGGAAGTGCAACCTGAATTGATGGATACTTTAATCCAGGCTACAAAAGATGGTGACGAGAGTAGGCTGCAGGCTTTGAGTGATTCACTGATCATTGAAGATGATGATGAAGAAGCTGAAGAAACGGAAGACGACATGGAAGAGGAGGTATAGTTTCATATTTTGAAAATTTTACCTTCTCTGGAGCCATGTCTCATCTTACTTACTTCTTGAGTACTGTTTTCAGGGGTCTGATGAATGCAACAGCACAGCAACCAGATGGTCTGAAGGTCTGATCAATAAGGACATAAAAATCACCAATGAAGTTTACTCTGTTCAGAGTGTTGAATTTGACCGTCAGGTGTGTTGAATTCCACCTTTGCGATTCTGATTACAACATAAATCGAGTATATTTTTTAAACACAGCTTTCTGACAGTATTTTAGAACATGCTAGCTAGATAAGAGCATTCCCATCAAGGGAGTTAAAATTTTTAGCATATACCATCTCAAAACACTACTTTTTAGCTTTTAACATCTCACTTTATAATACATCATGCATCAAAGATTCTATTTTTTTTTACCACTTCATTTAAATATTGTTTTTTTTATTCTCTGTATCTTCTTTTTTTTTTTTTTTTTCTCTCTTCTTATCTGTGTCTCTCCCTTTCTCTGAAAACCCACCACTTTCTTTGCAAATCCACACCCACAGCTAACTGCTGCCGGCCACCACCATCGAAAAAAAAAAAAAAACCACCCGCCGGCGCCACCACAGCTACAACAACTGCCACTGTCACCACCACCCACAACCATGACTACCAACCACCAACAACTGGAAAAAGAACCACTGAGAGAGAACAAACCGGAAAAACAACCACCGAGAGAGAACAAAAGCACATCAACTCGATGATCCACGCCGATCAAAGACCCACACCAATCAGAGACCCCAAAGATCCTAATCGCGCAATGCCTTTCCAAGATCCTCTCTATAAGGATTTGGAAACACCACCAACTTCAAATTGCTCACAATCCTTGACAGATCCCGCTTCACCATGTCCCACACGGGCTCGGTGAGAGTGTTCGGGGCAGGTCCAAACCTGGTGGGAGCGATACCCGAGGAGGAAGAGGGAGGGGGAGGTGGAGGAGGGGTGGAGGGGACAGATGGCACCTTGTGATTGGTCGGGGGAAGAGGGGGGAGGTTGGAGGAGATGAAGGGGGAGGGAGAAGGAGAGGATGAGATTGCGAAGGTTGGCAGAGAGGTAACAAAAGCTAGGGGAAAGAGAGAAGGGAAAAGTGAGAGAGGAGAGAGAAGAAAGAAGAGAAAAATAAAAAAAGAAAGGGAAAAGTAACCGTTGGAATAAAAAATAATATTTTCGTTTAAGATTTATGCTACAGTGAGATGTTATTGATAACATCTCATTGTAGCTGTGTGTCAAAAATTTTGCCATTTGAAATCTTTGATGCAGTGACTTTTTTTGTGGGTTGATGGTAAAATTTAGCATATACCATTTTTAGCATCCTTAATGGGAATGCTCTAACTTTGCAACTCTATTTGCCTCATGAAGTGGAGGTCACTAATTTGAGTGTCCCCTTCCCCCCTCCCCATGGTGCTAATGCTCATTTAAAAGAAAAAAAAGAATTCCAATTTATTTTATTTTTATTGGCCACTTTGTTTGCTGTTTAGATGAGCTAAGATTGCTATGTTTCAATTGCTCAAGAGCCTTGAGCCTTTCTCCCCAATTTTAACTATCGATTTAAAAAAAGAAAAAGAAAAAAGATTGTTATGTTGTAACATGATCATTTTAATGTGCAATTGAACTTGTGGCATCCTTTTAGAAAGACAATTCATATTATTCAAGCCTCAAAATCAATAGTCCTTACTAGGTTAATCTGCTTAATATAATTATAAACTGTATGGCTCTTTTCAGCGGGACTTTTGGATTGTGTAAGTTTTGCTCTCTATTTCTTATGTTAGCATCTGTTAACAGGACTTGCGTAAACTTATCCGGAGAGTTCACTCAATCCAAGATCAGCAGGCCACCTCTACTGAGGAAAACAAGAAAGAAATAGATGCAGCAATGATGGCTGCCAGACGGTCCCTTAACCGCTTCCTTCATTCACTTGCGAAGCAAATGCCAAGTGATTAACATGTTATTCTATTCATCTGTATCATTATTTTGTGCCCATCAGCAATTCCTTCTGAAGATCGCTGCTCTTAGAAGCATGATAATATTGATGTATCATGAATGGGCACCGGAGCAACGTGGGATCACAGTTTTTCTTTGTTGGATGCCATATTGGCATTTGCCCCCTATCGAGGAGCTGTATGTTATCATGGTGAGGGACTCTTTAATTTCAAAGGCCCAAACCCACCATTTTTTTTTTAGGGAACAAGATGCTAATGAATTGAATTGAAATATAAGATAAGGGGCTAAATTTCAAGTTCAGCATGCCTAACCTCGAGTTTAGAGGGCCCCTAGGTTTTGGTTTGGGCCGTTGTGATATAGCATTTACACTTTGTGCACAACTCAGTAGAGGTTGGGCCATACCAGCATAAAAATTTGGGCCTATATTAGAGCCTAGTTTTAACTTTTAATAATAATGGGAATTGTTTGCAGTGGTGAATCTGGTGATCCACATTCGAGAATAAACGATCTCCAATTTTGACCCACACCGCACAACGGCACAAGGGAAAATCGAAGAGGTTCCTTAATTTGAAAAAACAAAGAAGGCTAGTTCCGCAGTTCTAAATGACTAATTAGGTTCATTGTTTAAGAAAACTAGTATGTAACTGTGCATTAGCACGAGAATGATGAACTATGGTGGTACTATTGATGTTAGATTAAGTTATAAAACATATAAGATATTAGTTTGATAAGGACATTTGGAGGTACGGAAACAGTTTTTTCTTGTAATTTTAATGATATTGGTTACTTTAAGTTTTTCATTACACTACTATTATGTATATAATTTTGAAAATCACTATTGGATATTACATATAGAATATCAATTCACAGTCACTGTCCATGAAATTCTACTAAATACAACACAGAATAAAAGAATAATTTGGTCTAATAGTATCTCCTAAATTGAATGGAGATAGGTGCATAGGATCATTAAACTCGATTTCAATTTGTTACGTTCAACTCTAAACAATTTAATTTGTATGGAAAGCTAATAAAAGCAAAATTCAATTTTTGAATCTAATTAAATTTTCTCTAAACATTGGTTATATATATATATATAATTAGGTTTTTTTTTATGGTTTATTTATATTGAACTCTTTGTTTTCTATATTGAATTAACTCACTTGATACAAAAATTTAAAAACTTACATTAGATGAGACAAGTGAAGCAAAATTAAACTCTAATTGAATTCCAATTTTTACACAGAATTAACTAACTTGGCACAAAAATTTAAAAACTTAGATTAGATAGGACACGTGGTGCAAAATTAAACTCTAATTGAATTTTAATTTGAAATCTAATTGAATTTTCTTTCAATTTTGCCTATTAATATATACTAGCATGTAACCCATGCAAATGCATGGATGCATTTAAAATTAAATATAATTCTTATTATAAAAATATAAATAATTAGTGAAATTAAAAAAAATAGCGTGTAACACATGCATACGTATGGATACATTTAAAATTAAACACAATTTTTATCATTAAAATATAGACAATTAGTCAAATTATTTTTTAAAAAATGTAAACGTAATTAGTCACATATTAAAATTCTTTCCTAAATTTAATACTACTTATGATAATTTTTTTTCTTCTAATTTTTAATAAGATAGAACATGTGGTGATCTTTGTTGTGTGGTGATTTTTATTGAGTATATGTGATTTTATTTATTTATTTATAATTTTATAGTTTATTAATATTAGATTCTTAGTATTTTGCATCCATTAACTCACTTGGTACAACGATTAAAAAAACTTAAGTGGACATATGGCACAAATTTAAGTGAATAATTATTGTGTGATCCCACATAAATTTAGACACATGACACAAAATTGGATTCTAATTTCAAATTTTCATTAAACTTTCTTTGAGTTTTGCCTATTAATATATATATATATATATATATAGACTAACTTGTAACCCCATGCATATGCATGGATATACTTAAAAGATATACATTAAGATGCATAGTATAATTCTTACATATATAATTTAAATATTATTGATAATTATTCTTATATTTTTTTTTAAAACTTTTTAAAAAGAATTGTAAGAATATTATTATGTAGAAATGTAAATTTTTTATTTTTTTTTTATATTCATTAATTCTAAACTCTTTGGTTTTTGTATGCAATAACTCACTTGGATGGATATTTATAATATCTTCTCACATTTGACTCGAAAATTAAGAAATAAAATTTTCTATATGTAAAGCTCCTCATTCTTTCCTTCGTGCTCGTGAAGAACTTAACTAGTGTATAATATTCATAACTATATTACTCGTATGATTTTCTCAGTCATTAATGAGTGTATAAAATCAATAACTATATTACTCGTACAATTTTCGGGAAATGGAAACTCTATTGTCAAGAGTCACATAATTCAACTAGTATTTTTTAGTATTTTTAACGGAGACTCCAAAGTTCAAATCATTCCGCCTCCAATTATTGAAATATCTACACGCACGCACACAAAAATCTTCACAACAATGAATAATCTTCATGAATTTACGATAGACAACTTGCCATATAAATAACATCACTCGTCAACTTGTAGCAGGCCTGGGAAGATTAGAGGTTAGTGGCCAGCAGTGGACGGTTCTTAAGAGAGTAATGGATTTGTCACGAAGGTAAAATACACAGTTGCAGATAAGATAAGCTATATTGTATGGTTGTATTTCATAATAATGAAGTCTAGATATTCTCATTTTGTTCTCTTTTTGCATCAGCTGATGTGATATAAAAATACTTTAGATATATACACATCATGATTACTTAAAGAATGTTATCACTTGTTGGCCATGCATGAAAGATTACAAAGCAAAAGATGCCAAACCTTTCAAGTGTGTTTAATTAATCAGGTTATGAATTATGATTTCAAGATTGCGGCTTCTGATGGAAGCTCTCGTGTATCTTTTATTTTTGTTTAATGTGAAGTGTTTGAGATGGGCCGGTAATCTTATTTTGGAATGCACGCAATTTCTTAAAGTAGAATTTCGCTTTGGCAACATAAAAAAATAGTCACACTCAGAATCCAGCTATAACTTGATCTTTCTTGAAAGAAATTCCTTCCATGCGATCGAACGCATTCTCGAGTCTGAATTGAATTCTACTTTTTGAAATTTTATCTCACAATTTCAACATTTTCCGCGAATCGCATGGAAGTTTGGTATCTCATAACTAAGACCTATGAAATTGTTGCTTTCAAGTGTGCTAGACTAGTCCTCTTTTGTGATGATTGATGAAGACAATACCTAGGCTGTCTTTGACAAGTATTTCATTTGGTTCATGCATGAATCAGCCGTAAATGTTACCATGACCAGTGGTAATGCAATCAAGTGTCTCTTATAAATTTTCTCGCGCGAATAGAAATTGCAGTTGACATGTACTAAAAGCTGTCGTGCCAATATGTAATACTTCAAGGTTCCAGTTAATGTATGCCTTAAGAAAATTTTTATGAGAAATTGAAAAAATTGACAAAAAAAATTAGTTATTTTTTCATTTTTCCACGAATTTTTTTTTAATTGTTTACTAATGTATACCATAAGGGCATACTTTAGTAAAACCTAGACTTCAAAAACATATTATGGTAAATTACTAATTGTTCCTATACCTATCCCAACCCAAAAAAAAAAAAAAAAAAAATCTAATTGTTCCAAAAGTTTAACTTCTTAAGACAGTGATTTTTTTTTTAAAGAATTAAGACAATGAATTTAATCATTTAACTGTAAGAATTCTTCAATGACCACAACGAAATCTCATAATAAGTTAAGGTGTTAGCCTACCATAAGTAAACAAAAACAACATAGAACAAGATTATACCTGAACCCATAATCAAAAGAGTTATTCTAACACTTCCTCTCATGTGTGTATCCCAACTCCCCTTCAATAAATGAGATTTTTATTAACCTTTTAAATGGTTTAAAATGGAGAATTGCATGGCTATCAGCTTGATAATTAGTAATTAATTGTCTAAAAAAATATGATATGATGAATTTAATCATCTAACTATTATCTATTCTATAATATATATATGTCATGGTATGATGGTAGGCAGTTTTATCTTCAATTTTTAATTTTGAAGAGGTTGAGTCTTGAACTCGAACACACGACCTGTTACTTTTTGTGAAAGACACTTGTCATCGCATCAAGACTCGGCCTCTACTAATATTTACCATAATATTTAAATAAAAAAAAATAAAAGAGAAACAAAAGGTCATATTTTCTCTATCTTTTTTGTATATTATATGGTATACCGACTATATCTAACATATTCCAAAATCTAATGTTGCTTTCTTATTTTAATTAGGAGGCCAGCTGTTTAATACCTTTTTTTCATCATGAATCATGATTATGACATAATTAGAGAAAAGGGTGAGTGCTTTATGACAAAACTAAATTCCACTTACTCGTGGGCACTTACTCGTGGCCAATGGTTTATTTTTCAATTATACAATTTGTCACGACTTGATGGTATATATTATTAATTATTATCGGTGAACCATCACTTTTACATGAATTCATTTTTTTTACTATTCACAATCGCATATATCAAAATTGTGACAAAAATTGTGTGTTTAATTATAAACTTTTTTCATTGAACCTGTTGTGCACATACTTTTTATTAATAGCATAATACTACCACAATATCTTCTCACTTAATAAAAAAGGAAAACAACAATACTGGTTTCACTTTTTTTTCCCCCTAATTAAGTACAATTATTGTTTAACTTACCCCAAAGAATGACATCCCATTTTTTTTCCTGAAATTGAATATTCTAATTTTGGTTCTCCTAAAATATTTTCAATTTTTTTTTTTTTTTGAGAAACAAATATTGTCAAATTTCAAAAGTTAACAATCTTTAATATTATATTAAAGATTGTTAATTTTGGTTCTCCTAAAATATTTTCACAATTTGTCACGATTTGATGATTTATATTATTATTATTATTAGGACAAAGTTTAGCTACAAAATTAGTTATAGCCTAAAATTACAACCTTATTCAATATCTTTTTATTGGATATGAATTTAGACAAATCCACCATTGGATTATATCTTCTTCTTATATCTTCCATGCTTGCAAAATTTCTAAAAAATTAAAGATCAATAGCTATGTTATTAATAAATTATTTAAATTGCAAGTTTTTGTAGTTTAAAATTATGTATAAAAGATAAACTTATAGATCATATAGTAAATAATATCCAATTTACACAAAATTTAACATGTGTATTAAGAGCGTAAATAATATGCAATTTAACGGTTAGATTTTCAAAATATTCAATAATATTTATTTTATTCAGCAAGGTTGTAGCCTTAGGGTACAACCAATTTTGTAACTAAAATTTATCTTAATATTATCGTGAACCATCATTTTTACATGAATATATATATATATTCTACTATTTACAATTACATATATTAAAATTGTGGCAAAAATTATGTGTTTAATTATAAACTTTTTTTTTTCACTGAATCTATTATGCACATACTTTCTACTTAATAGTATAATACTACCGCAATATCTTCTCACTTAATAAAAAAGAAAAAGAACAATACTCTTTTCACTATTTTTTCCCTAAGTACAATTATTGTTTAACTTACCCCAAAGAATGCCATCCATTTTTTTTCCTTAAGTGGAATATTCTATTTTTGGTTCTCCTAAAATATTGTCAAATTTTAAAAGTTAACGATTTTTAATATACTGATTTCTGAATGAGTAATGCTACAGCCCCAAACTATTTTACAACATTTTTACAAACTATTAATGTGGCAAATTCTTACTAGTTTTAATTTGGCCCCATTACTAACATTACATTTTTACTTACCAATAATTATTTGGAAAATGCTAAAGCTACATTAGCTTAGGCCGTACTCGGCATACTTTGCAACGTCCTAGGCATGCATGGCAACATCCTCGAACGGAGTCCCACATCGAAGGAAAATCCCCCCACTTGCTGCCTTATAAGCTGTGAAGCGAAGGGAGTAGTGTATCATTGGTTTAGTTATTCGGATAACTATAAACCGATGGTACACTACTCCCTTCGCTTCACAGCTTATAAGGCAGCAAGTGGGGGGTTTTTCCTTCGATGTGGGACTTCTAGGACTCCGTCCGAGGACGTTGCCAAGCATGCCTAGGACATTACAAAGCATGCCGAGAACGGCCTAGGACGTTGCCATGTATGCCTAAGACATTGTCTTGCATGCCTAGGTACCCACATATAGCATTACTCTTTTTGAATATACGATTGGCATTTCTTTTATTAAAGTTTTATAAAGGAAAATTTGAAAATTTGTATTTAAATAAAAAATATTAAATAATTTTCTCTTAAAAGTTTAAGCATCAAAATCAAACTGGACAAAGAGAGTGGAGTAGCTAGGTTTTATACACAAATTGGCTGTGTCATGAGTCATGACACTGAAAACTGAAAAGTGAAGAATAGAGAGAGAAACAAAGAATTACAAAGGAAGTAGGGCCGATCGAGCCCATATGCATCGGATAGGGGCAGGACCCAACCAGGGTTAAAGTCGCGGCTGCTGGAATGATGCGTCAGACAAAGCCTAAAGCCCAATTTGATCGTGACCCCACCTGACTCATGAGACTAGAGACAGTTTAGACGCCGCCGGGGGGCGGGGGGACACATTGGATAAGATAGGCGCCGTTAATTAGGACTATATATAGTATATAATATATAGATCGAGTGGGAAACAAAGGTAGTCAAATTGTCAAAATAATACAGTCACCTATATTTATCAAAAGTTCAAAACAAAATATACTTCTCTGCCGCCTCGTGAGAAATCCGGTTATTAATTTATTATATAGTTAATGAAGATGTATCTTGTGAAGCTATTTTATCAAGTCATTCTCTCGTGTCTTCTCAAAAAAAAAAAAAAAAAAAAACTCACTCTCTCGTGTATGTTTGTTGGGAAGTTTCTCATTTTTTTTTTCTTTTCATATTTTGATCTAAGTTGTGATTTTTGGTGGTAAAGAAAGTACTAATGTAAAGCATAAACCATGTCTAACATTTGCCTATATGAAGCACAAACAGTTCATTTAGAGTGCTATACTCATGTCAAATACGTGTTGAACATTTGACACTTTAGACACTTTTGCATACGAGTCCAAGCTAACTATATTTTTTTTTTTTAAATTAAAAAAAAAAAATACAAGACACACCCAAGACACACGAGAACGAGAGGAATTAGATGCCCTTTCACAAAACAAAGAAAACATTTATGCTCTAAATAATAATATTGCTTAACTATATATAAAAATAAAAATATATTTAATAATTAATTAATATACATATCCTCATCATACTAATGTTTTATTTTTTAAAAAATTGTCATGTCACTATACTGTACCCGTGCCCATATGGCACATTTCAGTGCAACCGATTCCTAGACATTCACATTGGGTAATGCATATTCCCTACAAATACAAAATAGATAATATTGTTCATAAAAAATATACCAAAAAAAAAAAAAGTGCAGATGTGCTGCAGTAATAGCAGATGTGCTGCGGTAATATGTAAATTTCTCTCTCTCTCTCTCTCTCGGTTTGGCTGCAATTTTGTTTCTTTTGTTACTGGTGTGTATATAAAATAGTATAAATTTAGTATGATAAATTGCATGATTTGTTGTAATTTGTATGCAATAAAAGTGATGTATATATGATATTACTCTAATTACGACTTATCACCAATCAAATTATAAGTTGTTAAAATAGTTTTTTTTTGTTTTGTATTTTTTGGTAAACATTGTTAAAATAGTTCTTTCTCTAGCATTGCACCTAACGACCGCATGGGACAATTAATTATCAAGAACCGGATTTTTGGGCATTACTCCTTTCACCCAATCACTTCAGAGAAAGACCAAATCAAAGGAAAGAAAGGAGACCATTTAAGCCCTACAGGAAAAACATATATAGCTTGGAATACACTATTTCAGTCCAATTGTTTGAGCTGAGTAAACATCAATAGCCTCTCGTGAAGTCGTGCTCATGCATTTTCAGCACTCATTTTAAATGGTCGTAAATCCATATATAGTCATAACTGCTACGAATTAATGAGGGTGACAACATGGCCAATACAACACAATTAACCCATTTTTTCTAAACCCTTGATAGCCTCCCATGGCTGACCAGTACTGGAATCTGTATACCATTTCTGCATTTTACGTGCTATATTAGCTAACTTGTAGAAGTAAAATACAACCTGCACTCTAGTCTAAGGAGGTGGCTATATTGTATTTGTATATATATTTTTCAAAACAACAATCTTTTTCTAACATTTGTAGAAAATTCAGCATGTTTCTTGAGATCGATGTTTTACTTCATATAAAAATCTCACTTGGATATTTACGGTGGGCTTATTATTTCTTGAACCTCAGAATGCCAAGTAGCTGTTTTCTGGTAAGACTATTTCCCTGGAAAACCTAATTTCATATTGAAATTTATGATAGCAGTTGAACCATATTCATGTGGTTTTTGAGACAGTTTCAAAAGTTGAAGCCAAGTTCAACTGTCCCTCGAGAATCCAATGTCGGCAGTTGCTCGGTTTAATTAAATTAGTTGAAGTGTTTTAATTTGTGGGCCAGAACATATATGGTCAATAGACGATAGACCAGAAGAAATACGAATTGAAGATTGACCTTTTTGAGGATATCATACTAAAAAACAAAACGGGTTCAAATTGAAAAGCTAACCAAAGTGGACTAATCCAATATGAATGTTAATGATTGGATTGCTAATTATTTGGGTAACCAGATCTTGACTCAGTTGAATTCCCTTTTATCATTATTCAATGCATAGTAACATAGGTTTTGGTTAATTCCTACTAACTTGGTTTTTGTTTTGTTTTTTGGTTTTTTTTTTCTTAGATTGTTTTGGTCCCGACCATTTGTAGGGGAAATGTCTATTGCACACACTTACTTTTTTTTTTTGGTAAGCAGCACACACTTACTTACTTACTTACTTACTTATACAATACACATACTCAGTTTTTTAAACTTAAATGATGATTTCAAATCACAAATTTTGTGCAAAAGTGGTGAGTGAGTGTGTAAATTATACATTGCTCTTGTTGTAAACAAGTTATTTCTTTATTTATTTTGTATCTATTTGGAGGTTTATTAATTATTTCAGTTGTTTTGATCCCATGATATGTAATATCAAGATATTATGTTCATATAAAACCGATCCCTAATTGGTGAGATAAAAAATTTTGAAAAAAAAAATGTTCATAAAAGAGATAGTTAAAATCACATTGTTATGATTTGCAAGTGTTCGGTTAAGAGCTTTGCAGTTCAATTGGTTAATACTCTTTGGTATTTCTAATAGCTAGATCAATCCTCCCACCCTTAATTATCAAATTATCTATATAAATAAATAAATAAAGGATTCACGAGTGTTTATGGGGTTAAACATTATTATCTCATTAAATTATGTGAATTAATAGACGTGGACTACAAACCCACACATAATGGAGGGTGATTATAGAATACTCTAAATGCACAATATAAACATACTCTCTCTCCTCTCACATAATAGTAGATCCTACTAATTAAATTCCGGGTAAAACTCACAATTTTTTTTTTTTTTAAATCTTTTTCTTTTGTGAAGGGAACCCAATATCTATTTGAAAGAAGGTTACATATTTAATGTGTTTTTTGAGTAGTCTATAATTTTCTATAAAGAGTTGAAGGAGATTCTTCCAATGGGTTTGGGAAAAAAAAAAAAAAAAACCTTATCCTATGGATAACATATAATTTAGAAGCTTTTATTTTCCTTTTATTTATTTATTTATTTATTTTTATAATAATTTTTTTCTAAGAATTTCAACTTATGACGTCCGCTCCTAATGATAGTTCTTTATCATCAGACCAAATTGAACTTCAAATCTCTTATTCAACTATCAGAAACTTTATCAGTTAAGCTAACTGAAACCCACATTTAAAAAAAAAATATATATATATATTTATAACAAGAAGCTTTTATTTTCCTCCTCTTACATTGAGCGTGTGCCAAAAGATATATTGATTTGAATGGTTTACTTCTAACGTCCAAAGTATCAACAAAATGATAAAGAATTATTAGCATCGGCAAGAATGGCGGGACAACATGTTTAGAGGACTATTAAGGGATGAATCCAAAATGTATTTTGATGATTGAAATGATGAGGATTAATCTGTCGGTGTGTATATATATACATTGCTGAATTTTTTACCGTAATAATATATTTAAATGACCGTGGTATATTTTATATAGAATTATTATTGATGGTGAACTAAAAAATTGAACCAACTCCAATTCGTCCATAAGAGTCGTCCAGATCAGAAAGGTTATCCTAGCATAAGAAGGTCATCCCTCGTAGGACGGTCGTCCATGGGCATGAGGGTCGTCCATCAGGAAAGCGCCTGGACGACCCCCAACACTTAGGAAATTTCCAGAAATAGATTTATCTACAAAAGCTTGTAAATTGGACCACGTGCTACTATTTTGAAACATGAGCAAAATCCTTGTTTATCGCTATAACTTTCTACTAAGTACTTAACTTCCAATGGCAGTTGTAGAAAATAAGATTGAATATTCTAATTTCTATAGCAATTGTGGAAGTTAAGTCTGAACCTTCTAACTTCCACAAATATTGGGGAAGTTACGAAACAAGTAACCACTCCAAAACTCACTATATAAAGACTCATCTACATCAAATGGAAGTAAGTTTTCACTACTCCTAAAGTTAGAATTCTTAAGTTCTAGAGGAAAAAACTAACTTAAGCATCGGAGGGTTCTTGGCCGGTTCACCCCAGTCACCTTTGATCTTATGTCTTTTTCTTTTCAGGCCTTCCAAGCAATCACTAGCCCATTGAAACTCGAACCATTCATCCTATTGATTTTCTTTGCATCATCAGTTGGCGCCATCTTTGGGAAAGATTAAGTTTGCATTTTGCAATTTATCTTTCTTCGACAAAAGGCTGCATGGTTCAGACAAGATCAATGGCCACTAGGAGAGTAGGAATGCTTCTAGTCATCCTAACCGTGATCGCCAGTCAGCACTTGTCATGCAACCGCCATCCATACAAGAAGTGCAGTCCATGGCAGCCGCTATAGCAGAGTTAACCCGTCAAAACCAAGAGTTGACTAGGGAGATTAACCTAAGGAGACAACATCATGAAAGATGTGTGGAAGGACAAGCCCAGAGTCAAGAAGATGGAGAAAATGCTGAGCACGAGAACCAGTCAAGGGGTACCGCTTCACGAAGGGTGCCACACTTGGAAAGGGAGATAGATCAAATGAGAAAGGCCATGGATGAGACGAGGGAGATCATGAGAAGGAAAAATCCCGTAGATGATTTAGTTCATCAAACTGATTCCCCTTTCATGGCATCCATCAATAGTCATTACTTGCCTTCTAAGTTTAAGATGCCTTCCTTGGACTCATATGATGGAACGCGCGACCCGTGTGATCATATCGCCACCTTCAAGACTACAATGCATCTTCATAGGTTCCAGGTGAGATTATGTGTAGGGCCTTCCCTACCACCCTTAAAGGGCCAGTACAAGTGTGGTTCAGTAAGATACCTCTAAACACTGTTGGTTCTTTTGAAGAGTTAAGATTTTTGTCAATAACTTTATCGGAGGACAAAGGCATAAACTCTCCTCGTCCAGCCTGCTGACTATAGAGCAAGGAGATAATGAGAGTTTGCGATCATTCTAACTTGTTTATCTTCCAATGGCAGGCTCTTTTACTTAACTTCCAATGGCAGTTGTAGAAGATAAAATTGAACATTCTAACTTCTATAGCAGTTGTGGAAGTTAAGTCTGAACCTTCTAACTTCCATAAATATTGGGGAAGTTACGAAACAAGTAACCACTCCAAAGTTCACTATATAAGGACTCATCCATATCAAATGGAAGTAAGTTTTCACTACTCCTAAAGTTGGAATTCTTAAGTTCTAGAGAAAAAACTAACTTAAGCATCGGAAGGTTCTTGGCTGGTTCACCCCAGTCACCTTTGATCTTGTGTCTTTTTCTTTTCAGGCCTTCCAAGCAATCACTAGCCCATTGAAGCCCAGAGCATTCAGCTTACTGATTTTTTTTACATCATCAATTATTGTAAGGACAAACAAGTGGAATGACTAGTTGGTGTTGGAATGACTAAGACAAATAAGTGGAAAAGAAAAATACTCCTCAGTCAAGTCCAAGAATGGTATGTTCTTATATATATTTCTCTTAGACTTATACAAATATTCAAGTTCTTGGTTACAAAATAGTTTTCTTTGTAAGGACACGTTTTTCATCCTCCATTCTATAATGGAATCCTTCCCCTTTTATACTCCCTTCCCTTCTTTCATCTTAGCCTTCCACGTGTAGATCAAATTTCTTATCTCCTTGATACTTGTCCCATCAACACCTTCCTAAAATCTTTGTGGATAGTCATTAGGTTAGAAGTCATTGTTCAGGTATCACTTCCATATTAATGTGGCTAGTTGGTTAGGTGCAAAGCATTCAATGCGATGGTAGTAGCTTTCTTTCCAGATATATCTCAATTCTTTGTTGACTCACCTCTCTCTGAAACTTATCCTCCCAAGCACGATTGCCCACTGCCTAGTACTTGATGGGTGGTCGAACTTTAGGCTTCCACTTTGTTGGCCGAGGAAGGGTGGCTCCTCGGACAACGTCACCTGTTTATTATGACCAGACCTCTTCCTCGGCCTAATAATCTACTTGCCTTCACTAATACTTGTCTGTCCTCAGGCTCTTTGACATCCTCGGATGCGGCCCACGGTCCAATATCCTTATCTGGGCCTTTCATCCCTACAATCATTATCACAAATGCAAAAATATTTTTACCAACATAAAAAGAAAAACAACATAGATAATAAAGTATTCACAAATCACAATAGGAGATGTCCCAAATTCTAAACTCACCACATCATGTTATAAACAAAAAAAAAAAAAAATACTGGTCATTTGATTTGGAATATTCTCTTAGGATTAATGAGAACCTTTCAAGATTCCTAAGCATTCTTATTTTTTGTTACAAAAGTCCCAAGTGCACCTTATTTTGAAAAAAAAATCTCTCTTTTATGGGAATATAAATTATTTGTTAAAAGAGTAAATTTATTTACACAACTTATTTCTCAAAAAATTTCACAAATAGTAATGTAGTAAGTTGTGATTATTGGATGAAAAAGTGAAAATAAAATGCATTTTTTTTAAAAGCGAAAATGTATCAATAAAGTGCATCGCAAAACATATTGTTGGGCACAACGGAAGTTATCAATCTTTTCTTTTATTCTTCTTTGTTTTTCTTTTGGAGTTGAGGCAACTAATCACTATGAGTCTATGGGCCATGCAACTTTTTTACTGCATCAAGTTGCATCAAGTTACAATTAGTGCTATGGATGTAAGGGTCATCAATGGGCTGGGCTACGACGGCCTGGCCCATTTTTTCCTTTTTCCGTGGGCTTAATAGGCCGTTGATTGGTCAATGGGTTAGGCTCGGGTGAGCCAAAAGGGAAAACCCTAGCTCATATCCCTGCTCATGGGCAATTGCCATTTTATTTTTAATAGACTGGCCTACTAAATAGCAATTGCCCATGAGCAATATCAATGATATTGAGTAAGGTTGTACCCTTAGGCTACAACCAATTTTGTAGCTAAATTTTGTCCAATATATATTTAGTAAACGTAATTTAACACAATCTCTTAAGTATCCTAGTTGTTAGGTGTCTGGTCTTAAAGTTTTCCTCTCTCAACTCTCAAGTTCAACCCCACATCTCCTAATTATTTTGTTATAAATGATGGGTTGATGGGTTGGGCAACAAGCCAAGTTATTGGGCCAGCCCAATGAGAGCCCATGGGCAAAAAAATCAACCCACCTCACGGACTAATGGTCTCAACAGTTCTGTGCATTGTTTTAAAAATTAGACCGGATCGGCTGATTCAACTGGTTGAACCAAGAATCAAACCTAGAATCAGTCTGGTCAAAATCGAGAAAACTAGTCAAGAACTGTGTTAAACTAAGAACCGGTCCTTTTTTTGGTTCTTTGACCGGTTTGGTTTTTAAAACCATAATTCCATGCCAAGGCGTGGGTTATCTAGTGACCATTATGCAGATGATTGTTAACAAGTGCCCTTAATTAGGCATTTTAAGGAAAAGTAGAAAGTGCCCTTAATTAGGCATTTTAAAGAAAAGTAGGTCAACTACGTTGGATTTCTCATCCCTAAGGCATTCATTAATCATTTTTTTATGCAAGAAAAAATTTCTACTCGAACCTAATCTAAATGTGTATATGTGTGTAAACTACCTCCTGGAGACTTAAACCCTAGCATTTGCCTCTCACACGCCACACCACACCAAGGGTGCGCGGTGATAGGCATTCATTAATCCTGACTCTTATAAGATTAGGAACAACTGTGGTTATGGGATGTTGTACATTTAATTTTTGCCAATTAACCTTGGCTCTTTCCCCCCACACCCCCACAAGTATTTATTCTTTTGGAGTGACTACCACACCAAGGGTGCACAGTGATAGACATTCATTAATCCTGACCCTTATAAGATTAGGAACAACTGTGATTATGGGATGTTGTACATTTAATTTTTGCCAATTATTATATTACTACTCCTAAATGACATGCGCTCGTGCATATCTCTTGTGGTGCTAAAAAAAACAGGGGTAGGTGACATATTGACAAGGAAATTAATGACATACCAAAAAAAGAAAAGGAATTTAATGCAAACAAATTAATAAATACTAAATAGGAGTTATCACAAATTTTTCATATCTGTTCAAAGTTAAAAAATGTTGTTTTGACTTTTAACGCATAATACGTTTTTTTTTTTTTTTTTAAGTAATGTTACAGTCACAAACTATTTTATAATATTTTTACAAAATGTTATTATGGCCAACTTTTTATTAGTTTTATCTAGGCCTACAACTAATATTACTTTTCTATTTACTAATAACTACTTACTACATCAACAATTTGTAAAAAATTTTATAAAAAAGTTTGTATCTCTAGCATTACACTTTCTTCGTTATTATGCATATTCATAAAAGATCTTGAGTCTGTGAGCCTGAAATTAATTAGCTATTGATAATTTAATGTTGCAAATCAGCCGAAAACAGGGGATATTGATTACCTGTATGGATAAGACGTGCTCTTATTTTCTTTCAAAAAATAAGTGTCTTGATAACAATATCGGAAACATGTAATTTATCACGAGTAATGCTATACATGCAAACTAATTTATAATATTTTTACAAATTGCTGATGTTAATTTAGTAATTTTCAAATAATTATTGGTAAACATAAATGTAATGTTAGTGGTGGACCCATATTAAAACTAATAAGAATTTGTCACATCAATAATTGATAAAAAATATTATAAAATAGTTTGTGGCGGTTGGATTACTCATTTATCATAGCTAGGGGTGTCCACGGGAACCCAAGAACCGACTCACCCGCCCAAACTGCTTGGGCCGACCCAAAAACCGGCCAACCCGATGCCGATGACGGTCGGAGACGGGTCTCCGCCACCAAAAACCGACTTAAGCGGGTCGGATGGTGGGTTTTCTTCTTCAAAACCCGATATACCCGATCCAACCGACGAAACCCATGAAAGAAGGCCGGTGTTCCTAGATCCGTTCAGATTCATCGATATTCCGGTGAAGGTTTGGTAGTTTTTGGTTAGATCCGGTGAAGATCTAGGTTTTCTTGCTTAGATCCGACGGAGAGATAAAGATTTTGCTCAGATTGCACGTGCTTTTGCTTCGATTTTCCTTAGATCCGACGATGAGAAGAAATTTTCGCTCAAATCTGAGTTTGATGTGGTGGTTTTTGCTTTGATTTTTGCTTAGATTTAGTGATTGTCGCTCAAATCTGAGCTTGAAGTTGTGGTTTTTTTTTTGCTTAGATTTAGTGATTGTCGCTCAAATCTGAGCTTGAAGTTGTGGTTTTTTTTTTGCTTAGATCCTGTGATTTTCGCTCAAATCTGAGCTTGATGTTGTGGTTTTTCTTTGATTTTTGCTTAGATCCGATGAAGATCTGGTGATTCTAACTCAGACCAAGGCCGACCGACCCAACCGTTGTCCACCGGAGATCGATTCGACTCAACCTGAGGTCGTCGGCAGTCGGTGGCAAGTCATTCAGCCGTCCACCCAATGTAAGCGGGTCGGTTGCGGGTTGGGCATAAACCCTACCTGGACCGACCCGTGGACACCCCTAATCGTAGCTTTGTGCCTTCGAGCTTCCTGTGTTTCCATAAGGAAAAAACTTTGTTCTATACAGTGTGTTTTAGCCTGAAAAAGTAATTTAAAGTCACGTTTTTTTAGTTAAAAAAACGCCAGTGAATTTGCCTTCGTTTTGAACGTTTTATTTATTTTTGCCTTCGCACCGTGGTTCCAATACGTATAAAACCAAGTCAGAGCCACGTAAGCTATGACATTCGCTGTTTCAATTCCTTTATAAATACCCCATTCCGGTCATCACAGCTCTTACAGAATCTCACATTGCTCCCAACTCCGGAGAAGAAGAAAGAAAGTCGGATTTGGTCTATGCAACTTCTTTCTTCTTCTCATTCTTTTTACTTCTCTTACATTTCTCTTCCTTCTTTCTCTCTTCTTGTTATAGTCATTGAGTTTTAATGGCTCAATTAACAACATTATTGATGTCCCTGTTAACCCTTTTTCTATCAACACCAGGTAAATAACTTACAAACTAATAACAAATTAGCAACAATTGCATAACATTGTTTTTTATAGACAAAAATGGGTAGGGGCAATATTCCACCGGATGCGAACATAGTAGCATTTTACTTGAATGAGTGTTTTTTTTATCTAAGTGTGGCACTCTACCATTAAAACATGCCAAATTCTAACAAAGTTATTTTCTTTTCTTTTCAATTACAGGAGTGATTTCAACGACTTTTACTATATTAAACAAGTGCGATTACACAGTATGGCCAGGCATTCAATCCAACGCAGGAATAGCTTCACTTCCAACCACAGGCTTCGCTCTGCAGAAGGATGAGTCCAAAACAATCACTGCACCAGCCTCATGGGGCGGTCGATTCTGGGGCCGAACCCATTGTTCCCAAGACTCCACAGGCAAATTCTCCTGCGTCACAGCTGATTGCAGCACCGGCAAAGTTGAGTGTGCAGGAAGCAACGCTCTGCCACCGGCAACTCTAGCCGAGTTCACGCTCGATGGTTATGGCGGTCTAGATTTCTTCGATGTTAGCTTGGTCGATGGGTACAACCTCCCTATGCTTGTGGTGCCTCAGGGTGGGAAAGGTCAGAATTGTACAAGCATTGGATGCGTGAGCGACCTTAACGAGTCTTGCCCTTCGGAGCTTAAGGTTACGAGCGCCGCCGACGGAGGTGCGAGCGTCGCGTGTAAAAGCGCGTGCGCTGCATTAGACCAAGATCAGTACTGTTGTAGAGGCGCGTATGGCACGCCCAACACTTGTAAGCCTTCAACGTACTCTCAGATATTTAAGACCGCGTGCCCACACGCGTACAGTTATGCCTACGACGACAAGACCAGTACCTTCACTTGTGGCTCTTCGCCGGATTACACCATCACCTTCTGCCCCACCCCTAACACTAGGTAAATTTACTTTTATCTGGAGACACATAAATTGACACAATTTTTTATCATAACTCGTCACATATCGAGTTCTAATTGGTAAAAGTATATTTTCATATGACCCACCATCATACTTTTATCAATTACAATTTAATATGTGCCGAGTTATTGTGTCAATTTATGTCTTTAGCATTACTTTTAAAATGCACACAAACACAGGTAAACAGGTACGACATAGCAATACAAGCCATTTTTAAAAATTATAACGTTAAAGATAAAACTTAGGTACAGTAGTTTATGTGCAGTTTTAGATTCTTTTTATAAGATTTAGTCATATGACTACTTAACTTAAAAATATATTAAGTTCCCATAAGAAAAAATTTACATGACAAAATTTTAAAAAAAGAACCTAAAGAACAGCACATAAGTACTGTACCTAAGTCTTATTCTAACATTAATATGCCACGAGTATAATAAAACATAGCATTAAGAATTTTTAATTTTTTTTAAGGAAACAAAAATACTTTATTAAAACACACAAACATAAAAGTAATATATAAAATTTTTTAAATAAACTTATAATACATTATATAATTAAAGTATCACTGCAAAAAAAAAAATTTAACCTTTGTAACAGTAGTCTGATTATAAGAACTGAAACGGTACAGAACTGAATTTATAAAAACTTATAACAGTAGATACGACATTATTTCCGCTCACCTTAATTATCCGTACATTCTAGCTATTATCTCCCCAATACCGCCAGTAATTTTTTGTCTTTCTCGCGTAACGGTAAAGGGTATTTTTGTCTTGAAAAGGTTAAGACTGCCAATTTGAACGTTGGGCTCGTAAAAAAAAAAAAAAAAAAATTGAACGTTGGGCTCGTAAAAATAAAAATTGAACGTTGGGGTTACTGTTTTGTTTTATCCCCATGGTACTGCCTAACTTTAACAACTGTTTTTGTTTTTGGTAGCGCAACTTTTCATGTTGACACTTGAAAGATCTGAATAGTATATCACACCTTTCTCAAAAAAAAAAAAATGAAAAGTATATCACACACTTTTTTTTTTTTTTTTATAGGACACATGTTTTTATTATTATTTATTTTTCATAAATCACATCACAATTCACAACACGTTATTTAAATAAATCATGCTAATTATTATGTCAGTAGAGTCTCCCACGGCCGTATTTGCCGACCTGGTTTTGCTCATCTTTGTCAATAAACTCGGCAACCAAGAGACAGACTCACACGGAGAACATGGATCATAATAAATCATAATTAGTATGGGTTTTACTTAACTTTCTTGAAAAAAATTTCAATTATGTTCCGCAACATGCTTTGTTTGTTGGGTGATCGTTGCAACTTCTCGTTGTTCAATTGTCAAACCAACCCTTTCTAACACAGAATATATTTGGTCAGTAGTCAATTGTCGCAAACAACTTTGCCTAACAATCATCACTACCCATGATAGAGTCTTATTAACAACAATCATCGAAATGTCAAAGCTCAAATCGAATCAAATGAATAAAGAGAAGTGGGGCAAATACTTTGCTGTTAAAATACCTTTTTTTTAACTTGCCCAAAAGATAACGATACCTCTTTAATACTAGGGTCCCCATATTAATAATGCAATCTCCATTTTTCAGGAATCTCGTCTGCTTGTCTCAAAAATATCATAAACTATGTGATGCAACAATTATCTCCTACCCACATGCATAGATTTCACATGCACATGAGAAGCGCATTACATAAAAAATATCACCGTTATTCCCCGAATCTCTATATAACCTGAAAAGGTGGTCCAGTCATTTAATGCCAAACCGCCATATGGGCGTTGCACAAACTCCAAGCCTATCATCACCACAGATTTTTGTAACGGATAGCTATATAGAGTCAAAAAGATAGCCCAATCAAAACACGACACAATTCTTCAAACTCGTTTTTTTTGGTGTGTACGTTGTTAACATTAAAATTTTTTTTTTTTTTTTTCTCTGCAGCCAAAAAGCTTCACAAGAGCAAAGCACGCAAACTCCCACTACAACGACAAGCTCACCGACCGTCAACAGCACAATGATCTACGAAGGTGCAGAATTTGATGAAAGTGGATGTAACCACGTGTTCGGATCCAAAGCCATTGCGGGTTTTGTCAGCATCACAGTGGCAATTTGGCGGTTTTCGCAACTCTTCTAATCCAAAATATGTCCTATAACTTTATAGCCCAAACAAGGATGGTATTAAAGGTAGTGGGCCCCCTACTGGTTTTGTTCTTATTAAAGGCAATGTGACCTGGATAGGGCCTACACAAAGTTGGCCATGGTGATGTGGTGGTGAGTCAGTATTGATGGTATGTCTTACTCACCAGCACAGATACTAGGAGGACATTCAATGTGAGAGAAAGTGAAAGAGAGTAGTACTGCACGAATAGAACTTTATTAGGCGATTCTTTTGATATATCATTCAATTTTTTAGATAAGGGAGGGGTGGGTTTCATGTCATTATTATGTAACCACCGCATTTTGGTGCTCAAATATTATTGAATTTTTTAGTTTTGCGATTTTGTCTAGTGTGTTGATCTTTTTGATGTCATGTTACTCCGCATATTCTGTCCATTTATAATTCCATACATGAATAAAGAAAGCGTCATAACTAATAAGGTACGTACTGAAAAATTAACAACATTAAATTTAGAGTAAGGATAATATAAACAATGACTGTGTATGTTAGAGGTGGAAGATGATTATTGAAAGTAACAAATAAGCGATTGCCAATGGCCTTGTAGCCAAATGGCACCCAAGTTCCTTTGTAATCTCTTGTTCGGAGGTTCTATCACTCGCACTTACCTAGTTTAAAAAAAAAAAAAGTAACAAATGAGTAATTATTGTACGAAATTATATTCCCCCCAATGGATTTTTTTTTTGGGTCTTTTTTTTCTTTTTTTTTTTCTTATATAAGTTTTTTTTTTTTTTTTTAAGAAACTTCTATAAGTTATAATGGCTAACAATGAGGGAGGCTTTGTTGTTTGTACCCTAATATCATGGAAACACCATGAAATTTTATTAAGGAAAATGTTTTGCTGCATACAACAATAGTTGTTGCATACAGGGATATGTGACAACAAAAAGAAAGGGATATGGGTCAAAGTACCCGGTCATGTGCATTAAACATGACCCTTGAACATAGTCCCTTTCTTTTTGCTACCACATACTCCCGTATGCAGTAAAATATTTCTCTTTTATTAATTACTTGTATAAATGCATGATACAATTGTCGGTTGGTTTTCTGACTTATTTAGATTTTTCAACCATATTGTAATGAGTCTAATCCAATATATATATATATATATATATATATATATATAATAAAATGTAAAATTTTATTTACACAAGACTTCAAAGAAAGGAGTGGTGTTCAGTAAAAAAAGAGAGAGAAAGTAGTTGTGTTATATGGTCTTATTATCTTATAGATTATTTTGGGATTATGATTGTAGCCAAGCTTGAGGACTAATTTAGTAATTTTCACTAAGGAGAGAATTCAATAAATACAATAATTATGCTGACAAACTATTAAAAAAAAAAAAAAATCTCTCTTTTTATCTATCTGTCGTTCTCCATTTCATTTTCTACCCACGTTTGAAAAATGTATTGTGAAAAGAGAACTGCTTCACCCCAAAGTACCTTATGGTTTTAATTTTCTTACCAAACAATTGAGAATACCTTCTCCTCTCTGCCTTTTTCTCCCTCCCCACTCTACACACCCTATATAGATAAATAAGGAACTTAAAATAATTTTTTTGAAAAAGTCATAAAATTTTGGGGAGAATTAAATTCTCCGTAAGCTTTTGGTGAGTAATAAGTTGTATTGTATGCTACACAATTTGGATACTACAGTAGGACTAGAAGATAGTAGGTGTAGCACTATATAATACATAATAGTAGGCTGCGAACTTTTATGTATTTAATAATTTTTTGACTTGGTTAAAAATATTTATTGCTTGTTGAACTTGTACCTCGAATCTATTTTCTCTTTGAACGGGCGTGCATCTTGTACGTGAAGAAGTATCGTTCCGTGTAAGAGCATTAGTATTAGTGGTGCTAAAAAGTTAAATTGTTATTTATAACACTACTAACTACAAAAATGGGAGCACATTAGTAGAATTAAGTGTATATATTTTAGCTTCTCAGCTAGTATTAGTGGTGCTAAAAAATTAAATTATTATTTATAACACCACTAACTACAAAAATGGGAGCACATTGATAGAATTAAATGTATATATTTTAGTTTCTCAGCTACAGTGCACAGCCATCTTTGGCTGTACACTGTAACTCAAAAATAAATAATAAAAAATAAATTTTATTTATGCGATCACACTGATGAAGAATATTTAAATAATTTTTTTTCTTTTTCTCTTTCTCTTTTATTGCTGTGGTAGGTTGCCAACTACTTAGTAGTATTTTTGTCAATTATTTAAGCTATGGTGTATATATATATATATATATATATTTATCTCAAAAAAAATATATATTTTAAATATTAGATGACTACAATTTGTAGGCACCAGTACGAATTAAAAATAAAATAAAATTTAGGCGCTAGTGCTAGTGGTATAGGATTGGAGCGATTGTTGCTAGTAATTATTACCAACTTTTATAGTTTGTAAGCAACAAGCCAACGTCCAGTTGCCCAACGATTTGAGGGGCTTTTAGATTTAGGGTTTATTTGGATACCTTATTTTGCTGAAAATTGAAAACTGAAAATAATAAAAAAAATAATTAAAAAATTACTGTTTACTCTGCAAATTACTGTTCACATGCCTTGGTACACTATTCATGTCCATGAACAGTGCACCAGGCGCTGGCCTAAAAAAATAAATAAATAAAAATAAAATAAAAAAGTTGAAAACGCAAAAAATGCCAGACGCAGGTCATCCAAATGCATACTAGTTGTAATAAAAATGAAATGTTTTCCCCACACTTAATTTTTTTTAAATAATATATTAGGGACTAATTAGCTTTATAAATTAGGGCCTAAAATATTTATCTTGTTTTAAAAAAAGTAACAAGACTTAAGTTGGATTTTCAGATAGTTTTTTTTTTTTTTTTTTTCTTTTTTAATATTTTTAAAAAAAGGGTAGGCTTAAACTGTCTGCCTAAGGCCCTAAACCTCATGAGCCGACTGATCACTTGAAGGGCACACTCATAGATGGTTTTGATTAACTTCTTGATTCGTATTAAGTGGCGGCTTTTGTAGTCCAATCGTGTTGGTTCGAGTGATCAATAGTGGGTTCATATCAATTCAAATTTACCTAACTCCAGTTGACCAGTGACTTTTTTTAAATAGAAATAGGGTGTTTAAAGCTCTAAGTACTTAACTATTTTATCGGGTATATGTAGCCCCGTATCCCACCAAACCATGTATTACAAAGGAGATTGGCCCTTTGTAGTCCCTTGAGGGTGGCTATAAGTTGTTGGTTAGAGATTTTGAACCTGATCCAACCTCATTGATTTTATGTAACCTTAAAAACCATTACAATTAGGCAGTGGTAACTCTAGAATTTTTTTCTAGGAGGTAAATAATGGCGGAACCAGGAATTTGTTGGTGGGGGATAGGCGAGTAAAAAATAAGATGAATAATTTTTTCTGTTTTGTTTGTTTTTCTGTATATACAACTTCCATGTTATATACAATACAACTATATTGTACTATAGTCATTTAGCAAAAAAAAAAAAAAAAAAACTATATTGTACTATAGTCTAAAAAGTTATTAATAGTTTAAAGATTGTTAAGACAACAATCATTGGACGCATAAAAAAATAGAATTAAATAACTAATCGTACATTTTTAACAAATTAATAATAACTTATTATATTTATAAGTTATATCAATTTAATAAAAAAATATAGAATAAATAAGAAGAGTAATACACGTAGGAGTAGGGTTGAGAGTGTTAAATTACTAATTGTCCCAAAAGTTTAAACTATTAGGATATGGTTCATTTAACCACATACTTCTACTCTCTCTCAAAAAAAAAAAAAAAAAACCACATACTTCTAGAGAGTAAGCATGAAACTAAGAAAAATATTACTCTAGTAATAATTTTTTGCTTTTGAAGTATATGGTTAAAACTCGGTCACTCTTTTTGAATTGGAATAAGCAGTAAAATATTTCTTGGACTTAAAAACTTGTAGAGCACTTATCAAACTACTTGATTGGACATAGAGAAAAACTAAGAAAACATAAAAACTAAGGATCATATCCAAACTTGTGGGGGTAAAAGCCCAACAGTATGTATTGGGCCTAGGGCCCTATTTGAAGATTACGGTGTATCCGAAGAGGGGAAAATGATTGAGAAGGATTCCATGTGGGAGAGATATACCTGGAAATGATCGAGGGATATAGTCCGAAGAGATCATCAGTAGTCCGAAGAGTGTATTCTCCTCGGATATAAAGAGTCTCGGTCAAGCAAATACCTAGGAGGTTCGAGTGATCTTCCTAGCGATTCCAATGATAAGGATAAGCTTCGGGCATGTATAAAAATGATAAGAACGGAGAAATATCTAAAAGAAAAAGCTGCTACCACCGTGTTTAATACACTGCAGCAACTTTTCTAGCCGCATTTATGTGGAGAAGACCCCTGAACAGTGCAACCTCAGCTACCACCACTCATGGAGAACTAAAAAGGATACCTGATGTGACATGTACTCAAGTGAATGCTTAAATGAAGAACAAGTGTACGATGAAGATGATTTAGAAGAAGGCTATATAAATGGAAGAGGTCTCTGATGAATGGGGATCGGAAAAAAGAGAAGAAGAAGAGAAGAACGATTTTACTGTAACTCTAAGAACTGTATTCACCTTTCAATCAATAATATACCTCTTCGGACATCAATTTGTTTAGCTTTCAAGTGTGTTTTTACGTTAGTTCATCCTTTAATATCCTAATTAACTGTTGTTTACTTCATGGATAGCCCAGTTTTTTCACCCACACTCTACAAATTCATTGTAATGGGCTTATTGGGCTCCAATCCCTTACCTTTTGGGCTTGGGCTACAAATTTTGGCCCTACAAAACTTATTTCAAATAAGCTTAACAAAATATTTAAGGTAAGGGTGTTTAAAATCTTTATTATAGGGATAAAAAAAAAGATTAAAAATAATATATAAATTTTCTTTTGGGACCAAGTCAAGGGTTTCATTTGAACCCCTGGGCTAGTCATGGAGCCGCCCTTGCCATTAGGTCAAACCCTTTAAGGTTACCCATGACCACTCTTTGGCCGGGAGAAATCAATTGTATTTGTTTAATTCTTTTCACTTGTATTACTGAGAACTCTAACTTTTTTATGGCAAAAGTCTTGATTCTTAATAAATAGTATTCATTTTTTTCATGTCAAAGAGATTGATTAAAAATTACATTTATAAATTCCACTAAGGTACGGCTGACTTTAGACAAAATAATTAAATTACACTAATAACGTAAATATTATACATTTTGTTTTTCTTATTATACTTTGTTTATTAATAATTTAATAATTGAAAAAAAAAATAAGGATTTGAGATGTCTTTATTAGAAACACAAAAAGCACCAGATGAACTACAATGTTGATTATTCTTCTAGCTTATTCTATTTTATTTGTAGCATTATAAAATAGCATTCTCATACTGACTATATAACATCTTATTATTAGAAGGATGTACAATATTTAATAGAAGGAAATACAATATTTAAATTGCATTATATCAGTTTCTCAAAAAAAAAAAAAAATTGCATTATATCACTAGCATGAAAGGAATAAAACATGAAAACGTAATCAAGATATAAGTGATTTGCTTCTTGAAGAAAAAAAATATAAATAATTCATCACGCAATAACGATTAGTATTATTTATGACTTTATTCACAAATAAATATTTGCGAGGGCTATCGATCTATTCAGCATTTGACAGCCATAGACTTTCGTAAGAATATTGTTTATCTATTTATTCAAACAATAATATACGATCATATAGAAAATTGGAAATGAGTTGAACTATTAAATAACTTCACAAACAAACTTTTTAAATAATCGCTATTAATAAAGAAAAGGACTTTTAAATAATCGCTATTAATAGTCCACGACTCTACAAGGGACCTTATAATCTGTATTCTTGTAAAGGACCTCACTCAATCATCCATGTTAGTTCCAGTGAGTTGCAGTCGAGGGTGTGCCTAGAGGATTCCCATGTCTTAGAAAACAGGATGCCCATGTCTCGATCGAGCAAGTTGCAAACAAGGGTGTGTCTGGAGGCCTAGTTCAATCAATCGAGACACGATTGAACACTACAAAAAACGGGGCCGCGTTTGTAAAAACGCGGCCCCCAGACGGACTAAAGCCGCGTTTTAAACATGCGGCTATAGAATATGTCTATAGCTGCGTTTTTAGTGTTTATAGCCACGTTTTTAGGGTGGAGCTATTGCCGCGTTTAAAAAACACGGCTGTAGGACCTTTCTATTTCTTTTTTCTTTTTTTTTTAATCTTAACTTTGGATTTAGTCTGAAGCCGCAGCTTTAAATTTAGTCTGAAGCCGCGTGTTTAAAACGCGGCTTTAGTTTGGGATGGGGCCGCGTTTCTTAAACGTGGCTTCAGTTTTTGCCTATAGCCGCAGGTTAAAAACACGGCTTTAGGCTTTGTATAAATAGTATAGTAAAAAACCTACTAACCTTATCACACCTTCGAAGGACAATTGAAATTACAAAATCTCTACCTTCTTTTGAGTTGGGATCTTGGACATTTGATCTTGATCCTATAATTGATCATTATAACTCAAACAAGATTAGAAGTCATAGAATCCGCCAACCTCTATAACCTAGCAGAACCAAACCAGCTTAGGGTTTACATAGTTTTGAATAAATTTTATTATTAAAATAATCAAGCATTTTAGTGATTCAAAAATTATATGGCCTCTCATAATTAAAATAAGATGTAAGTTTTTGTAACTACCGTTCCTATGAATTTTTGAAGTTATTCCAATCCTTATTTGAATAATCTACTTACAAAAATTCCTAGACACTATTCTAAACTTTTGTTTCTTTCTTCTAAAAACTTTAACCCTATCAATGTACCACGAGAACCAGAGGCATTGAAATTAAGAAAACATTCATAGAACTTAACCTACCTAAAATGTAACCTAACACAACCCCAACAGAGCAGGAAATTAAAAATATCGATTTGGTTTAGTAGTAGTCTAGTAACGCCAGTTCACTGTAGGATTGAGACGTCAAGCAATAAAGAATGGTACAAACTATTAATTAATTTTTTAAAAACTGAGATTATTTGAAAAAGTTGTACATTTAAAATATATAATTTAATTTAATGCTTTAAAAAATGGTTAGCTATAGGCTACTGGTATGCATATAAAATATCTATAATAAGACGGGATGCATAATGAAGTAACGAGGGCGTCACTATATTGGTTAGAGTTATGGGTTTGGCTTACTTTCAGTATTTTTTTAATTAAAATTTTCTTTTGTTTTAATGAGAAACTGCCACATTACCCACTAATTAAATAGAAGGTGGAGATTAAAATCCACTACCACTTGCTATTGTGTATTTAAAATAAAAGAACACCTCCAGTTAAAAAAGTACTGGAGGTAAGCCAAATCCTAGAATTATTGTCCTGATTTAAATGTAACAGTTGCAGTACATTCAAGTCCCCAAGCTAATCGTTTCATCTAATACTCTAATGGGTGTTTTGATAGTCTGGTCCAAGCCTCCAAGGTACCTTGTGTTCATCTAATTAATTAATGGATACAAATGCGATACTTGTGCTAGCTACTAGTCTCTTAGTTTAATTATCACAAAAGAGTTAGGCAATTTTATAGTGGCACTTTGGGTTAAGTAATGTGTTTGAGTTTGGTGAGAGTATGTAATTAAGTGTGTGTATGTATGTGTGTTTAGCAATTAGATTGTTTCTTAAAAAAAATTTATCATAGATTTATCTATTTATTTACAAGTAGCTGTAGTGGATGCATTAATATTATATGGGTCCAGTTAAGGTATGCTCTTAAGGCATACATTAATTATTCATTTTTTTTATAAGAAATTAAAAAAAATTGCCAAGAAAGTTATTTACTTTTTCATTTTCTTATAAAAATTTTTCGAAAATGATTTACTAATATATGTCTTAAGGGCATACATTAGTAAAAATCATATTATATTATTCCATTGAAATAGTTCTGTAACTCATATTATATTATACCCATAGGTGGATTATACTCATAGGCGGAGGGAGGGGGGCTAGGGGGGCCATCCCCACCCCCCCCCCCCCCCCTTCCTGATTTTCTAAAAATGCCTCCTCCCCCTCTATTTAATATTAAAAATGTTAAATATCAAGTAAATTTTAGGTGATGACCCCTTTCATTTAAAAAAAAAAAAGTATAAATGCTCTTTAATTTACTGTTGTCTCATTTATTTTTCTTTTAATATTGACTTTTTTTTTGTCATATATAAGTCATTAATTTTAGGAGCATTTAAAATATAAGTTTATAAAAATATATAAGAAATTTTTTTAGCAATATATTTTTGTTGTTTTCCAAAAATAAAATCATACACATTTATATAGAGAGTTAAAACTATCAGAAATTTTTTTTTTTGAAAGTAAGTTTTAACATATGCCGTCCGCTCCTGATGATAGCTCTTTTTTATCAGATCAAGACACCAAAACTATCAGAAAATTGATGATACATAAAATTGATGATACATTTGGCTTGGCACTCCTTAAAAAAAAATTTCACTCTGCCACTTATTATACCACTGAAATAGTTGTGTGAAATAATAAGCATCTCTGCCATTTGAGTGGAACATCTTTCCCATCATCTTGCACTGTTCCCTCACGTCTAAAATGAAAATTTCAAATCAACAAACATATTTTTAAAGAGATTTTGTTGGATCGCACTTCCAATGAAGACAAAAGCTATACAAACCATGATAAGTTGAATGTGAGAAACCATGATAAGTTAGCACTTGTAAATCTTGATGAGCCTCACTCAATTTCACTCATACAAATGAAATGTTAAGAATCTATACAAAAAATAAATAAATAAATAAAGCAAAAAATCAATATTTGATCATGCTTTTTGTATATAAAAAGGAACTTCAGTTTTACGTATACGTGTATTGTTTTTTCCATTCAAATTCAAGTCAAAAATAAGTCATTATTTGACTCTACTGACTGATTGATTATATCCATCCAATAAAGACGTAATCAAGGACCAAGCTTATAATTGTATTATCCTAGTCAAGATCAAAGTGTATTACATTAACCTATTCCATACTTACAGAGTTTTTAGGTTACACGTGGTTGAGCAAAGCCTATAATGTCCTTATGTCCCACACTCCCACTACATACAATCAATCAAAGAAAAGGACATGCGTAGAAAAGTAATTCATGTTCTTATCGGCCGCTTCCCTATTCTGCTACTCGGCTGCTTCCCTATTCTGCTACTGTTTTCTTGTTCTGCTACAACGATTTCCAAGGTTGATATTAAATTAGTTAAGTGTATGTTATATGGGTTTCACTGGCGGTTCTATGTGCAAGCTAAGTTGGTTACATGACCTTCCTGACTTGTACTTGCAAAAAAATATATTTATATATTTGTTAAAAAAATATTATATGCTAAACTAACTTATTATAGGCACTATAATAAAAATGTTAAACACCCTGACTTAAGAATTATAAAAATTTAGGTTTAACAAAAATAAGAGTAATGTTACATTTAATATTTTTACAATAATTTCACAACAAATTCAATGTAGTAAGTTGTTATTAATTTTAATTTGACCCAAATATTGATGATATTCTTTTTTTTACCGATAACAGTATTTTGCATAAAATTTATTGTAGAAATGTTGTGGACGTAGCATTATTTCAAAATTAATTCTGCCCCCCAAACATAATCCTTAATCTCTTTTATAAATTTATTTATTAAAAAAAATCTTAAATAACAATAATAAATATTATCCCAAATAACAACAAACATAGACCAAACAAAAACAAGACAAGACCAAACAATAACAAGTGAACGAATTGTTCAACAAAAAGTCTATTATAAAATAAAAAGATAAAAATCACTAATCATTTAAATTTGTAGATCGTTTAACCTATTCTATAAAATAATAACTAATTTCATTTTTTCTTAAAATATGGTACTAAGAAAAATATTGTGGTTGTAAATTCTTTTTTATGGTGGTGACAATTATACTCTTTTTGGCTTTGCAATCACAACAATTTTGCTTTTCTCAGTGACCTGACTTACAATTATAGCAAATATTCAAATTATCGCTTTATTAGATTTGTATAATTTAAATTTCTTAATAACTACCTTAAAAAAAATTTCTAGAGCCGCCACTGTAGCCACCACACAAAAACTACGTCGTAAGCGTAACTAGAATCCATGGTCAATAAACAATCTTTGATTTTCAAAAATTTCTAGGTCAAAACTTATTATTGGTTCATACTTATAAATAAAAAACTTCAATTGCAATTAAATTAATTATCTTTTTGAAGTATAACACAGTTATAACTAGCCATATTCAGCTGGTTACAGCTATTCAATATACTCTATCAATGTTACATGCATCATGTATGTGAAAAATGGGAGGGATAATATTAAGTCTCTAACCCTATTATTGTTTATTTCTGTAATTATTATTAGTTAAACTTCTTATACTTGTGCATGCTTGCATGTGAGTATCATTTTAGCTTGATAAACGCCGCTAATACTGAGTCACGCATGGCAGATATCGTCACGGGCACTTTGATTATGCATGCACATTTTAAAGTTCAAGTTGGGTTGGTCAATGGCGTCGTTTCCCACAGACCTGACTAGATTTTTAACTACTTTCTTTTTCCTCTTTTTTATTGTCACTTTGTCTCTGTTTGAAACTATGTTTGTTAAATTTATGAATTATTACATCGGGATATACTCCTCAGTCCTCTCACAAATGAGTTAAAAACTTAAAATCCAATCTTTAAAGATACTCTTAACAAACTTACTTACCTCACTAGTCACTAGACTCACCACAATACTTCTGTAAGGACAAAGGAATACTATGGAAAACCAGTTAATGCAGATGTAATCAACTCAATACATTTGTCAACTTTGTCAACTATGGTCTGGATCATGCATATATAACCGGGAAAAATGTGATGAAAGGCCAACTCACATTTGTCAACTTTTGGCCTAATTTTCAATTGATACCAACTACAGCATAGCAGATTATACTAAGTGTTCGGTTGGTCTCGTCACGAGAACTAGATGCCATGCATGCATCACAAATTCATATATAATTGTTAAATAAATATATGTGGTAGAAGCATAAAATAGAAAATTAAAAAACACTTAAAGGCTAACGTGGTTCTGCCAGATAGTCTACATGTGTATTGTGTAAAGGCTTAGTTGCTATATTTTTATTATATGATCGAAGTACTTTATATAAACAAATAGAGAAAAAAAAAAAAAAAACATTAATAAGAGATAACACAACTAGGATTAGGTGTAAATGGATTTACACTAAATTGGGTGTTTACTCAAAATAAAACACTATATATATCTTGAACAATAATTAAAGTTGGGTTAGGCGTTGCCAACTCTCTTGACAGCTAGAAGGTAGGAGGCAAGTCGTTGTTAGAATGTCTCAATGTTAAGATGCCTGAACAAGTGTGATTGACCATGAAAATTGTGATTAAGATGCCTCACCAGCCAACACATGGAACTCTAGGCTTTTGGCCATTTTCCTCTGCCTAACCTCAAATTCATACATATATTGATTTATGCCTAAATAAGTCCTAACCATGTATTTCAGTATGTCAAAAATAGTAGCCTCGATTACGTACCACTAAAACGACCGATCACAATTAAGCTGCCACCATCAGAAAATAACTAAACCTAGCTAGGTGAAGCCGGTCGATAAGTCAATAGGATATCTATATATAGCCGCCACACAGAATCTGTGTTGTAACTAGAATCCATGGTCAAAAAACAATCTTTGATTTTCAAACTTATTAGCATATGGGAGTGTGGCATATGGGACAATAATTATGGTTGTTAGAAAGTTAGTCCAAGAAGCCAAAACTTCTTATTAGTTCAGACTTATATCCTTGTACTGAATTATATCTGTCTGCTTGAACATTCATTGTATTTGGGTTTCAAAGAATAGGTTTAACTATCAGCTTTTTTATGATCATTTTTGTCAAACTAATAATTCTATATTTATGACTTTAGAGAGAACTTGGCGTTCTAGTGGAGAAAGTATACCAACCTAACCAACCAACCCTATTATTATATGTCATTATTTTTGTTGTTGTTAAACATTGGTCAGAAAAACAGTTGTTTATTTAAATCTTTCTAGCTTGATTTGCCACAGGCGAAAACTGTTGTGAGGCATAATAGTTAGCGTGTGATATGTCATATGAACGGTATTTGTATCTAAAACTTTTAACTGTTTGTAATTTGCAGAATACTAAATTCTTTACAGGTTCTTAGAACGTAAAGCTAATCTGTGAACTCCATTTCGTTCTAGTAATATGACATCATTCTGTGTCTTTTTCTAAAGATTCCTGAGGGTTTTTTTTTTTTTTTTTTTTTAAATTTAAAATTCGTCCTTTCCATAGTTTTGACTCTTGAGTAAAAAATGAGCCCAAATTCGCCTACCAGATCATCTTGGATCCACAGTACTCTGTTATCAAACATCGAACGCCCAAAAATAAAAGAGCCCAACAAATATCGAAAGGCCTAAAAATCTAGGAAAATTATATTTTGAATCCAATAATTTATAATTTTGGGAAGGCATCAAATTAAACCCATGTAGTTTAAAAAATTAAAAATTAAATGTTATATTTTTAAAAGTAATACATTAAACCCTCAATCAATATTATTAAACCACAAAACACAATGCCCTTACGCCTTACACTTAAATGGGTTGATACTTGATGCTCAATTTGTTACTTTTTTAAAACTATAGAGTTTAATATATTAAACCTCAATCAACTATAAGGTATAAAATGTAAAATTTCTATAATAAAAAATTATGTTCTTTCAGATGCTTCTTTTATGAGAAAACATCCTATCAACCGAAGGGGATGATCAAATATACATTAAAAATTAAGTCAAGCAAAGAGTTTTGGGGAAGAAATAAGAAATGGGGAAGACTTTTTAACTGGCTCCTATGGTGCTTGCGCCATTGCTTTATAGTGGGAGCTTGACGTATTGCATTTAAGGCAAAAGGAATGGTGGTTATTGGTTAATCAAAGTAATGATTGATGACTGGATTGGCGCAAAGACTTTTCTTCGATAATAATATCAAGCATCGGAATTTACTGGTTAAAATTAGGGACCCTCCCCTCGAGCCTTGTTATCGAGCACTTCTATCCGAGTGTCCCTATTTGAGGTGTGATTGGTTCATATCAACGTTGGTCGATCAACAACGTAAGGTGGAGCGTGAAACATAAATGTGGTCTCGAATTGAACACATTTTGGCTTGGGTGCTAGCCGAGGGATTTCTATGGAAGTGCATTTACCTTGGGCCATGAGAAGCCCTTGATTTTACATCGGGCTTGGGCCTCAAGGCCCCCCACTTTACCCCTCCAGGATAAATCTAATAACACAACTTCTGTCACACCTAAGTTGTTTGTTGATGCGGTGAATAATGAGCTGTTAGTAACAAAAAGAGATGTGATATGTTTACAACATTTTTAAGATATTTTTATACTAAATTATAAGTGGTTAAATGTTATTAATTCTAATTTAAACTTACCACTGAAATTGATTTTTTATTCCACCAATAACAACCTGTAACAACTTGCCACATAGAATTTATTGTGAAAATACCATTTCTCGTAACAAAAATGTAATGATAAGCTCATATGAAAGTAATCGCTAATCACTTATAATATAATATGTAACAAATTGCGCGCGGACAAAGTTCTTTAAAATATTATCCCTAAAATTGAGGCAGGCTTTCCTTCTAGATTATCTCGTGTATCTGTTCCTAAAATAGGAAAATCTCAATACTCACCCACGGCCAATCTCATAACTTGAAACTTGCTGGAAGCCTAAAGTCTTAAGCCATATATATTGTAGATCACCGAACTTGTAACTAAATGGCTCAGTTAAGCTTGCCTTAAGTTTTGAGCGCAATCAATTGTGATGAAGCACTTGGGTTGAAAGATCATTGAAAAGGAAACTAAGAATACGTAGTCTTAATTCTTAAGTTACTGTCCTCAATTTTGTTGTCTTTTTCTGGCCAACTTTACTTTACTCTCTCTCAATCCAAAAAGATTATTAATGGGTTTTTTATTGACCAAATTGTTAGCTTTTTATTCTATTTAAGATTTTTCAAAGAGTAGTATCTATTACACACTTTGTTACACACATTTACACACATATAAATAAGAAACTAAAATTATTACTTGGAATTACAATTTTAAACTAAAAATTGTGACTTCAAGTTACAATTGTAGTTGCTTTTTCAAGTCACATTTTATAGTCACCTTCAAGAGATTTCTTATTGTAATAATTTCTAACAGGTTAAATTTTTGAAATAAATGATAATTTATCGATATCAAAGAATGTGATCTTAAATTTGAATCACCTCTTTATGACTCATATCATATGTGACTATGTGAGGGATAGTATTAGAATAATGATTTAACCGTCTTTTAGTATAAATGGTAATTTATCAAATATTGCCTCTCATTTCTTTTCTCTTTTACCTTCATCTATAACATGGTTTGCGGAGATGATGGCTTCGGATTAATGTGGTTGGTGAATTTTCGATAGCCATTCTTCATTCCTTAACAAGACCAGATCCTCCATTACGGCTTTACGGGAATCGAGAAAGTACCCTCCAAATGCACTTGCCTTTGCCTAAGCACATGAACAAGGAGTAATCCATTGGCCGAAGACATGCATATGGGTCCACATTCTGTGTAAGAACCCCTTGAATAGAATCTAGAAGTGTCCCGGAAGTGTCTAGAACAAGATCTTTAGATGGGTCCAACTGTGTCTTTACACATAGAGTTGTTCTCATTTGTACGCTCTGATAATCTGACCCACATACGAACTTTATGCATGTCAAAACATGTGTGGATCGAGCTCCTAATTGCAGCTTTCTTTTGTGGGTCAAAACAAGCATAGAGCAATGATTTGATAGGAATAGGATATACAACAAATTTACTACACGGGTTTTTCAAAAACCGGTACATACAAATATTTGTAATTAGCTTTTTCTTAGTTAAAGACATCAAAAAGACACTTGGAAATTAAACTTTGGCCAAGAAAGATAGAATGTGGACCTCTTGCTACTCCGAGAGAAACAAATTGTAAATTGGCTCAATATAAATCAATATTCAATGATGCAAAACTAAAGATTAAGCAACCCCTCCTATTAACCAATAATTATTTTCTGCAGTGTCACTTATTCTACGCCATAGTAAATTGATCAAAACTTAATTTCTACACTCTAGTTTATCCACAATCTTTGGTAAATCAACCATTAATTACGTACCCCACTTGTTCACCCTTCCCATCAAAATCAAGGTTAGCTTAGCATGCATGTTACATGCTCTTGAAAGTATATATATGTTAGACACTTTTAAGATGACTTGTCAGAGTCTATTCATATGTGGCTAAGATATTGACTGCGAACTACTAGATTATGTGAAGAATTGATAAACAAAGGGAAAAGCGAAAAATCCTTCTTTAGATTTAGAGGTTTCAAAACTTGAAAGCAGAAACAAATCTTTTAATAAAGTGATTTGAGAAGGAAAGAAGTACAAAAGAAAAAGAAAAAAGGAATAACGGTATTGGTTATCCAAATTACAAATGTTTCTTTACACGATGGATAGCATGTCAATGAGGATTCTTGGATGTGGAAAGGAGATCATTGCCGAGTGTTAAAGATTGTTCATCACCTTTGTGATATGTTGACTGCTTCATCTTGATCTTGTTTTCCTGGAATTTCATTATTTCTGCACGTTCATGAATTTCCAAATGGTTCTTTACACGATGGATATTATGGATAGCATATCAATGAGGATTTTTGGATGTTGAAAGAAGATCATTTTCCTAGTGGTAAAGATTAATTTTTCATCACCCTTTTTGATATGCTGGCTTCCACTTCTGTATTTCATGAATTTTTAAGCACGTTTGTAATAAAGATCATCCAGTTTGTTACTTTTAAGTCAATGGTGAAAAACAATTTAGCCAATCTAAAGACACATTACTAATTAACAATTTCCTTTAATCCTTCACGTCATTGTGGTAAGCAATTCTGCATTACAAGATCTGTTTTTCGATCTTCTATTGCCAACACACTACAGTACTAATGTACTATGATAGGCAATCAAGCTTATAGCTAGAAGATCCATGCTACATGAAAATTTGTTGTATGACAGAACCATCAAACTAATTTAGGCCGTGTGTGCAATTTGTGTGGCACTGAATTAATTAGCTAGCTTCCAGCACATGTTAATGTAATATGGTCCAAAAGATACAACTCTTAACTTAACCCTAGGGCACTCCGCCATGGACCAGATTACTTGGGGACAAGCAGCGTAGGAATTCCACTTTTGCATGTCATCATAAAGATGGTTTTGAAGGGTCAACCACTTGGTTTGGTGTGCTCAGAAAGATTGCCATAACACCAAGAATCATCGACCTTTTTAGAATCTTATCCTGGAAAACCATGGCCTTGAGCAACTTTATGAATAGAACAATTCTAATGATAGTGCTCTCTCAATTGATATAACCTTAATCTAAAGCTATTTTTTGAGATAATCTAAAGCTAAGAAGCACCTATACGAATATGGTACGATACAAGATACTGCAATACTACAATTTCTAAAAAATTGGGGTACAATAAGGTGGGGAAACGTGTATAAATTAATTAATTAATGTTTTTTTTTTATATTATTAAACATTTATTTTTTATATACTGTTTTTTTTTTTTTTTTTTTTTTTTTTTTTTTTTTTTTTTTTATGTCTTTGCTATGTAAAATCTACATCCATCTCAAATCCTAATGAATTTTCATATTTTAATTTTTCACCACAATTCATCCCAAATTCATTTAAGAAATCTTAAATTTATTCTGAGTTTGGATGGATTAAAAATTTAATTAAATCCATCCCAATACAGTCCCTATTATTAATTACACTTGTAGGGTTAAGGGCCCAGATTGTATATTGGGCCTTGGGCCTTGGCTGAAAGCATAGTAGTCCGAGAACAAATGAATGGTGTTGGATAGGTTAAGCTTAGAATCTAATGAGTTAGATACGAATGAGAGGGTGATCCGAGGAGGAATGTCTCCTCAGATAGGTTAAGCATGGCTCAAACGTGTATCCTAAGGTTCAAGATAACCTTCCAGGAAGCTCCAGTGATAGGGATGTACATCTCAAGTGTACCAGAGGGCTAGGAACTCAGAAATATTTAAGGGAATACTGCTACCACCGCATTAAATGCTCTGCAGTTAACTTTCTGGCTACATTAATGTGGAAAAAACCCCTGAACAGTGCTGCCTTGACTATCCCAACTCACAGAGAGCCAGAGGGGGTGTCCGATGGGACAAGCACTCAAGTAGTGGTTTAGATGACCAACAAGTGTAGGACCAAGATGGTTCAAAGGAGACTATATAACATGGGAGACACTCCATGAATGAGGGGGGAGAAATTCGTAAGAAAAAATACTGTAACAGTTGAAATTATATCTGTAACCTTTTTTCATCAATAAAGATTGGAACAGACCTCCTCAGATTGGTCTGAGGATAAATTTACTTAAAGAATTGTTGTCCATCTTTGTTCGATTATCTTTTAAGTCCATTCTAACTGTTATCCAACTCATTAGGGCCTAGTTTTCTAATCCACTCTCTACAAATTTATTGTTCTGAGATCATTAGGCCGAGATCCCTTCATATTTTGGGCTTGGGTTCCAAAACGTGTCCCTACAACACTCATTACTTTTTCTCTTTCTTTTTTTTTTGGTAGAACATTGCTTTTTCTCTGTGTTAGTGTGTTAGTGATACATGCCTATATTACTTGTTCTCGCAAAGATTAGATATATGTATTTTGTGTGTCCAGTGATCGGTACGTAAGTACGAGCAAAGTGACCCTCTTATTTTTGCATCGTGATTTGTTAAAGTGGCCCTCGCTTTTCAAGTCAAACTTTTATATTTGTCCTAAAAATCACCGCCAAAACCCTAGTTAATTAGACCCACTCTTGATCTTTTCAATGAAACGTAATTGTTACTTCTAATTTGTCGACTATATCCAGTCATTATACATGCATCGTGATTTGTTTTGTACCTTAGTTTTCAACTCAAATGTCTTACATGTCCTAAAAATCATACCAAACCAGTTTAGACTTTAGACAACCACATTGAACTTTTGAACCATGATCACATGGAAAGCCGTAAACTTTTCCAAATGAAACGTAGGAATTTTGCTTTTCCACATTACCAACGTGTGTTTTGCGAATATTCCAAGTAAGTCTAGCCTGCATATTGTTGGTAGAGGGTACCTTATTCAGAACTCAGAATTCTCATTTTCCTTCGGCAATGGTATTGACTAAATGACTATTGAGTATTGTTTTGAAGAACCACGAAGGGGCAGTACTATTTGTAAAGCAATATCGAGCAAACATCCATTACTTCTCTACGTATGCCTTTTTCCTCTTTTTAATGCATACTTCAATACATACATACATACAGCTAAGTATTAACTGAATATTCATCATATATAGCTAGTGAAAGTCTGTAACTTGTGATAATAAGCATCACTGTGATGAACAGTGTACATCCAGTAGCGCTTGATGAATGAGAATCTTTTTACCACAACTTTGTCACAGTTATTGATGTAGTAGACTGTGATGTGAGTGGTAGAAAAAAAAAATGATAAATTCATATGAAAGTGATAAACAATCATATCGTAATGAAGTTATAGTAAAAATAATTGTGATTCTAGAATAATTAGTGATGAATTCTAGATAAAAATAAATAAATAAAATGGTGCTAGAGAGCAGAAGTTCTCAAAGCAAGTAATGTATAGGAGTAGGGTACTGGGGTCCCATAATTATAGTGCATTCCACGGCACCATTAGCACTGTGACTTGGAGACGCAATATCTGCATTCCTTTTAGTAATTCTTATAGCAAAGCCACATGTTATATATAAACCGACTGTCACAGCCTAGCTTTAATGGGGCTCATTAAATGTATTCTCAGATCCTATCTTCCTGTCAAAGTTTTGTCTGCTGATTGAGTATTTGCCAACCCCCAAAAATAAAGGCAAAGCCGGTTCCTACCTTTTGCTTTAAAAGGTTCCTCCTTACTTATATAGGCCCCAGATATAGTTGATAAAAAATTCCAGAGTTTTCTTAATAATTCTTCTTATTGAAGAAAATAATTTATTAAAGGAACAGGACCAGTTAGCTAGAGCTATTTACTATATCAGGGCGCCCTATATTATTATATACAAACTATGATATAAAATTTTCCTCCCATGCACATTCCTAGCGCTCCTTCAATAGTCCTCCTTCAAGAGTCAAGAATGAGCTTTTAGCATTATCTCTTCCTGTATGTCAAGCACTTCTTTATCCTTGACCACAATCATTGCAGATGGTATATGTGAAAAATATGTCTTACTCACCGGCAAAAATATATAAGAACAGATAGCACGTGAATAATATTATATTCCTCATATATTGTTTAATTTGGTACAATGTGGTGATGTATATTGATGAAGTGTGAATTTGTCAGTAAAAGTGGGCAGATGGAACCAATCTCCAACCTGTGTAGATATCTTCCCAAAGATGGTCACCGATGTGGTACCTGCCACAACATCTCCGATGCCAAAGTTAATACAAAGAAGCTTTATGAAATAAAACAGAATGGTAAAGTGATAGCAAAATTATCTGAATATATTCTCCTACCTCTGGTTGATATTGTGAGGGTCTTATATATGTTCTCACGACTTCTAGCCGTTTGAGGTAGTTATGGTAGCCTTGATGTTCCTCTTGGTAACGTTTTGTGGCTTTAATGTGCTCCAACAGCTCGTACAACTGGCCCTTTAACCGTTCCGGGTGTAATTGGCTGCATTAAATGGCTTGGCTGTCTTCGTCAGTGATGCGGGTATTTGTTTAACTCGTCCGAGGGTGTCCTCGTCTGCAATCGTTGAGATCGTCTCTAGGGGATAAATTCGTCAGTCCTGTCAGCTGCCCCCCGATTCTGTGGTCGTCAAGATGTGTCATGACGACCATAGAATATGAAAGGTTATGGACTGTAAATGACTCTTGGGGTTTCATTTCGCATTAAATGTGCAGTGGCGGCGTTCCTCAGATTGTAGCCTACGTGGCACATTTTGACTGGTGGAGTTAATGTTCCAATTGGTGGGACTCTTGGGTTTCCCGCTGGTTTTTCAGTTTTCTAAGTTTTGGTTTTAAACTTCTCCCCTTCTCATTTTTCCCTTTTCACTTTTCTCAAAAACTTCCAATCATTGTTCTGAGGATCTTCTTCGCCAACCTTACTCTGCAACTCTCCTCCGAACTAGTGCGTCGTGTGGTGGTTCTTTTCCTTGAGGTATGTTTTTCTTTCTACTTCTTCATTCATTTCAGCCTATGTACATATCGTAGTGGATTTCTGATTTTCCCTTCTTTTTTGTGTTTGGCTTTTCGGGTCTCGGGGCTTTTAGATTTTGCCTTTCCTTTCTTTGTTTTCTAGTTTTTCCATGGTCAGTGGTTCTGAAGTTAGGATAGCTTGCCCCTCAATTTCTTTTCTTTTTGCGCGACTAGGGGGATCATTAGGAGTTTACTCACATCTTGAGAACTTTGTGTTCAAGAGTAATAGTCTGACTGCTACATTGGCCGATCTGCTGCCCTTGCTGTGTCAGTCCATTGATTGGTTTGAGAACCTGGTGAGAGAGGGGGGAATAATGTCTGAGATTAGGTCCAGTGAACTTGAGACTGGGTTGTCATCTAGCGGCAATCCAACGAAGGAAGATACAGCCATCTCTTCTCCTCGAGAGGTTAGGGCTTTTTATGCTCTCGAGGAGGTGTGTGGGCTGGACACCGATACACTTGGTAGATTTAAGGACAGGTTCCAATTTTTGGAACGAGTTAGGGTTCGTCTGCCCAGTGAGGAGGATCGGGCCTGTCACTTCTTCCCTGGTGAGGTATGTTTTTATGAATCTGCTTTCGTTTGTGGATTGAAGTTGCCTATCCATCCTTTCCTCATGGAGTTATTAGACCGCTTCAGTATTGCTCTTGGGCAGCTTATGCCCAACTCGTGAAGGATATTGGTTAGTTGTATGGGAATATGGTTAGCCGCTAATGACGGGGACATGCTCAAGGTGGACGAGCTTGTCTATTTGTATCGTTTAAAAGCATCTAAGGAGCATGGGTACTATGAATTGGTGCCCTGGGAAAGGAGAACTAGGATTGTCAAGGGTTTACCGTCGTCTTTCAGGTATTGAAAGTCCAGGTTTTTCTTTGTGTCCGGGGACGATTTTGAGACTTCCTCTGGCGAGGTTTGGGGTGATCTCCCAAGGTTGTGTCGTCGGTGGGGAACCCCAACTTTAGGTGCGTCAATATTTCTTCTCGTCCTTTGAGTTCTATTGTGCTTATTACTATGGCTATTGATCTTTTTTACTTCTTGTTTTGCACAGTTAAGAGACGGCCCAAACTCAAGAGCAGGTATAAAGAGCGAGTGCAGAAGGCGATTGAATACGCGCAGTCAATAGAGAGCTGGGACGATCTTGTCGACCCAAGGACACTCGCCTTTTACTGCCTCGGGCCAAAACCTTCTGCTTTCGTCTTGCGCAACCTCGATATTGAAGGAAAAAAGAGTAAGTGTTAGATTCGTCAGTATTGACTTTTTCATTCATACCTCCTTTCAAAAAAAAGTAAGTGTTTCCCTCTTGCAGAGATGACGTCCAAGTTTAATAAGGACATGTATGCAAAGATGAGGGCGAAAAAAGACGAGCCGTTATCGAACATAGGGAAGAAGACCGTGCGCGTGACTGGAAGGGGTCCCTCTGTTACTCCACCTGCTTCCGTCACTCCCAAATTTTCGGGCACAGAAACGACGAGGACTACCTCTCCTTCAACCTCGATTGAAGAGCTTCCTACCCACGTCTCTAAAAAGCAGCGCTTGTCGGAGAAGGAAAAGGTTGATTCTCACTCGTCCACCATTTGGAGTGACGAGAGACTGGCAATGGACAGGGCTCATGGTGTCGTGACTGCCGACGATTTAAAGGTCTTCTCTAGAGTGCCTTTCAACAATGTCACGAGTGGCCATGTCCATAAGCTTGTTCAGGTTGGGTATTTAAGCAATTTCCCACTTTTTTTTTTTTTTTACTGATGGTTTTGAACTTCTTCTCGGGTGTTGGGGGAAAGTCTCCATATCGCCTCTGAGTATCTCACTCAAGAGGCCAAGGTGGCATCTCTCTCGTCAAGAATGGAAGCTTTGGAGGCGGAGAATTCGAAGCTGAAGAAAAATCTGATTGTCTCTATGGGTGAGGCCGCCACTTTAAAGGAAAAGGTGAAGACTTTGAGTGACGATCTTAGGGTTGAGCGCCAATTAACATTGGAGAAGGATGAGCAGCTTCTGGGTGCCAAGGAGTCACTTAAAACTATTGCTGCTAGGTCCGTCGAAGCTTTCCAGACTACGGACGAGTACAACACTGTCCTGTTTAGCTGGTATTTTAAAGGCTTCGAGCTCCTGAGGAGGTACTTAGTTAAACATCCTGCTGGAGTTGACATGGAAAGCCTGGATCTAGAGGAGGTTGACAAGGAAATGGCGATTGACGAAGCTACTCAATCCTCAGCTCCTGAAGGCGATGTCCCTGAGAATGCTACTGACGCTCGGCTGCTGGTGACAATTCCGCTTGTTGATGCCTGATTTTGTTACTTATGAAAATTCCTTTTTATTTTTAGCAGATGCCCGTCATGTTTTGGGCCTTTTGTAAATCTAATTTCAGAACAATTGCTTTTTAACCTGTCTTGAGAACAATATTTGTTGCCTAGTTGTTTGTGGGTCTTTTGGATGTAAAAACAATGGTAATTGCCCCTAGTTTTTTGGGTTTTAATTAGATTTGCTACATACTTACTTGTATCCATGGTTGTGCACTTGCTGGTTTATGATTTGTTTGCTCTATCTTACACCCGTCCATACTTTGTATTTAGAAAACACTTAGGTGTTTTCTCGTAACTCGAACCTCTTCGGGGGACCTCATCGAGGGTTTTGGTGAGGTTCAGCCTTGGCTTTGTTCTGATTTGTTGCAAGGTTCTTGTCCCCTTTCCTTTGGATTTTTCTTTTTATCTTGTTTGGGTTCGCCAGTAACTTACATCCGTCGAGACGGAATCTTCTTACTTGGTCATCTTGCGACTTATACCCATTTAAGGGATCTTGTCGTGTTTGCTTGGCTTCGTCAGTAACTTACATCCGTCAAGGCGGAATCTTGTTACTTTGCCATTTTGTGACTTACACCCATTTAAGGGGTCTTGTCGTGTTTATTTGGCTTCGTCAGTAACTTACATCCGTCAAGGCTGAATCTTGTTACTTTGTCCATTTTGTGACTTACACCCATTTAAGGGATCTTGTCGCTTAGGCTTCATCAGTAACTTACATCCGTCAAGACGGAATCTTCTTACTTTGCCATTTTGTATTGTTCTGCTGACTAAACCTGCTTGCACAAAGACATTAGCTGAATAACTCTTCTATTAATTTCAAGAATGAATACATTTGTTTGTTACATCTATTGATGGTACTTCTTCAAGTGCTCGATGTTCCATGGCCTTAGGAGTCTCTGTCCGTCGGGGGTCTCTAAGTGATAGCTGTCTTGCCTGGAGTAGTGGACGACTCGATAGGGTCCTTCTCATGTGGGGCCAAGTTTTCCTTGTGCAGAGTCTCTAGTTGTTGTGGTGACTTTGCGCAAGACGAGGTCTCCTATGTCAAGTCGTCTGAGCTTTACCCTCTTGTTGTAGTAGTCGGCCATTTTTTGTTGGTATTTCGTCATTCTGCTGGAAGCTTTCTCTCTCACTTCGTCCAGGCAGTCCAGGTTGATTCGCAGGTGATCGTCATTGTCTTGTTCGTTGAATACCTTTCGCCTGATACTGGTTACTCCTACCTCGACTGGGATCAATGCTTCAGTGCCATAAGTGAACTTGAAGGGGGTCTCCCCTGTTGGGGTTCTTGCTGTGGTCCATAGAACGTTAGGTAATTCTTCCAGCCAGGCACCTTTCGCGTCGTCCAGCTTGGTCTTGATGATCTTAAGTAGTGTCCGATTCGTCACCTCCGTTTGTCCATTCGCCTGGGGATGCCCTGGAGATGAGAACTGGTTCTTGATACCTAGGCCAGAACAAAAGTCTCTAAAGCCTTGGCTATCGAACTGTCGTCCATTATCTGATATGATCGTCCTTGGAATCCTGAACCTGCAAATTATATTTTTCCATACGAAGCCCCTGATTCTTGCTTCCGTGATGGTTGCAAGTGCCTCTACTTCAACCCACTTCGTAAAGTAGTCAATAGCAATTAATAGGAATTTTACCTGACCTTTGCCAAGGGGCAGTGGACCGACGATGTCGATCCCCCACTGCGCAAATGGCCACGGGGATGCTATCGTCGTCAGTTTCTCTGCTGGAAGTCGCTGAACATTCTCAAATTGTTGGCACTTGTCACACCTTTTGACAAGCTCCACTGCATCTACTTGCATAGTAGGCCAAAAATAACCTGTTCGAATAACCTTACTTACCAAAGATCTAGGGCCGGCATGATCCCCGCAAATTCCTTCGTGGATTTCTTCCAGGATGTACTTAGCTTCCTCTTCGTCAACACACTTCAAGTAAGGCATGGAGAAGCCTCTCTTGTATAAAGTATCATTAAGGATCGTAAACCTGACCGCTCGCTTCTTGACCTTTCTGGCCTCGTCTGCATTCTGTGGGAGGTGCTCGTCCTGGAGGAAAGACACAATGGGTGTCATCCAGCTGTTTGTGCTCTGGATTGCAAACGTTGGAACTTCTTCAATGCTGGGGTGTTTCTGGACTACCAGCATCAAACCTATGTCCGTCGCCTGTTCTTCTGATGATGCTATCTTCGAGATTTCGTCTGCTACCATGTTCTGGCCTCTTGGGATCTGTACAAATTCCACCTTATCAAACTCCTGAGTCAGATGCTTCGTCAGCCTGAGGTATTTCTGCATTCTCTCTTCCTTTGCTTCGTATTCTCCCTTGATCTGCCCAATCACCAGCTTCGAATCATTTTGAACTAACAGGTTCTTAGCTCCTAACATCTTTCCGAGTCTAAGCCCCGTCAATATTCCTTCGTACTCGGCCTCGTTGTTGGTAGCTGGAAATTTCAGTTGAACGCCATACTTGAGTATTTCTCTGTCAGGGGTGGTTATGACGACCCCTACTCCCCCCTTCTTTTGGGCTGACGAACCGTCGGTCTGTATCGTCCATGATTCGACTTCGTTGGCGAACTCATCCTCGTCCGGGGAGGTGAATTCGGCGATGAAGTCCGCCAAAGCTTATGCTTTAATGGCTGTCCTGGGATGGTACTCAATATCGAATTGGCTGAGTTCAATTGCCCACTGGACCATTCTTCCAGCTGCTTCAGGTTTGTTCATGGACTTCTTGATGGGTTGGTCCATCATTACCAAGATAGGATTTGCCTGAAAATAATGTCTTAGTTTGTGTGAGGCTACTATTAGGGCAAACACAATCTTTTCAATTCTTGGATACTTTGATTCAGCCCCTTGGAAAGCTTGACTGACATAGTACACTAGGAGCTGTTTCTTGGCTTATTCTCGAATCAGGGCTGCACTCACGGCTGTAGCTGATACTACCAAGTATAAGTACAGGTTTTCTCCTTCCTTGGACGGGCTTAGGAGGGGTGGATTGCTTAAGTAGCGTTTGAGTTCCTAGAATGCTGCTTCACATTCGTCGGTCCAGGCGAAAGCCTGTCTCAAAGTCTTGAAGAAGGGCAGGAATTTGTCCGTTGCTCTAGAGACGAATCTATTAATGGCTGCAATCCTTCCTGTGAGCTTCTGGACTTCCTTAACGGTCTTGGGCGATGTCATGTTGATTATGGCTTGCACCTTTTCCGGGTTTGCTTCTATTCCCCTCTAGGACACCATGAATCCCAGAAATTTCCCTGAGGCTACACCAAAAACACACTTAGTTGGGTTCAGCTTCATCTAGTACTGTTTGAGGGTGGCGAACGTCTTCTTTAGATCATTGAGGTGGGTGAGTTCTTCCTTACTCTTGACGAGCATATCATCCACGTAAACCTCCATATTCCTGCTGATCTGCTTGCTGAACATCTTGTTTACTAACCTCTGATAAGTAGCTCTTGCATTTTTTAATCCAAAAGGCATTACCTTATAGCAATAGAGCCCTTGGCTTGTGATGAAGGTCATTTTCTCCTGATCTTCCTCAGCCATTTTTATCTGGTTGTATCCTGAGAAAGCGTCCATGAACGTCAGTAGCTTATGCCCGGCTGTAGAGTCTACAAGCTGGTCTATCCTTAGAAGAGGGAAACTATCTTTCGGGCATGCCTTGTTCAGGTCAGTGAAGTCTACACACATTCTCCATTTCCATTTGCTTTCTTCACCAGGACGACGTTCGCGAGCCAATCAGGGTAGTATACTTCTTGGATGAAGCCTGCCGTCAAAAGCTTTTTAACCTCGTCTGTAACTGCTTAATCTCGTTCTAGAGCGAAGACTCATCGTTTTTGCTGAACGGGTTTTCTCTCCGGATCTACATTTAACTTTTGTTGAATAACTCCTGGGGATATACCTGGCATGTCCTCGTGGCTCCATGCGAAGACATCTATGTTCTCTTTAAGGAATTGGACGAGCTTTGTTCTCATTGCAGGGATTAGTGTCGTCCCTATTTTTGTTGTCTTGGTTACGCCTCCTTCGGCCAGCTCCACTGTTTCTAGGGTTTCCATTTTATCTTCCTCCTTCCCTTCAATCATCCATGTGTGGTTCTCCTTTGCAGCCAAGACGACCTAGTAGCATTCTCTGGCTAAGACTTGATCTCCTTTTACCTTGCCTAGACCGTTATCTGTTGGGAACTTTACTTTCAGGCAATAAGTGGACGTGGCCACCTTCCAGGCGTTGAGCATAGGCCTTCCAATAATTACATTGTATGATGAGAGGCAGTCTACTACCAAAAAATCTAACTGACGAGTCAACTGCTTCGGGTAGGTCCCCACTGTTACTGTCAACGTCACTATTCCTTTGGGATAGACCCTATCTCCACTGAAGCTGACGAGGGGGGAGTCAAACGAGCGCAATCTTTTTGGATCTAGCTTCAGCTGCTGGAAGGCAGGAAGATAGATTATATCTGCAGAGCTGCCATTGTCCACGAGGATTCTTTTGGTGTTGAATCCCTCTATAGTCAGCATTATAACCAAAGGATCGTTGTGAGGTTGCTTCACTTCCCTGGCGTCTACTTCATTGAAGGACATGTCCTGGTCTGTCCGTCTTTGCTTAAGTGGAGGTATCATGTGGACACTGTTTACCTGTCTCTGGCATGCTTTTTTAAGGGACCTGAATGACCCTCCCATGAAGGGCCCTCCTGCAATCGTCTTTATCTCCCCAATCACATCTTGTGGAGGCTGGAACGAACGATCATCATTTCTGGACGAGGATTCATGTTGACTTTTATTGTCGTCTCTGAACTTACTGTATTCCCCCTTCTTCACATATTTCTGTAATTTTCCTTTTCGTATCAACTCCTCTATTTGCTCCTTTAAGTCTCGACAATCTTCTGTGTAGTGACCATGATCTTTGTGAAACCGGCAGTACTTATTCTTATCACGGGCATGGGGTGATGAATGCAATGGTCTTGGCCATTTAAGGTAGTGCTCGTCTTTGATCTGCATTAAAATTTTGTCAACAGGCATAACTAAAAGGGTGAATTTTACCGTTCGAGGATTCTTCTCATCTTTCCTTCGGCTCCCGTCACCGATTCGACGATCTGTACGCTCCCGTTTTTGTCCCCTACGTTTGTCGTCATTCCTTCCTTTGTCTCCTGGCTTCTCTACATCTTTTATGGTTGCTAGTGCGTCTTCAGCATTCATGTATTTATGTGCTTTCAGGAGCATCTCTGCCATTGTTTTTGGAAGGTTTTTCACGAGTGAAGCCACGAGTTCTCTGGACCTCAACCCTGCTTTGAAAGTCGTCAGTTGCCCCTTATCGTCGGCTTCGTCTATTTCCAGGGTCTCCCGAGTGAAGCGTTTTACATATGGCCTCAGGGTTTCCTTCTCTCCCTGCTTAATAGTGAGTAAATGGTCAGCTGGCATTTTAGGACGTTGCCCCCCGATGAAGTGACACAAGAAGGCGTTGCTCAACTGCTCGAAGTTATCGATGGACGATATTGGCAACTTTGTGAACCACTCTCTTGCAGCTCCCTTGAAAGTGGTGGGGAAGGAATGACAAAGTATCTCGTCGGGGGGCTGTTGAAGCCCCAGCGTCGTTTTGGAGGTATTAAGGTGGTCTTGGGGGTCCTTAAGTCCGTCGAAATGCTCAAATTGAGGCAAACGAAACTTTGTCGGTACTGGACACTCTAGGACTGCTGTAGTGAAAGGCGAATCCGTGGCTCTCACCAGTCTATCAACGCTCCGGTCTGTTTTCTCCTTGATGGCATTCTTCAATTCGTCCATCTCTTTCCTCATCTCCCGGAGAAGATCTGAATTTTGTTCGTCTGGAGGGGTAAGTCTTTGATGGTCACTTCTTCTATGACTATTTCCCTCGTCCTCCAAACTGTCTTTGGATCTATTCTCCTATTGTTGAAGTCGTAGCTTCATTTCCTGATTTTGCCTAGTAAGCTCTTCAACGGTAGCCGCAAGAGCTTGGACTTGCTGAGCCAAGGCTGCAGAATCTTGATTGGATTCCATCTAAATATAGAGGTTGATGGAAACAGTACTTTCAAATATGGAAATGAAAATGTTGTCCCCACAGACGGCGCCAAACTGATGAAGTGTGAATTCGTCAGTAAAAGTGGCAGATGGAACCAATCTCCAACCTGTGTAGATATCTTCCCAAAGATGGTCACCGATGTGGTGTCTGCCACAACGTCTCCGATGCCAAAGTTAATACAAATGAGCTTTATGAAATAAAACAGAATAGTAAAGTGATAGCAAAATTATTTGAATATATTCTCCTACCTCCGGTTGATATTGTGAGGGCCTTATATATGTTCTCACAACTTCTAGCCGTTTGAGGTAGTTATGGTGGCCTTGATGTTCCTCTTGGTAACGTTTTGTGGCTTTAATGTGCTCCAACGGCTCGTACAGCTGGCCCTTTAACCGTTCCGGGTGTAATTGGCTGCATTGAATGGCCTAGCTATCTTCGTCAGTGATGCGGGTATTTGTTTAACTCGTCCGAGGGTGTCCTCATCTGCAATCGTTGAGATCATCTCTAGGGGATAAATTCGTCAGTCCTGTCATATATAACATGTCAATATTCCAACCATTGTTTTGAAAATAAAGCAAACTACGCAATAGAATATATAGTTCTTAAAATCTAATAGGATCTTACGATTCTAAAATTCTATATCCTTAAACCATTTTAAATCTTACTAGAAGCTCTACTAAAGTCAAATTCGTGTGGGATCCGAGTCCAGATCTTAGGATCTTATAAAATCCCAATCCCATAGTGATACTAAAGATCTTGTGATATAGAGGAAAATTCAAAAAAAAAAAATTTCTTTTATTGGGCCTCCAAATGGAGTCCAAATGCCTCAAACTTATAAGCAATTAAATAAACAAATAACCTTGTGGCCCTAGCCCAAATTATATAATATAAAAAAACATATATAAAAAAGGAAAAAATAAAACCCTAACCTAAGGCTCACGTCAATAATAAGCTGCCCCCTTAACAACTTAACATAATAAACAAAATCACAAAAGACAGAAAAGAAGAGACTAAAGTACTAGAAAGTTGGAGGCAAATGCAAAAATCTGATAAATCCAATAGGAACGCCACTGTAAGAGAGACCATCGACAACAATGGTGAGTTTTTTTTTTTAATCCTTTTTTTATAATTTTGCTGTTAGTTGCTTACTCATGAGAATATGAGATGTATTGGCTCTAGTTGCTTACTTTTTATTGTGAATAATAAAATTATAATTGATATAATGTGCTCATGGCTAGTGTATGGCTTAATTCATCATAGTTATTTATTGTGAATTGTGATGGCTTAATATTCTAAGCTAATCTCATGAGAAAAATTGTGTTTTCAACGAGGCAATGATAATATTTTTAATTTGGTACTTTACCTTTTATTAGTAATTTCACTAATTTGTATTAAAATTACTTTTTAATTTTTTTTAATATATATTATGAATTATAATTATGAGTATTTTTTATTATATTTTTTTAATCGGAAAGTAAGATTTTACGATCCTCATGCCGATCCTACAATCCAATCCCCAAACCCTTTTACTAATCCCATGTAGGATCTCAATCCTGAATTCCTGATAACCTTGGAGGAAACTACATAAAGGAGGGAGAAGTTGACAAAAGATGAAAATCCTCTAAAGTTAGAAGCCGAAGAAGTTTTATCAATTAGCAGTAACCAAAGCAACAAACCTTGGACACAATAGTTTGTGATTTGCAAAGACGACGCTTTAAACACGATCCTTCCTTTTCAAAATTCTTAGACTTCCTCTCATTGGGCCATTAAAAATATTATTGCTAGAACTAAACTGAATTTAAGTTCCTTTATTGAATGGTTTGTTAATCATATTTTTTACAAGACTAAATATTCTTTCACACTTGTTTACGTCTACGATTTCACACATATCTATTATTTACATAAATTATTTCATTATTCAAACTCTAAATCTTTCCTCGTCTTGGTCAAATACCTAGTAAGTACTAAGTAGTAACCAAAGAAATGCTAAATTGAAAAAACTTAAAACTAAAATTAAAATTCTACGCTAATTATTTCCAAGAAATTACCCTCTTATTCCTTCTTGCTTGATGTTGATCCTAAGCCTAAATTCTAAGTCTTATGTTATTTTTCTGTTCTTCAATTTCGATGTAGCTGTCGTTTCGGTTGTGTCATGTATCAAAGTTGTCAAATTTTACATGTTATTGTTATCTCATTAGCTGAATAACCACAATCACCTTTATTCTGCGAATAAATATTTAAAATAAATAAATAAAAACGTCAATTACGTGATTCTAATATTAAGGATAAAAAAAAATTGATATGATTTGTCATTTCAATTGGAATCTAATTCCAGTTGAAGAGATGTCGAGCCAATAAATATCTGTAAAGATTTGCCACTTTTTTTATATACAGATTTGCCTGAATCATTGAATTTAGGAACCGAAAGCCAAAGATTCTTAGACATAATGCTTTGAATACGTTTGTAAATTAGGTGGGAAAATGGCCCCAGAGTCCAGACCAAATCAAAAGATGCTTAGGGCACATTTAAAGAGGTTCAACTGAAAAGCCTTATCAAGATTAATCGCTGTCTTTGCCAAACAGATTTATATGATACTGGATTATCCACCACCACCCACAACCCCCCCCCCCCCCCCCCCCCCAAAAAAAAAGATTTATATGGTACTTGAATCATAGAAAGTCCAATAATGCATATTTTATAAACACACAATACTTATATTAAATGGATATTTAATTACTTGAGAAAATCGCTAAGAAGAAGCATAGACATACTCTTCCAATAGGATCTATTGGGTAAAAGAAAAAATCCAGAGGAGATAGTGTTCTCTTTAAATATGCTTAAATTCAATAAAAAAAAAAATTTTATTACTTGAGAAATATAATACATTCTCCAATATCATGATAAAAATACCGAATGAATCAAGGTTGTCAAAATCGGGATCCTACGTAAGATCGTGGGAGCTAGGTAGGATCGTGAATCGTAGGATCAGATCGTGGATCGTAAGATCCTACCTATTTTCATATTTTAAGCAAAAAACCTATTAATAGTGACTTTGTATGTTATATAATCACTTAAAATATGAATCCATCCATTAAAAAAAAATTCATCATAAAATGTAATTTGCATACACTACATTGTTCTTATGTCATTCTAACGAAACAAAATATATTTAACTTTTGACATAATGTATCTAAAAAGTTCAGTACATGTTTAATTAGCAACTAAGTACCAAAATATTATCTACACATGGAAAATGTTTTCCAAATTCTAAGTTCCAAATCTAAAATAAGTTAGGCTAATTAGCATATAAAAACTAGCTAATTACAAATTTACAATATGTAATCCAAAAGAGAATTATCAATCTAAGGTAAACTAGCTAATTACAAATATAAAATCTAAAAGAGAATTCTCATTCTAAGATTCTTCTAATATAATCACTGTCATTGTCATATCCCATTTCATCATCTAAATATTTTAGGTTTTGTTTTATTGGGATTTTGATAACCCATTGGGCTTGTGAGTTTAGGTGGATTATCTTACCCAAATAAATCCCACTAAAAAAAAAAAAAAATCAAGCCAAATGGTAGGATCGGTAGAATCCCATACGATCCTACGATCCTATGCAGTCTTGCTACAATTTTAAACTTTTTGGTGAGGTGGGGTCGTAAAATCGTGCGATTTTACGATCCGGATCACGATTTTGACAACCATGGAATGAATGTATTGTATTTCTCTTGTAATAAAATAAATAATAATACCTTTATATATAGGAAGTATATGAGTGCACTATAAGTATGTGCAAGTACAGTGGACCTAAAGAGCAAGGCCTATATGTCTATACATGTTAACAAGCACCTTAATATTCAACTTTGCACCATGTTTATACTGGAAATAAGGTGATTAAGAAGTTCAAGATTTCACTCCAACCCTACCCTAAAGCTTAATTAGAAAGGATTTTTTGGCATTGCTTTATCCAATAGCACAGACGAGCGAAAGTATAATAGTTTATAGGTAGGTTCTATTACAAGTAGGGGTGTCCACAGGGTCAGGGCCGGGTCGGTTTTCGACCCAGCCTGAACCTGACCCGCCGGCGTCGGGTGGACAAAACACTGACCCGAGACCGACCGCCGGCGTCAATCGGTCGGATCAGTTTTGGGTTCGGGTGAAGATCGGGTCTGTTCGAGTGGAGATCAAGTTGTCGCCGGAGCTGCAAAATGTCTCCGGAATCTGCAAATCATCGCCGAAAAATGTAAAAACTCACCAGATCTGCATCAAAATCGCCAAAATCGCTGAAATCTGCTGGGAATGGCCGGATCTCACCACATATGGTTGAGAACTCGCTGGATCTCCCCAGATTTGAGCGTGATTTCGCCGAATTTGTATATAACTTTCGTCAGGGTCGGTTGGCTCGGGTTTTGGAGAAGAAAACCCGCCACTCGACCCACCGGCGTCAGGCCTTGGGCGTGGAAACCCGAAGCCGACCAACGGGAGCGTCAGTTCGGGCTAAACTCGGGTGGAGATCGGGCGGGTTGGTCGGTCTAGCAGGTCTGGACACCCCTAATTACAAGGATAAGAATTTTGAGTTTTGAGACAACGAAATCTTATGTCTCATAAATTACTATTAAAAATTTGAGCTTCGTGCATTGGCTATGACTTCTTTTTTTTCTTATTCTTTTTGTTTGTGCTCCTAAACTAATTGTTTTTTTTTTTGCACTCATTATCATATGCAAACTATCAAGAGTATATAGCTTAATTGATTAGTATCTCCTGACTTTTTAACGAATAATTTTTAGGTACTTCTAGAGTACGATAATACCTAAATATTTTATCTTTGGCGAAAAACCCATTTTAGTCCCTACATTTTCACGCGATTCCCACTTTGGTCCCTAACTTTTTTTTTTCACCGATTTTAGTCCCTATCCTGAAAAACGAGTCTCGTTTTAGTCTCTAACGTTACATCAAAGACGTAAATTGCACAGCTGGCAAACGAAAAAAATTAAAAATATTAAAATAATGCCCACTGTGTCCACGTGGCTTTCCACGCCAGCCTCTAAATTTAAAAAAAAAAAATTTAATTTATTAATTTTAACTAAATAAAAAAATTAAAAACAGAAATAAAAACCAAACCTAGCAAAAACAACAAATTTAAAACCCAGCAAGAACAAGATCAATAAAACACAAACCCAGCAAATTTAAAACCCAAAAAATTAAATTCAAAACCATATTCAAACCCATATTTCAAACCCCCACACCACCAAAACATCAAACACAAAAATCAAATCCAGATTTTCGTCCCCCAAACTCAAAACTCAAAACCCAAATTTTCTTATACTTTCTGAGAAATCAAACACAAATCTCAGATCCAAACCATAGAGTTGAAACCAAACCACCTCCAACCTCAGATTCAAAACTATCAAACCCAAACGAAATCAACCTCACCTGACAACAAAACCATCTCCTCTCTTAGCTGACGCTGCTTTCTTCTTGCTCGTGTTTGCCTGGGATGTGGGTTTGCATGGAGGTACTTTCATGGTGGAGATCGTGGGTCTTGAGTTTTGGGTCTTTGGTCATGGAAATCTTTTTGTAGATCAGTGGGTTTGGGTTTCTTGCTCATTCTCTGTACGCTGGTGGCGACTCGCGCCGTCTCCTCCCACTCCGCCTGTACCGGCGTCGAGGTAGACCGAGAACTGGTGCGGCGATTTTCCGATCTTCCGGCTCAAAATCGATTGGAAGCCCTTGAATTGCAACAACGGGTAAACGAACACGCTTCCGATCTTCCAATGTCAGTGTGGGTGTGATGTTGCCGTGGGTATGGTGGATTCCGGAGTGTTTTGGTGGTGTGGGGGTTTGAATATGGGTTTGAATTTAATTTTTTGGGCTTTAAATTTGTTGGGTTTGTGTTTTGTTGATCTTGTTCTTGCTGGGTTTTAAATTTGTTGTTCTTGCTGGGTTTGGTTTTTATTTCTGTTTTTAATTTTTTTTATTTAGTTAAAATTAATAAATTAATTTTTTTTAATTTAGAGGCTAACGTGGAAAGCAACGTGGACACAGTGGGCATTATTTTAATATTTTTAATTTTTTCCGTTTGCCAGCTGTGCAATTTTCGTCTTTGATGTAACGTCAGGGACTAAAACGAGACGCGTTTTTCAGGAGAAGGACTAAAATCGATGAAAAAAAAAGTTATGAACCAAAGTGAGAATCGCGTGAAAATGTAGGGACTAAAATGAGTTTTTCGCCTTTATCTTTTTAACATAGACATCCCAAAGTTCAAATCTCTCCTCCCTATTATAATTATCAAACTATATGAGATGAATTCAAGTTACACCCGTTAGATCTTTTAGAAATTTACGGTGTAAAAAAATGTGTAACTTTACAGAAGTTACACCAAATGTAACTTGAACTCATTTCTATAACGGCGCTCTTATGGCAATTGCTAATAAACTAATTTAGAAAAATTTTGACACTATTTTCATAGAAAATATAAAAAGCCGTAAAAATAATTAATTGATTTTTTTCCCATAAAAATTTTCTTAACATAGTTCCTTTTTTTTTTGTTTAAATACATGATAGAAATTTTACTTTAACCTAATCTAAATGTATATGTGTGTGAAACTCCCTCCTAGAAACTTAAAACCTAGCCCTTACCCCCTACATCCCACAAGCACTTATACTTGTGGAGTGATCATCACACCAAGGGTGCACATTAATTTTAACATAGAATGGTAACTTTGACTTCTTATTTGATGTTTGATACGAAGCAAGTGGCATTATTCGTCTTTATCAATGTTTTATTTTATTTTAGTGAGAAAAAGGGAAGGAAGGAAGGGAGGAAAGGCGAGAAATTTGGGGTAGAGACATAAAAGCAGGTTTTTTGTGCGTGATCGCCAAAAATTATAAAAAGGAATATTGGTAATTATGCCTTAAGGCCACTAAAAAAGGAAGCATGTGTAGTTGTCTACAAAGTGGTGATTAAATTATTTAAATCATTAAAAGGTAGGGGAGCAGAAATATTACGTTCCACCAAATTTGAGAGTGAAAGAGAAAGTTCATCCAAAAAAATAATTTGATAGAGAGGATGACAGAAATGATGGTAGGGACTTAAATTCAGTGAGCTTTCGAGGTTGTGTGTGTGTTTTTCTTTTTGGGATAATAAAACTTTAGAAACGTATAGAGAGTTTTGTAATTGTTTAAATTAATCAAATCAAAGAAAACTATAGGAAAGGCAAAAAGTGAGTTTTTTTTTTTTTTTTTGAGAAAATTTTAACCTATGGCGTCCGCTCCTGATGATAGCTCTTTATCATCAGACTAAGACGCCAATCAATTTTTTGGTGTATGTGGGAATTGAACCTCAGATCTCTTATACAACTATCAGAGACTTTACTAGTTGAGCTAACTGAAACCCACAAAAAAGTGAGTATTACTTACACATTAGATTGAACTTTATGTCCTAATTGATTCACTTAAACTCTCAATTTATTCATGCACAATTGGTACGGTGATTGAGAAATGCACCAAACTTTGACAATTAACAAAATAACTAGAGATTAAATTATAGTAACTATGCGTAGCACAAAAAAGTGAAAAACAAATCAAACTAAAATTTTACTTGAAATGAAAGTGTTAATGAGTAATGACCCATTTTAGCACTGACCCGTTGGATTGTGCTGATGAACAACCATAGGAGGTTCACTTTTAGCAACTGGTCCCAAGCAGCAGGCCCCACATAAAATCCTAATGGTGATTACCAGTTACACAGTATACAAATTCACAATACAAACGGGGAAAGACCACTAGAAAGCTCTCTAATTCCATTTCCACGATTTTCCAAACCCAAAGTTTACGGGGTTTTCTTTTCTCAGGAGAAAAAACTTGGAGTTTACGTGTATTCTTTCCTTTTTTTTCTATATACATATAAAGTTGGAAACCTCTCCTGCCATTTCCATTACTCTAGTAGAGATCAGAAAGCAATTTCTCACCTTTACGTGTGAAAATTCCCGTCTATTTCTCCATTTTCAATTCTTCTACCTGCGTACTAATCATATAAATATAACCCCACCTCGCATTACCCAGCAACAACATCATCACCATCATCATCATCTTCTTCTTCTTCTTAGCAATATCAGGCAATGCAGCATTTCCTTCACCATATATAGAAGAATCTAAAACACCATCAATAACCCATATTCGTAGTAATGGATCTTATTATCAGCCTCATAGTCTTGCTGACATTTTGTAAAGGTAATTTTTCAAACGCTTCAGATTTTGCAGTCTTTGAATTATTGATTTATATATCAATATCACTTTATATATTAATCTCAATATTCCTTACTTTGATACAGGTATAACTGGGGCTACATTTACATTATTAAACAAGTGTGACTACACAGTATGGCCAGGAATTCTAGCCAATGCAGGCAGCTCCAAATTAGATAGCACAGGGTTCGAACTCGGGTCAGGCGGGTCTCGGACCCTCCAAGCCCCACCAAACTGGTCAGGAAGATTCTGGGGCAGAACCGGTTGTACATTCGACCCAAACACCAGTCAAGGAAGCTGCACCACCGGAGACTGCGGGTCCAACCAGGTCGAATGCAACGGTGGAGGCCAAAAACCACCGGCAACTCTGGCGGAATTCACAGTCGGGTCGGGTACCCAAGACTTCTACGACGTGAGTCTAGTTGACGGGTACAATTTGCCTTTGATTATTGACCCGAGTGGCGGGTCGGGTAATTGCTTGTCAGTCGGGTGTGTGACCGACTTGAACCAACAGTGCCCGAATGAGTTACGGGTCGGGAACGGTTCGGCATGTAATAGTGCGTGTGGTGCTATAGGGAGCGATGAGTACTGCTGCCGTGGCGCGTATGGTTCACCGAACACTTGTAAGCCGTCGATTTACTCGGAGATGTTTAAAGCGGCGTGTCCAAGAGCGTATAGCTACGCTTATGATGATGCCACTAGTACATTTACATGTACATCAGCTGATTATACCATTACATTCTGCCCTCCATCCACAAGGTAAGGATAGTATCCCACTATTTCGTATCTTTTCTTCTTTTTCTTTCCTTTTCTATTTTAAAATTTGAAGATTTTATTCTTCTTGAATTTATTAATTTAATGCACCTTAAAAAAAATTTTATTTATTTATTTATTATTACGAAGAATATGAATTTTTAGCTCGGTAATTATCTTCTCACACTCGTTGATATACATCTTATACAAGCAACATTCATAATTTAGCATGGGATGTCCACAATTTTTGTTGATATGCACGTTTAAACAATAAAATGACTCATAAAAATAAGAAGTGTGAGAGAATTAATACTCATTTTTAGCAATAAGTCTAGAGTTACAATTTTTTTCTCATTTTACAATTGTTAAGGTCACAAGTTATAAATAGTATCTTCTCAAAAAAATAAGTTATAAATAATAGATAATAAAGAAATGTAAATGATAAACCTTGTGGAAATCAATAAAAACTTAACATTGTGAAAAATAACGTGCATCTATTGTTCCTTTTTTCTTTTTCTTTTTCTTTTTCTTTTTCTTTTTTTTTTTGAGAAACTATTGTTCGATTTTTAGATGAATCTATCATGTGTTTTGACAATTTGTGTTGTCCTCTTTAAGACTATTCTACTTAGCTTTCATATTACTTTTTTGTATTGCCTTTGTATGCAACAAGCTAGCATGTAATTAGTGTTGACTTGTGGGATACATAAAGGTGAGTAGGCTACCTGTAAGCAAGAATGTTGTCAATAATTTAATATATAACGGCTGTGATACAATCCAAGTTCATGTGGAGTTGGTCTTTTGATTATATTGGTAGTAATTCGCATCCTATGAGAAATGGGTTGAGATTGATTAATCCATAGGAAGGCAGATGATCGTGACCTATGGTTCCATTGATCATGTTAAATATATGAGCCTTATAAATATAAATAGAATCAACTTATTTTAATGAGTTTTAATATTTGATCAAAATTTTGAAGTTTATCACGATATTTTAATGAGATTTAATCTGTTCCTACATTTTGATAGAGTTAACATATTTGATTCACTCAATATGACCTTTAATATGACTTCCTGAGGTAACAAATTGCTGGTGGTGAGCAATGTGCAAAGAAAGAAGATTGGTGATAAGTCTATACAAAAATGATGTTAGTTTTTTTATTCATCAATAATGACTTGTCACTTGGGTGAGTTGTGTAAAAAAAATAGTGTAGTGTTTAATATGAGTTTGGGTTGCCTCTAATGTTCTTATTTATTAGAGGTGACATGGGAACGACACATATCCTAATATAATCACATGTCAGTCAAATATCTCATTCATTGCTCCCATTTAATATTCATATGATTTGTTCTCAAAAATATATATATATATATATATATATATATATATTCGTGTGATTTCACTTAAATTTTGTAACTTATTTTAAAAAGTGAGATTTGTTTGGAACCCATTTCAATAAATGATGTATGTAAAAAAATTGTATTTAAAATAAATATACCTTTTTTTTAAGAAGAATTTAGAAAGATGTACCTAATAAGACAAATATATCAAATAAGCAACCATTGAAACCCTTCCAAAACACACTTATTCACTAAATAGTGCATTTTGATAGTTGATTTACTTGTTACACAATAAGAAAACATAACATAAACTAGAAGAATTTACCCATTTTTTGACAAGAAACGAAAATGTTTACCTAAATGTTATAGAATTCGGTACTCCTGTTGGAATTATTTTAATTTGAATGGAAGGGATATTATAGCATTTTGTTTTCATTAAGACAATATTTCCGAGCTATGTCATACATCTTCAACGAAATTTATGTGCTTTTTTTCAAATGTTTTTTGTTTGAACAGTCAAAAAGCTGCAACAAATACACCTCCCACAACCACAACAAGCACAACAAATAGCTCTGGAACCGAGTCAGGGGAGGTGCCAATGGGGACCAACAGCTCTTGGTTAACAATCTTTCCTACTGGAGACTCATCCAAGACCCTCTCTTCTTGTACTTTACTCATTCGTACATTGACTTCCTTTCTCTTCCTCTTCTTGCTTAACTCTTAGTCTCTCTCTCTCTCTCTCTCTCTCTCCATATATACTATACATATTTTACTCCTTGTTTTAGATTTCCAGGCCACATCCCACATGCATAGATATTTGAAATTTTACGTATCGCTTTAATTGTTTCACTCTGAATTTGTGGAAGGATTTGTAATTTCTGCAACAGATTAGAAAGAAAGAGCAAATTTTCTTAAGAAGAGAATTTCATTATTCGAACCGAGTTCCATGTGCTAGAAAACTGGAAGTGTTTGCTTTACTTTTAAGTCCTTGTATATATACATGGGTTGGCGGGCAACTGCTAAAGTAGGTCAACTTTGCTGGAATTGCAAGCTTTGCTAGTAATGTGATTTTGGGAGGAAATGATGGTGCCTCTAGAAGCGGCTGTGTGAGCATTATTAATTTATTTATTTAGATCTATCTCCATTTGGGATATATTTGTTTATTATGTTCCTTTATATCTAAGGCTTATCAGATATATTAGAAGTCTAAAAATTCAATGACTACTATATTTTATAAGAAAGAACAAAAAGGTTAAAATCTCTCTTACCATTGTTGCAACTAGAAAAAGAAAAAAAAAATTAATGAGATTTCTGAAATAATCCTAAATCCAGGAATGACGTTAATAAACTGATACATTTTTTTATTAACATTAAGCGAGTAATATTTAAAAAATGTTATATTGATTCAAAGAAATTAGTTTGGATTAAGATGGTAATGATTTGTTTTGTTGATAAATTTTTGGAAGTTGGTGCTTATCTTGAGAGGTTATGTATAAATTTAGATTCAGAGTAGGCAACCAAATAGTTATGATTTTTCAATTACAAATCGTAGTTGGTGTAAAGAAATAGTAGAATTCATGCATGTGTGATTAATTTGCTTTTTTTTATCTTAATAAAAAGAGAGATCACGTGAATCTTGCATAATTTTTTTTCCCTTAATAAAAAAGAGAAATATTATGTTCACAATACTTTCACAACAAATTCTAAGTAGTAGTGAGGTTTTTGTTTCCTAAGTAAATCTTTATAAATGTCGAGTCTTGGTGTAATGACAAGTGTCTTTCATCAAAAGTAACAAAAGGGTAAAGTTGCATATGTATATTAATCACCTCTCTCATTTCTTGCCAAAGTATGAGTTTTTCAATCAAAAATTCAAAATAGGAAAATCTAAGAAGAGATTAGCCAAGAAAATTACCTAACAAGTAACAAGTTGTGATCAAAGCCACTATAGAGGAGCAATACTTAGAATGCTTAGAGAAGGAGGCGGGCCTTTCTTTGGTCAAATGAAAATACACCAGGAAATATGAGAGATGTTCTCAACCTTAAATGTATACACTTTTTTTTGCTGAAACCATTTTTTTTTTTTTTTTTGCTGAAACCTTAAATGTTTACACTTCGACCCAACTCACCAACGACCGAGTATTTGTGCAATGAGATGAGAGAGTATCAATGGTAATGATGGATGTCAAGCAAGTGCTAATGTATCTCATATCTTCTTCAAATGGTGGAACTGGGCTTCTATCATTTTACTGGGCCTTAAGGCACTATGAGAAGGACTTGTAAAACAGATAAAATTATGGGATAATTACATTTTACCCACCTGTGGTTTGCCTCTAATTCTATGTGCCTACCCGTGGTTTCAATTTTGACACTTTACCCACCCGAGGTTCAGTCCGTTATTGCTTCGTAACCCACCTCCCTGTCTGCCGTTACTCTAACACGTTTTCTTTCAAAATCAAAACACAAAATGAATCAAACACTCCTCTCCAGCAAAACACTCTCATCCACGTTTGCTCACCCACCTGAGAGCTTAGATGCTACAATGCTACCCACCACCTTATTTATTAGACCGAAAATCATCTGGGTTTTCATTTGGACAGACACTTCTTGTTGTTTAATTAATGTATATTGGCAGATTTTGTATTACTGGGTTTTGTTGTCAAAGCAGTAGGAGAAAGTATGTAAACCATTACTGAGTGAGCTACTCCAAAAATTTGGTGCTTGACCCAACAGATTTTGTATTCTTATTAAATTTTGTATTCTGATGTTTGGTAAATAATGCAATGATTTCATCTTTGAATTGTTTTCAAGAGCCACTAACAATAGCAAGGAAAATTGGGTTTTCAAACATAAGTTTGGAGCATAAATTTGCAAGAAGATTCCAAGAATTCAGAACTAGGCAACTTTTCTAGCATTCTTTGTATTATTCTTTTATGCAAAGGTTCACAGCATTCCTTGAGGCAAAACACAACAACAACATTGAGGCAAAAATAAAAAATGTATAACTTTTTTTTTTTTTTTTTTTGCTGAATATGAAAAATGTATAACTAATCATGCCCAGATCAAACCCAAATCAAGAAACCAATCACAACAAACCCAAAAACACAATCAAACCCAGATCCCACCACCCCACCACCCCGCCAACCAAACAAAAGATCCACCCCACCGATCAGTCACCAAACCCATCGAACCAGTCACCAAACCCATCGATCAGTCAACAAACCCACTACCACCATCGTTGATTAAAAAAAAAAGAGGAAGAGGGATTTCGCAATCATCAACGGACCGGGCGGAGGCCGAGATCGAGCTCCATTCTCTCTAAACCACCGTCGGCCCTCTTCTTGGATCTACTCCAAACTGCCGAGACGGAGGCTAAGACCGAGACGGATGCGAGAACGAAGGAAATCAAATGAAACCCATGAGATGAGAGAGAGAATGTTGTAGAAAATGAAACCCATCGGAGAGAACCCAGTAGAAAATGAAAGAACCTAGTAGAAAAGCTTAATGCAGAGAAAAAATGAGCATGAGAACTCAGATGAAAAAAAAAAATGAATAGTTTGAATTGTTTTCTGTACATTGCACGCTTATTGATTGCTTTTGTATTTAGTTGATTTAGATGTTTTATTATTGATTTGGTTGGGTTTTGATTTACTAGATTGGGAGATGTTTGGGATGAAATTTTTTGTATTTAGTTGAATTTGTGTGTATGAGAAATGTTGGAAAAGAAAATATTTGAGTACTGTGTTCTTCGTTCTTCAGTAATTTGATGTGTTCTTCATTCTTCAGTGTTTGATCTGTTTTAGGTTCTTTTTTTATGAGTTTACGTGTTAGAGTAACGACAAACAAGGAGGTGGGTTACGGAGCAATAACGGACTGAACCTCAGGTAGGTAAAGTGTCAAAATTGAAACCACGGGTAGGCACATAAAATTAGAAGCAAATCACAGGTGAGTAAAGTGTAATTATCCCTAAAATTATTTGACTTCATCAAACTCTAGGGAGGAGAAGGTTCCATTAGCATTATTTAGTTTAGAAGGAGATATCGGCTACGGTTTCAAATTATGATCCAAAGAGTTCTAATCAAATATCAATTGTTATATATATCTCCATTGGTGGGTTGTGGTGCAATTTTGGGTGTCAATGAATATGGCCCATTATTTTGGATTTTTTTAACCACTGATGAGGTTCAATATTTATGGAAAAGAGATTATTTCAACAGGTTTAATTATCCCAAATGATTACATTTGTGGATTATTCAACACGTGAATGGTCCTATAAGCCACCACGTACTACGATGAAGAAATCATCCAACCCAGTTTGGATAACTTTTTCCTTGAATAATTATCTGTTTTGCAAACTGTTCATGCTTTGATTGCTTTCATATGGCCGAAATATTTCTTTCCGCAAACCATTGCAAAGGAAAATCCAAGATCACAGTTGAAGATAAAATGTGTGAACAATTTTGCATAAAATTACACATAATAATCTTTAAACTCATTAACTAGGTGGAAATAACAAAATTCTGAGTCATATGATTACAGAACATCTATGATCTAATGCTTCCTTAAACTGAAACCCAAAAAAAAAAAAAAAAAAAGACATGCAATGTCTCGGGGTTGTCTATTGAGACAACTCACCCTAAGGGGGGAAAACAAAAAAGGGCAGAAGAAGAAGAAGTAAGTCGCCCAGCTTTCAAGCAATCTACAACTCATCCTTGACAGCAGAAGGCTCTGTCTCTGCATCATCCTTAACAGCATCAGCTTCAGCCTCGGTAGTAGCAGCAGCTTCTTTTGTTTCAGTTTCAGTCTCGACTTCTTCAACTTCATCTTCCTCCTCAACTGCTGCATCAGGATTGATGCCTAGGCTAGACTTCACCGAGTTGTAAATACGAGCTGCAAAGTCCTTGGGTTCAGAAGGCGTGAAGCCACTCTCCATGAGTGCAGTGTGGTAAATAAGCTGTGCTGTCTGCTTTACGCTCTCATCCTGAAAAGCAGCTCAGTTGCGTTAACAAACCAAAACCAGCAACAAGTGAATGCCTAATTAAACATATTAAAAAACTATTGCACTATCCTGAATTGCATCCAAGTAAAAATACAATATGTACAAATACGGAAATGGTTCCAGCAAGAAGCCAGGTCAGCTTCCCCAATATGTAACCATAGTTTAAACCACCCACCAAGGATCAGAATCACTTTATTAACAATGGCATTCACTTTCCTCAGATCCAGGTTGGAATTCAGATATTTCAAACCAAAGAACTAGACATCATTCAATTTCATGAATCAGGGCCCTCTAAAATTTCTACTGCAACAATTCTTAATATCCTACATTAATGCTAAACAGCCATTTAGATTATTCCAAGGCAATCACAACTTGAATAAGCATTATTTGGTATACACCATAAGTTGCTATTGACATTGCAATCTAAACTACTTGTTTAACATGATTTGTTAGTAGAATTATAAGCACCCTGCAGGAGTAACCCTAGGAATTCTAGGGGATTGTAATTTCAGTGTGCAATTATGCCATGTAGCCAAGTTCTAGGTCAAACAACCTTACACATTCTGCAAGAAGGCAAGTATTCCTTCTCAAAAAGGGCAGGCACCCACTTGGGAAAATGGTAGGGAGTTTGAATAGGATTGATGAAAATCACACAGGCAAGAAGATATGTGCAAGCCAAAATCTTAACTCAGACACAACATGAGCATCCATTTCTATCTTATCTAAATTTTCATGTTCAGCTTTCTAAATATGTATGGAAGGAGGGAAATTCTAAAATGTACCTCAGGGTTCTTCACCACTCTCTCCTGGAGCTCCTTAATAATAGGGTGCCTTGGGTTGATCTCGAGTACCCTCTTTCCACGCATATAGGCTTGCTTACTAGCATCTGATAAAGTCTGAGACTGCATAATTCTCTCCATGTTTGCACTCCATCCATACTTGGAGGTCACAACCACACAAGGTGTCTCAGCCAAACGATTTGATATCTTCACATCATCGACATTATCAGTGGAAAGAGCACCCTTCCACCATTTGGTGAGTTCCTTGAATGATTCCTTGAGTTCCTTGTCTTTAGAATCTTTCCCAAGTTTCAGACCCTCCTTGGACACATTCTGGAATTTTTTGTCTTCATAATCCATAAGGTATTGCATCAGGTATTCATCAACTGGATCTGTGAAGAAAATAACCTGCAACAACATAGGGAAAAATAATTTGTCAGTTGAGTAAATTAAACAATTTTAACAAAAAAATGTTTTCCAACATCAAAGCACAAAAAAAACAGTGAAATGGGGAAAGAAAAAACTATTATAAATTTAATAAGGATCTATAGTAAAAGCAAAATCTTTTTGCAAATGTACCTCAAAATTTTTCTTCTTAAGCCGCTCAAGGAATGGAGATTTTTCCAATTGTTCCTTGCTGGTTCCTGTAATGTAGAAGATATCCTTTTGACCCGCTTTCATTCTTGAGATATACTGATCCAATGAAGTCAATTTACCATCTGACTTTGTACTGTCAGAGAGATCCAAAACCAAATAAGTCCCCCAGAAAGAAGTGAAAGGCATGACAAGAAATGGCAGCTGAAAAACTAGATTGAAAAAATATACATAAAACAGAGTACATACGTCTCGACTCTGAGAAGTTTAGCCAATCGATTCCTGTTAGTTGCATCCTCAATAATACCGAGTTTAATGGACTTGCCAAACTCATTCCAGAATTTGGCATATTGACCTTTCTTCTCATCATCATCACTGGATGTTTCAACTTCTGCTTATCCATCAACATTCAACATGAACCAAAAGAGCAAAGCAAATCAAAATCAGCAACGCTTACCAGAACTAATTTCAAAACTAGCAAGTATTTAACCAACTAAATATGAAGCAAGAGAGAGAAATTAGAAATGTTTTTTTGCTTTAGTATAGCCATAAGCCAGTATATGGCCAGGTTGTGGTGAACAAAACATATATGGAATGATGACTTAGTCTATAGATTAGAATGACACAGAGCTTTAAGTTGATTATAAGAATCAATAGAAAAAACGTTTTTCTAAAGCTTAGAAGAAGCAAGTTACAGATAAAATACCTTTCTTGTCTTTGTCATTGGCTTCATCTGGATCTTCTTCAGCAATTCTACGGATCATATCAAGGGCCTTCCTGATGAGTTTCTTCTTAATTGTTTTCAAACTGCTGTGTTGTTGAAGCATTTCTCGCGATACATTGAGTGGTAAAGTGTCAGAATCAACAAGACCCTGTTCAAAATGTAAACCATCAAGAACCAATACTACAAGCCACATTTCCTCACTGTTGCATATACACAAATCTATATGCAAGAATAAAAAATAATCTGCAATTTACCATTAAAAAGTTTAGATACTTTGGCAAAAGCTCGTCAAATTCATCTGAGATGAAAACCCGTCTGACATACAACTTGAGGTTGGATTTTTTGGAGTTATAATAACTCTCGTATAGATCTTGAGGGGCCTTAGGAGGCACAAACAAAACTGCCTTGAACTCAACATCACCTTCAGCTGTAAAGTGACTCCATGCTAAAGGCTTATCTTCACTAAAATCCTGATGAACAACACAAGTTATAATGATGCAAACTAAAACTTTGAAAAGTTACTAAAGTGTCCAGCAATTAACGAATATGGCAAATAACCTTTGCAAGAGAGTGGTAGAATTTGGTGTACTCCTCCTCTGTCACCTCCTTTGGACTCCGTAGCCATATAGCTTTAACATCATTCAAAAGCTCCCACTCGGAACTTTTTTCCTTAACCGTCTTTGTCTTTGGTTTTTTCTCGGCATCTTCACCTTCACCTTTCTCAGCATCCTCCTCTTCTTCCTCAGAAGAACTGCTTTCAGCTGCTCATAGCAGTTGAGTAATGAGAAGGGAATCAGAATATGCAAGGAGAAAAAATATGCAACGTGCATAGAAAAATTTTGGCTACCCACACTGAGGTCTTATTATGCATACATGTAAACACATATAAATACTTCAACATATAACAAGCAACCAAAAATATTAATATTTCATTATGCATACATGATTCCTCTTCCTCGCTGGAGTCATCTTCATCGGCTGGAACCTCCACATCAACCTCCTTGGTTGCCCAGAGATAGATGGGGAAATTGATAAATTCAGAATATTTTTTCACCAATTCCTGCAAAAAGGAATAACCATGACTGACTTTCTGAGGAAACAAAAATGGATCCCTAGTAATAATCTAACAGGAAGAATAGAAGACACATTGAATTTATCATAATCCAAGGTAATAAGTACCCAAACTTTAAGATGCAGGCAAAAGCATACATAAAAATGTCTCCAAAAGACAATAAAGTCAAAAAAAGACAAACAGTAATGGTCCGTTTGGATTGAGGGGGAGTAAAGTAGAGTAGAGTAAAATTGGCCCAAAATTAGCCTATTTTCAACCAACTCTACTCTACTCCCCTCAATTCCCCCCTCAATCCAAACAGACCCTAATTGTTTCAGCAGAGCTTGACCTTATAAAAATGACATACTCTAAGAATTACCAAATAACAAAAAGGTAGAGTGAATATCACAAAGAAGTAATTATTTTAGTCCATACTAATTTCCAAGGTTGTTCCACTGGCCTCAGATTACTCTGACTCAAAAAGTGCAAGAGCTAAATGACACGGTACACTTGTTAGACTTTGGTGGTTTTGCACTTGTCAAGAGCTAAATGAAACTCTTTTAAATTTTCTGGTGGTTTTGCAAGTATCAAGAGGTTTTGACTGTGAATAATTGGCTACAATTAACATGTCAAATGCCTTGAGAGCACAGTGACTGGTAAGAAGTAATGAGAACAGGACAGCAACCAAACACAATGACCACCAAATTTCAGAGAGAGTAAGGAAAGGCCAACCAACCACTAGTTTCTTTAAAGGCAAAACAAGTCAGAGGAAATAGGAAAAAAGAAATAGCAAGTAGTAAGAACAGAGCTAATAACGTCGTACATCACTAACAAGAAACATATAGAAATACCAATATCTTAAATAAAAAATCAGACAGATTAGAACGTTCAAAGGCATATGGCATAACAAATCCATCATATACAATAGACACAAAATGAATATCCAACTACATGAGAAGCAGTGAAGCACCAATATAGAAATTAAAGTGAGTCCTTAGCCTCCCAATCCGTAAATGTCAGTGTAATAGGTATAAAGAAATCATCAGTACTACAAGCAATAACAACTACAATATAAAACTAAGTTCTTAAGATCAAATTGTTAAAATATACGCACTTTCAACTTGCTCTCCTCCAGGTACTCCCCAGCTTCATCCCTGAGGTGTAATCTAATCTCAGTTCCACGTCCTAGTGGCTCATTCCACGTATCGTCGGATATGGCAAACGCCCCATCAGCCTTTGATTCCCACACGTACCTGAACACCAGATTCATTGAAATATCATCAGTCCAATCAATTCAAGGTTCAAAGAAACAAATTACTATAAAAAGTCAAACTGATCAATAGGCTTACTGTTTGTCTTCATTGTGTTTGCTAATGACTTCAACATAGTCAGCAACAAGATATACAGAGTAGAAACCAACACCAAACTGTCCAATGAGATTGAGATCTCCACTAGTCTGCATTTTCTCCACGAATGCTGTACAAGAGAATAATTCATATTCACATAGTTAACACCCAAAACCTACTCAAACACAAAACTTTATATTGCAAAATGCAGTATATTAAGAACATACCAGAAGTTCCAGACTTTGCTATGGTTCCCAAGTTCTTGATTAAATCCTCCTTTGTCATACCTATACCTCTGTCACGAATTGACAGGATTTTCTTCTCCTTGTCTAATTTAATCTGCATTACATTGTGTTTTATAAAAGGTTACACTTCATCTACTCCACAAAATACCAACACTGTATTCTATAAGCAAGAAAAATCCTAGCTTTAGCGTTACACGACGTCGTATCGCTACAATTTCTATATTCAGCATCACATCTAATGGCTTTATCATGTGTTTCTCTTGAGGGCAAAACTAAAAACTTTTCACTATCTTCAACATGAAAATTCAAAAATATATATATAAAATTATTTATAGCCGTAACTGACCTCGATCTCAAGCTTAGTGTTGTCACCTTCACCCAAAATCTCTTTGTCAGTGAGAGAAAGGAACCTAATCTTATCCAATGCCTGAAACACAAAAATTAAAAAACAAATACGAATTTTCCATTAACACTAAATCATAACAATAATCATGAAAAGAAATATGCTATCAAAAATGGAAATCTTACATCAGAAGCATTGGAGATCAACTCCCTGAGGAAAATGTCCTTGTTACTATAAAGCGAGTTGATAATGATATCCATGAGCCGAGACACCTCAGCTTGGAACTGATATTTCTCCGCGCTGTTACGGACCGATCTGTTTGAAATCGACTCCGATTCTCTCTTAACGACATCGGAATCAGTGGAAAGGCCATGTGGTACAGCGCCGAGCTTGTCCTCCACCTTTGGTGGATCTACAACCTCATCGGAAGCCTCCGCATTGGCGTGAATTTTCCGACCTACACAACCATAGATCACAAGCACAATTTATAACCAGAAAATTCGAAACGAGATCTAAGAAAAAAGGTACCATCTTTAATGGCGAAATGCGAAAACCCTAGGGTTTACCTTGATCTGGCAGAACAAAGAGAAGGCAAAGCAAAAGCAAAGCGGAAGGGATCGTCCACTTCCTCATCGCACTCTTTCACAGACTTTCTAGTAGCTTCTTCGCTCACTGAAATGGTTCTCTTGGATTAGGCACGGTTCTTGAGCTACTTCAATTTTGCTCTGTGGATATATATAGCTCTGTTATTGAGTCAGGGGACCGTGAATTTCACGGGGTATTGACTCCCCAATTGACGCTTGGATTGGGTCTATTTTGCCATCGTGGATGATCTAACGGCTGAGGGGTTTTGAAGTGATACGTGGCGAGATATTATTGGTTTCTCTTTGTTTGCTTGACGTGGAGAAACCAAGAGTGGAGGTCGGACCCACCAGACGACTTAGAAAGTTAAGTCCACTTGACCCATCTGATTAGTTTCGCAGTGACTTCGTGGATGATCCAACGGTTGGATTTTGCTTCTTGGACGTGGCTGGGTTTTTGGTCTTTTTAAGGAAACGTGGCAGGGTTTTACTGGGCCATTTTGTTAGCTTGACGTGGAGAAATCATAAGTTCATGACTTCCTAGTTTTTAGGTTTGTTTTTTCTAATTTTAAAAGAGGCCAGCGTTTAAACAGATAAGCTAAACAATTCATCCAAAGTCGCTTTTGATAAAAAGGGAAATTGTTGTTACCGTAAAGTTCACACACCGTACACATAACGCTTAAAATTTTCATGTTCAAAAAACGATTTTAATTATAAATTTGAAATTGTGAAATTGTATCATGAAAACACAATTTTATAATTTAACTAAAATCGTTTTTTGAACTCAAAATTTCGGCCGTAAAGCACACATACTGTGCAGGCCAAATGAGGGGCAGATGGACTGGGCCTCACCTGGACTCACAACTTATTTGAGGAGTGGGTATAGGATTTCCCACAATAGGTGGTCCACGGCACAAAGACCCAATGAGATCACTTTTCTTCCTCCACTTGGCTATCTTTTTCCTCTCGCCCTCTCTCTCTCTCTCTTTCTCTCAAAATTCTTCAACCCCCTATCCACTCTCCCACCTCTCTTATTTATAGTACCCTGATTAGTGGGGTGTTATGATTGTTTTTGCAGTTAGTGCAATGAGAGGTCCAATGTCATCAGTTATAAGTGGCTGGTTAGGTGGGAGTGGGGTGTGGTGAAGGTGGCTTTGGAACTTGATTCCCACTTCAGCGAGTATGACCGGCAGAAATGCATCAGGGTATTGCCAATCATGTTCATGGTGGGGTGGTCAGCAATTATCTTGCCTATGTTGTCCAGTAATAGTTTCCCTAGCAAACACTAAGTGGTAAAACCTGGGCCTACACCCTGTGTGGGCTTTAGGGTGGGATCCCAGGAAAGAAAAGGAAATGGGAACAATGGGCCGCATCATTCGTGTTTGAGCTCAAGGCCCAAATGGGCCTGGTCATCTCAGGGCCGTACACATACCATACACACCAATTTGTGATTAATAGCACTCTTTGATAAAAGCTAATCTTGATTGACAAAGTTAGCCCAAATGACAAAGTTTAGCTCTAAATTAGTTTAAATTTACCTCCTCCAATTAATTACATGATGGTTCATAAAACTATTCAATCGTCACATAATAGATCGGAGGAATATAGCTCCAAAGTGGTTTAAAGCTAAACTTTTTCATGACCCAAATGGACCAAATCCTAATCTGCATTTTTTTTTAAAAAAAATTAATGTACATACTTTTTTACAATTCATTGAAATAGTATGGTGTGATCAATGTTCCTCAAAAAAAAAATATTGTGATTAGTGGAGGCAGTGGCGGCTCTAAGAATATTTTTCATGGTGGTCATTATTGACCAAAATTTAATAAAAAGATAACTTCATATATTGACCAAAACACGCACACAGTTTGACAATTTTCTTATTTTAAAATCATTGCATGATAGTCTCGTTATTAATGTTGCAAGTTACATATCTTTCAAAAATTTAGTTAGATAACAAATTTATTGGGATTTTTCTTTTTGTTTGTAAGGACCTATTATATTGCTAAAGGGGCCAAAATTTAAAGATAAAATTTGACTACAAACTTAGTTGTAGCCTAAGACTATTACTCTCACTAAACAAAGTAACGTGGCTACATATTTTGAAAATTCAACCGTTGAATTGCATGTTCTTTATATTCTTAAAACACATGTCAAATTTCATGTCAATCGGATATTATTTATTATTTGATCTATAAACTTAAATTTTATGTAATTTTAGACTACAAAAACTCAAAATTTAAATATTTAATTGATAACATAACTATTGATCTTTGATCTTCTTGAAATTTTACAAGTATGGAGGATATAAAAAGAAAATGTAATCCAATGGTGAATTTTTCACAATTCACATCCAATAAAAAAAAATATTGAGTGGAGTTATAGTTTTAGTCTACAGTCATTTTTTTTTTTTTTTTTGAGGGGAAGTATACAGCCAAGTTTGTTGTCAAATTTTGTCAAAATTTTAATTATGTTGGGCCTAAAAAATTTTAGGGTGGTCACAAATATTTTTTAAGGATAATAAAATTATAAATTTTTTTAAAATTTACATATAATAATTAATTATTTTGCCAAGTCAAGGTGGTCCTGTGACCAACTTGAGCTACATGCGGAGCCGCCTATGAGTGGAGGAAAAAAATTGTTTTAATGGTAGACACGTGAAAATAATATTAAACCAATCACATCTTATTATCTGAATTACTTTTATGTAAAAAAAAATTAAAAATTTAAAAAAAAAAAGTGTTATAAGTAAAAGTAACATAACTCTCTTTTTTCCCCGAGTATACCTTAAAATTAATATTTAATCTAAATTTTTGTGTAAACTTTATGTACTTTTACATGTTAAATACTTAAATTATAGGAATATGTCGTACTAGAAATTATAGGAATATGTCCAGCTCAAAATTTATGTTTTTTTTTTTCCTGAATAAATTTATAACCCTACTAAATAACAATAATTTATTAACTGTTGATCTCTATTACAAATTTGTTAATCACAACTGTCTCATGTATACGCAAAAAAATAAAAAAATACATATTAATAAAACAAAAATTAGCAATTCCAACAACACGAATCCAGGAAACCCCCTGGTTAACCTATCAATCTATGATTGGTGCTAGCACCCCTTGTAATTGTAACAGCATGAATGATGCAACCAAACCAGAGGCACGAGAAATTATAAGATCCACATGGTAAATAAGTGATGTGATCCACCATTCCATTAAAAAACCTCCACCTGTTTAAAATTGTTAATTAGAAAAAAAATTTAAACATAAATTAATTACTGATTCAGCAATTTTAAACAAGTGGAAGTTTTTTAGTGAAATGGTGGACCATATCACTTATCCACCAGAGGACTCTATAATTTCTCAAGGGGCACGCAATGGCTTTGCATGGAGGAATTCATTGAGATTGGGCAATACAATGAATAGTGTCAATATGTCGGCCTCGGCCTTTTTGGGCTTGACCTCGGGCTTAAATCAAACTACCAAACCTGACTATAAATGCATAATCTAGCAAGTCAATAGCTGGCCCATAGGCCACAATTATGGGCAAAAATACTCGTTAGGAATTCATTGGGCAATAGAATGAATAGTGTCAATATGTCGGCCTCAGCCTTTTTGGGCTTGACCTCGGGCCTAAATCAGACTACCAAACCTGACTATAAATGCATAAATCTAGCGAGTCAATTGCTGGCCCATGGGCCACAATTATGGGAAAAGTACACGTTAGGGTATAGTATTATTAAAAAATAAAAATAAAAAGACTAATACTTTTTTATATATCTGTATAGACTCCATTAGTTTATTTATTTATTTATAGGAAACTTAGAAATTTATTAAGAAGGAAATAAAGCTAATACATCTTGAAATAACGCTAATTCAATGATAGTAGGATTTTCCTCTATCCATGTAACATAACCATCAATGTTCTTAGCATATTGTGCTAAGAGATGTGCTGGACAACTCTTTTGTCTTTTAACATGTACTACCTTTGTGTCTTTGAAATCATTCATCTGAAGTTGAATGGCATCAATGACGTTGCTTATAGTTGTTGGAGCCTCCCTAGTCCCGTTCAAGGCTTCAGTGATAATCAAGGAGTTAGACTCAAACAATACCTCACGAACTCCCACATCCCATGCAAAAATCACCCCTTCCTCCATTGACATTGCTTCGCTTTCCAACGTACCCAATGGGCAAGGTATTTTCATGCTCATGGCTGCCGTGACCCTCCCTACGCTATCCTTGATGACCATTCCAACTCCAAAGCTATAGATTGTGGAGAAAGTAGCACCATCGACATTAAGCTTGTACCATGGGGGAGCTGTAGGAATCCATGTGATGTCCTCCCTAGACGAGGAATGTGACAACTTAAGGTTGGCAATTTGAAACTCCTCCAACAAGAACCTAGCCTTCTGGACTAACGCTGACTCTAAATCCGAGCTCGACCTTGGCGACTTTCGTTACGGCTAAACCACAGGCACCACGCCACCATAAGAATTAGCTAAAGTAATTCATCTCCGAAGTGCTTAACATAGATCAAATACCACAGGAAGTCAACAAATTCAGGAAAGGACAAACCGTGAGCATCAAACGAAATTCCTATGACCTTCTAAGCTTCCCCAGCTGTTATGCAATCCTAGAACACATGCCCTCCATTCTCGGCAGCAGCTCCACATGCCTTACAGGTTGGGTTATCTAGCACTTTCCTATGGCACAAATTAACCTTGGTTGGCAAGATGTTTCTGCTTGCTCGCCATGCAAAAGATCTGACTTTGTTCGGGACTTGTAGCAGCCAAAGCTTCCTCCAAAACTATCTTTGGCCCTGAGAATTTGACACCTGCCCTAACTAAGGGTGGCAATTCGTGTTCGCGTGTCGGGTTCATGTCATGTCAACTCTTAAGTATCCAACTATATAGGTCAACACTAACCCGACATGTTTATTAAACGGGTCAAGATTCCTCAACCCTAACATGACTCATTTATTAAACGGGTCAGTCGTGTCGACCTGTTTATCAGATTTTATCAAAATGAAAAAAAAAATTATGAAAAAACAAACAAATAAATATTTTTAATATAAAATTCAAAACTAACAAGTAATTGCATCACAAATAATCACTCAAAACTAAAGCATATCTAAATATCACAAATAATCAATCACAATACATTAAAGAAAATAAACCACAACGACTAATAGGTTTATGTACTTAGAGTTTGATGGGTATATTAGTAAAATGTCATTTAATTAAACGGGTCAAACAGGTCAAACGGGTTTCATATGTTGAACACTAACCCAACCCATTTAATAAACAGGTCAGTCGTGTTAATCCAAATATGACACGAACCCATTAAGCTACAACTCATAATCTGCTAATTTTGTGTCGTGTCGTGTTGGGTTCGCGGGTCGTATCCAATTTTGCCACCCCTAGCCCTAACCCACTATCATTGCACATAGACATAGCCAGCTTATAAGCGCTCCGGACAGTGAAGTCACCCTTAGTGGTATACGCCCAAACCATTCGATCACTAGGTAGCCGTGAACTTATCGGAATACTCAATATAGCGAAAGCATCAACTAGAGAAAAATATTGATGTATCATGTTTGTTTGCCATGATCGAGTATAAGGGTCTATGAGTACTGAAACCTTTGCCCCGTCTGGTACACCTTGAGGCTGAGAGATAAGCCTGAATGTAGATGGGGTGGTCAACCACTTGTCATGCCAAATATCAATTGTTTGCCCATTCCCTATTTGCCAACGGTGTCCATGCCGAACAATATTTTGTGCTGCCATTATGCTCATCCATGCATACAATGGATGATGTCCCATTTCAACCGAAAAAAAATTGCCATTGGGGAAGTACCTAGCTTTAAACACCTCATGGGCTAATGAGGTGGTGCGAGTCTGTAGTCGCCAACCTTATTTTGCTAAAAGTGCCAAATTAAAGGTCTTTAGGTCCCAGAAACCCAAACCCCCTTCCTCCTTAGGGAGACACATTTTATCCCAACTCAACCAAGCCATTTTATTTCTCTCATTAGCTTGACCCCACCAAAATCTACAGACCAAGCTTGTCATCTCATCATATAAGGCATTAGGAAGCTTGAAGACGCTCATAGTATCTATCGGCACAGCTTGGGCCACAGTTTTAATTAAAATCTCCTTACCCACATTAGACAACAGTTTTTCTTTCCAACCAGGCAACTTATTGTTCAATCTCTCAATCAGTTGGTGGAAGGTGTTTCGCTTATTCTTCCTTACCAAAGATGGGAGACCTAAGTACTTCTCATGTTCTTTGATAATCACAACGCCAAAGCAATGCTTTATCTCATCTTGTGTAAGTTAGGGAGTATTGCGACTAAAATATAGGGAGGTCTTATAACGGTTTAATTGTTGGCCGAAGGCGCTTTCATATGTTTCCAAGACATCTAGCAAGTTGGAGCACTTCTTTGTAGTGGCACAGCAAAAGATCAAGCTGTCATCAGCAAAAAATAGGTGCAATATCTCAGGCCCCTTTGCACAAGCTACCACGCCTTTCAACTTGCCCTGACTGATTGAATCCCTTAACAACGCAAATAAACCTTCTGCACAAATCAAAAATAGATAAGGAGAAAGAGGATTCCCTTGGCGTAAGCCTCTAGTTAGGGTGATGTAACCACGGGGTTGCCCATTAATCTTCACCGAATAAGTAACAGAGGGCACACATCTCATCATAATCTCAATCCATGGGGCATGAAACCTCATTTTTAACATTATTTGCTCATATCTAGCTTTAGGGCCATCTCACCTACTTTCCCACATCATATATACATATTGACATACGTATATTATTATAAAAAAAAATTGGTTGTTACCTACAAAAAGAATGGTACAAATTGAACCCCGCCCATTGCAATTTGGAACAAAATGTTGTAGGCTTTAGGGTTGATTGCAAGGAACAAAGTTTCTCTCCAAACTTTTCAAATATCTCTTTTTTGAGTGTGAATTTTGAAAATCCTAACGATTGAATTTCATGTTCCTAACATGCAAATCAAATTTTGTTTAAATCGGATGTTATTTACTATTCAATCAGTAAATTTATTTTTTATACCCAATTTTAGATCACAAAAATTTGAAATTTTAACATTTGTTTGATGACATAGCAATTGATCTTTGATCTTCTTGAGTTTTAAAAGCATGAATGATATAATAAGAACATGTAATCAAACGGTTAAATTTTCAAAATTCACACTCAATATATAGATATATGAGAAGTTTGAAGGGTGAAATGCCACTCGTAGGTGTTGTTGTTTAGGACTGCTGCTGAGTTTGCTTGAAATCTGTGGCTGTGTTGGGTGATATTAGAGAATTCTATGCAATGGTTGCATTAGAGAATTCGGTGCCTCCTTCCTCACTTAAACAACGTTACTAGAAATCTCTTACCAAACAGGCTCCTAAGCTCTTGAATACATGTTTTTTCAAAATCCTCTCAATGTGATATCGTAATGTGGAAGGAGGAATGTCCTTCATTCCTTTCTTTCTTCTTCTTTTTTATAGAAATTAATTGTAATTTTTTATTTTATTATAATAAAGTTGCCAATATTATTCCAAAAAGAAAAGAACTCTCACTTATTTTATGAATAAAAAATACACGTACCTTATAATTAAAATATAAAACACGTATAAATTTTAACACTCTTATTGTCATTATAATTGGATATTGTACTAAGTTATGTCATTGTATAAGATGACATAATTATCAAAATCAATACTTTTTTTTTTAATTTCATGTTTTTATTAGACATTAACATTTTCATATTTTGATTTATAACTTTTTTTTTGTCATTTAAGGTTTTTATAATTTGGATTGTTAGAATTTAATGTCACATTCATACATACATATTTTGAATTTGAGTAATATGAGAAAATAAATCATTTGATCTACCATTTTCCTTGAAAACATGGTTAAAATTGAAAAAATATACACAAAATACACTGATACCTTGATCATTGACTTGAATTAGTTGGTTTTCATATTTATGAAATTATATTAAAATAATATAACTACGCTATTAAATTTGTATATCATTGAAAAAAAAAATCTAATATCTATTGCAATCTTTTTTAATATTGAATTCTTAATTTTAATTTGGATATACATTTAAATCAAATTATTAAGTTAATATGGATCCGTAATATACCCCTATATACTTTTATTTACATGATCTTTATTTTTGTTTTTAATATCAAAATTTTAAACTTTTTTGCTTTCCTAAAAAAAAAAATAAAAAAAAAACGTTTTTAAAATTCTTGAACCTAATGATATATGAACCTTATATGTAATTTGTATATTTTGTCCCCTCTATCACTGACTAGGAAAATTAATTTAATCAAGTAGAATGAGCAGGATTTATCATTAAGGCTAAAAGGCTCATGCAAGTATACTTAGTATAGGCTATGTTTTGCATTTATACAAGAATGGCGATGTAGACAAAGGCCATACAACATTATCAACTTATTTTACTGCTTTTTTAAAGTGAGATTGTTTGAAAAAAATTGTACCCAGATAAAAAGTAGTAATATCTAAGAAAGTTGTAATTTGAAAAGGTGTGGTTTAAAAAATGTTACTAGATGGACACTCTAATAAAGAAATGGAAATTCAATGAACAATTTTTTCAAATGAGAAAAGGCAATAAAAAATATCCAATCCAATTTTTTTTTTTTTTTTTTTAACTACTATATAGAAGAAACAGTTACAATAACCTAATTAAAAATCCTTTTAACCTATGTTTTCTGATTTTCTCGCATAAGTAAAATTTGATCTTGTAGGGATGTTAGGCCCAAAAGTTTAATGTAGATTTATTATAGTGGGCCCATAGCCCAAGCCGAGGATGAGGATTATTCAGAATAGGAGTAATTTCCATCAAAGAAGACTGTGTTAGTAAGAAAAAGGTTTAGTTTTGGTTACAGAGGCTCAAGGAAGTATTGGCCGGGGGTTGGAGCCGAGGTCAGAAGAAATGGCTCACTAATGCAGGAAAACCTCCCAGGAGGTTCTGTCGGTATGAATAGCCTTTAAAGGGACATTGGACTGAAGGAAGTCCTAAGATGTCACCACCGCATTTAATACTCTGCAGCTACTTTCCTGGCTGCATTAATGTGGAGAAGACCCCTAAACAGGGTAAAATTGGTTACCCCAAGATATATAAGACCAGAGAGGGTGTCTGATAGGACAGACACTCAAGTGATGGCTTAGGTGCTTAACAAATGTAGGATCAAGATGCTTTAGAAGGAACTATATAAAAGAGGAGACCCTTCAGGAAGAAAGGATCGGAAAAAGGGAAGAAAGAGATTATAGCATTCAGGAACCAAACTTGTAACCTAATTTGAAGATAATATAAAAGAACAGTGCACCTCGGACCTTTCCGAGGATAATTTTTCTTCAATATAATCCTATTTCGTTTCATTCTCTTATCGTCTGACTGATTCCAATGTTTATTTGATCAACCACAACCCAGTTCTCCAACCCATTCTCTATAAATTCATTGTTTTTGGGCTTTTTGGGCTTAAGCCGTTCCACATAGTGGGTTATAAACTCAAAACAGGTCCTTACAATTGGCGCCGTCTGTGGGAAGAACTGGAGTTTTCAGTTGATCTCACTTTCAAAGATGGTAGGATCAGGTCCACACTAGGCAGAGTCTATGGGTTCTCAACATCAAGATCATTTTCTTAATCTTGAACGACAAAGAGATCGGGAAGGAAGTGTACATACTACCCATACTAATAGAAGCTAGGCTAAGGGTAAAAGCCATGTCTCTCAGGAAGAAAATGCCAGAAATTTGTAGAAGGAGATTGATCACCTAAAGAGAAGTTTGCGCCACGAACGTTATAGGCGAGCCTCACCAGATCCTGACCTCTCTTCTGATGGTGAGGGGGATGTTAGCTACAGGCGTAGATCAAGAACTCCTCCTAGCGAGACTTTTTTGTATGATGAGGACTATTATCATGGGCACAGAGATAGAAAGTCATCCTCGGACGGCTTCAAAGATGATGCCATGAGCAGAGCACTTAACCAGATTGCAAAGTCTCCTTTTTCACGCTGGATCGAGAGAGGGAGACTCCCTCAGCGATTCTCACAACCCACGTTCACCATATACAATGGAAGAACAGACCCTGTGGAGCATGTTAGTCACTTTAATCAAAGAATGGTTGTACATTCCAAAAATGAGCCCTTGATGTGCAAAGTGTTTCCATCCAGTCTGGGACCGATGGCGATGAGGTGGTTTGATAGCTTGAGGGCAGGTTATATTGATTCTTTCAAGGAGCTTACTCAAGCATTTGGATCCAGATTTGTCACGTGTAGAAGGGCTCCTCAGCCTTTGGCTTTTTTGCTGTCTTTGTCCATGAGAGAAGGAGAGACCTTGAAGACGTATTCAGACAGATACTGGGAGATGTTCAATGAGATAGATGGTGATTTTGATCATGTTGTCATTAGTACTTTTAAGCTCGGTCTACCTGTCGAGCATTGCCTAAGAAAATCTTTGACCAGTAAACCGGTTACCAATGTACGTCAACTCATGGATCGAATTGACAAATACAAGATGGTAGAAGAAGACCAGCAGCAAGATAAGGGCAAAGGCAAAGTTATCCCTCAAGAGATGAGGGATTTCAGGTCGGACTGCTACAATAATAATAGACACTGAAGAGATTTTGCTGGGCAATCTTTACCTGCAGCTCCTCAGGCTGTAAATATTGTGTTTAGAGAGCCAGTGCATCAAGTTTTAGAGAAAATAAAAAGGGAGCCTTACTTCAAATGACCGAGTAAGATGAGTGGAGATCCCTTGAAACGAAACCAAAGCCTTCATTGTCAATACCACCAAGAGCGAGGACATACTACCGAGGACTGTCGGACATTGTGAAGTCATCTAGAGCAATTGGTCAAGGAAGGGAAATTGCAACATCTCTTGTATCACCCTAATGGGCAGGATAACCAGCCAAGGTTTGGTACTCAGGGGAATATTTCTTCAAAACCCCCAATAGGCACAATCAATGTCATCTTTGCTGCACCTGGGAGGACCGGTTCACAGCCCTCCAGGGTGATGTCTGTAACTCGGTTTCCAGCCGAAAATGCAAGCTTCAAGCAGAAGAGGGCCAGAGTAGAAGTTCGACCGGCGTTGAGTTTCTCGGATGAAGACAAGGCAGGGACCATCCAATCGCATGATGATACTTTGGTGGTAACTGTCACGACCCAAACCTGTACTTCAGGATTTGGAGCATGACCGGCATGTTAATATCAAGTTTACCTCAATACTAACACGAACCAACCTAAACATAAGGGGCTTAACAATAATTTGTTACTTGAATACCTGCTTAATTTCGAGCATTAAAACCATAATATACAAAAACGATGAAACCCTGAATATTTCATTTCCTTCGAACTTAGAAGGTTATCACCTGGTTGAAACTTAGGGTATTCGTGTAAATATTACATAGCTAAACGTTTAGCAAAACTATTATTACAAACCTAACCCCAAAGACATACAACTGGGGTTCAAAACAAACTAAGGTTCTGAATTACAACTGTGCTCGTGGATCAAGTACATCTTGATTCCTCTTATACATCAAAAGAGCTAAATACTGTACAACAAAAACTAACTATACGTTCTAACAAATGAGAAAACACCAAATCCTTGCCACCTCTAATACTCTCGCTGCTTCCAGGAAGAACCTGTGCACTGAAATATAAAAGGGTGAGCTGCGAAGCCCAGTAAGGTTTTTAAGCTCCATGGGCCTTTGATAAGAATGCATGTAAATCAAATATTTTATGGATATGCCAGCTTTGATAATATAGCTTCATACTATTCACGTTGTTCTTAAAATAACGTATGAACTTTCAGATAAAATACTTCATTTTCCCTTCATATAATAATAAAATGACATAATAAGAAACGTAAACATAGTTCCGTTATCTTATTTTTAGAAAGACTATAAAATGTTTCATCATAAACTTCTTTTCATGAGAGCTTTTAACTTCATAATGCATTTAAATAAAATCATTCTCTCATGATCAATCACATAATATAGCTATTAATGACATATTGGTTATTCCATATCTGATAAGTCTGTACAGAGAAGGCCTCATCACATTTGGGTGAACTCGTGTGCATGATATTGTCCTCTTTGAGAGGCCTGATGGCACATCTTCTCAAGGTTTTATTCCTCCCCGCCGTCCGTACACATTGGGGAGAAGACCTTGTTCAGATTAGAGTTACAGGCAACCCTATTTCCTCTACTTTAAATGGCCAAACAGATAACATTTTTCATGGAAAGCCAATAATTAACCCCTACTGGCTGAGTTCAGAACATAACAATGGAATAACCCGAACACTATATTTTTCTGATAACTATGCTTTTATCTAATTATTTCATAATGGTAGCATATCCACTTCATGCTGAAATATGATGTTCGTGATATAAGTTCTAGCATTAATATGTTAAAATTATCCTGTATATAAGCTTGCACCACTCATGAACATATATTTTACTTAAGTCATGCTTTTATGTAATATCTTTAATTAAAAGGTTTTAATGCATAATCCTTTTTGAAATAATCTTTATACTTATCAAAAGCACATATCTCAAATCTCTTACCAGAAAGCCGAAGACGCGAGAGATTGTACAAGAGGAGCTCAAGTGTCCGTGTTCTCGTTCTCGTCACCTAAATGAAAACCAAAACTTATTATTGACAACCTCTTCCTAAGTATTTAAACTTATACCTCAATTATAACCTAACTCTCAAACTCAAGAAAATCTTAATTCCCATCACAATAAGTTCCCCAAAGCATATGCTACAATCATCAAACACATTATGCATCCAAACCATAGAGGAACCAAGGCATAAAATTTATATATGCTCCAAACATACCAAAGAATGTGCATATTAAATTATAGCTCAAAACATTCAACCTAGCTTCAAAATTAAATCCACAAAGTCAGAGTTATCCTACCCTGTTTACTGGTCATTACAGCAGCAAAAACCCCATTTGTAAAATACGAATGGGCTATTAAAACACATCCAAAAGTCATGAAATTTTACATAACTACTCCCCTGTATGTTCAGTATATACCATAAAAATTTCGGAGTCAAAACATAAACCCATGATTTATTAAAAATCATACAATGCAGCATGCTCAAATCTGTCCTGACAGAATTTCTTGCAACTTAAAAATTGAACCATTATTTTTCTACTCATCCAAATACTGTGAGACCACATCCATAACAACCATGTGTGTCTTAGAATTCATAAAAACTACTCCTAGTATCCTAATTCACAGAAAATGATTTAATACAGAATTTTCTTGTTGTAAACATCAAATCTGTTACAGTGACAGTTTCAGCACATGTTCTTTCTAAAATCATCAATAAATAGCTATTGACCTTCATTTCAAAGCCCACTTTTTCCAACTTTTGACAATTCTACTTTCCACCCCTTATAAGTTTATATCTTTAGAAAGACCCAAAGAATAATATAACTTTGCGCCCACACACACACACACACACACACACATATATATATATACTTACCTTTATAAAGTTATATCCATAACATTGAAAGAGCATATATGTTTTAATAATATCACAAAATCAAAACTTCATGCACTTAAACGTGATTAAGATAATAACATGCATATAACCCATAAAATTAATTATATACTTATGTTGGGGTGTTACAGTAACTCTTAGAATAGGTGGGTATGATGTAAGAAGGGTGATGGTAGACCAGGGCAGTTGTGTGAAAATCATGTACCCAGATCTATATAAAGGGCTGCACCTAAAACCCGAGAACCTAACCGCCTATAATTCCCCTTTGGTGAGTTTTGATGGGAAGGTAGTTATTCCAAAGAGTCAGATCAGGTTGCCGGTGCAGGCAGATTCAGAGGTAGTAAATGTGGACTTTATAGTAGTGGATTCATACTCTCCCTACACAACCATCGTGGCCAGGCCTTGGCTTCACACCCTAGGGGCTGTTTCTTCAACTCTACATCAGAAGGTAAAATATCCGTCAGGAGACCAGATCGAGGAACTGGTAGGGGATCAATCTGTGGCTCGGCAGTGCCTTGTGTTTGCCATTTCGCATCAGTCAGCGGTTGAGTCTTCGGCCTCAGTGAATGAAGGTTTATAGCAGTCAATGTCTACGGTCCTACCAAGTAAGGGGCCAGCCGAGGAGGCCAAATGTGAAGATCTAGAGAAGTTTATCATAGGAAATAATCCAGAGAAGTATTTTCAAGTTGGAATTAAACTACCTCCTTAGGAAAAACAAGAGTTGGTGAAATTTCTTAAGAAAAACGTGGATGTATTCGCCTGGGATGCCTACGAAGCTCCGTGGGTGAGTTTGGACTTCATCTGCCACCATTTGAATGTCAATCCAGCTATTACCCCAAAGAAACAGCCTCATCGGCGTTCGTCCAATGAGCATTCTGATGCTGTTAAAGACGAAGTAGTGAAACTGAAAAGAGCTAGGGCTATTAAAGAAGTCTTTTATCCAGAATGGTTGGCTAACACAGTAATGGTAAAAAAGAAGAATGGAAAATGGCGTGTATGTGTAGATTTCACGGACTTGAATAAGGCCTGCCCCAAGGACCCTTTTCCTATGCCTCAGATTGATCAGCTTGTGGATGCAACTGTAGGCTATCCTCGAATGAGTTTCCTAGATGCCTTCTAAGGGTACCACCAGATACCTCTGACTGCAGACGACTAGGAGAAGACGGCTTTTGTCACCCTTACCGAAAATTACCATTATAAGGTGATGCCTTTTGGTTTGAAAAATGCAGGGGCCACTTATCAGAAAATGATGACAAGGATGTTTGAACCTCAACTAGGAAAGAATATGGAAATCTACATTGACGATATGGTGGTAAAGAGCAAAATAAAATCAAACCACATTGTTGACCTCGCAAATACTTTTGATACCTTGAGGAAGCATGAGCTGCGGCTTAATGCTTCTAAGTGTTTGTTTGGTGTCGGATCAGGGAAATTCTTAGGCTATATGGTTACTCATCGTGGAATTGAGGTCAACCCTGACCAAATCAAGGCAATCAACAACCTGCAACCACCTCGGAATCCCAAGGAAGTTCAGAGGCTTACAGGAATGACTGCTGCTCTAAACCGGTTCATCTCTCGGTCAGCTGATAGATGTAGACCTTTCTTTCAGTTATTAAATAAGTGAAAGGGGTTTGAATGGACTGAGGAGTGTGCAATGGCTTTCCAACAGTTGAAAGAATATCTGTCTCGCCCTCACATTACGTCAAAACCTGAGGTGGATGAGGTGTTGTTTGCCTACATTGCTGTAGCCACCCACGCGATGAGTCTGGTACTAATACGTGTTGATAATGGTGTACAGATGCCAGTTTACTACGTAAGTAAGTCATTACATGAGGCCGAGGTTCGTTACTTACCATTAGAGAGGGCTTTTTTGGCTGTCGTGCATGCTACACGCAAACTTCCCCACTATTTTCAGTCACACACGGTTGTTATCCTGACCCAACTCCCACTTAAATCTCTACTACGTAGTGCTGATTACACAGGAGAGTGGCTAAGTGGGGTACGATGTTAGGGGCTTTTGATATCAAGTACATGCCACGCACCTCTATCAAAGGGCAGGTTCTTGCCGACCTGGTTGCTGAGTTTGCTGAATCTTCGAAAGAAGAAAAGATAGAAGAGCAAAACATGGATGAAAAATCGGTTGGAATGATCTCGTGCAGGGACTTGCACCTTGGAAGGTCTATGTTGATGATGCAGCAAATCATAAGGGATTTGGCGTGGGGCTAGTCTTAATATCCCCAGAAGGCATTACGATTGAAAAATATTTAAGATTAGGATTCTCGGCTACCAACAATGAAGCCGAATATGAAGCTCTGCTGGAAGGAATGATCATGGTACAAAAAATGGGTGGAAAAGCAGTGGAGTTGATCTCGGATTCAAGATTGGTCGTTGGCCAAGTCCACAGGGAGTTGGAAGCTAGAGATCTTAGAATGTAAGAGTACTTAAACCAGGTTAGACATTTACAGTTTAAATTCGAATCTTTCAATTTATTACAAGTCCCTAGAAGTAAAAATACACATGCGGACTCTCTGGCTACATTGTCAACCTCCTGGGCACAAAATCTACCTCGGGTAATTCTCGTAAAAGATTTATGTAAACCTGCCGAGGTAGGAAAGACCGTAACCTATGTTCATCAAATAAGAACGGCTCCAAGCTGGATAGACCCTATTGTATTGTACCTTAAGGAGGATATTTTACCAGAAGACAAATCCGAAGCTGATAGGATATTTAATGTAGATTTATTATAGTGGGCCCATAGCCCAAGCCGAGGATGAGGATTATTCTGAATAGGAGTAATTTCCATCAAAGAAGACTGTGTTAGTAAGAAAAAGGTTTAGTTTTGGTTACAGAGGCTCAAGGAAGTATTGGCCGAGGATAATATCTTCTCGGCAGGTTGGAGCCGAGGTCAGAAGAAATGGCTCACTAATGCAGGAAAACCTCCTAGGAGGTTCTGTCAGTATGAATAGCCTTTAAAGGGACATTGGACTGAAGGAAGTCCTAAGATATCTTAGGAACAAAGCTGTCACCATCGCATTTAATGCTCTGCAGTTACTTTCCTGGCTGCATTAATGTGAAGAAGACCCCTGAATAGGGTAAAATTGGTTACCCCAAGATATATAAGACCAGAGAGGATGTCTGATGGGACAGACACTCAAGTGATGGCTTAGGTGCTTAACAAATGTAGGATCAAAATGCTTTAGAAGGAACTATATAAGAGAGGAGACCCTTCAGGAAGAGGGGATCGGAAAAAGGGAAGAAAGAGATTATAGCATTCAGGAACCAAACTTGTAACCCAATTTGAAGATAATATAAAAGAACAGTACACCTCGGACCTTTTCAAGGATAATTTTTCTTCAATATAATCCTAGTTCGTTTCATTCTCTTATCGTCTAACTGATTCCAATGTTTATTTGATCAACCGCAGCCTAGTTTTCCAACCCATTCTCTATAAATTCATTGTTTTTGGGCTTAAGTCGTTTCACATAGTGGGCTATAAACTCAAAACAGGTCCTTACAGATCTCATACAGTATCTTGGTGGCAGTAGCATGATTAATTAGCATATGTAACAATAAACATTTCTCTAAAATTTGGAGCATAAAAGAACTCGAGAGAGTAAAGATGCTATTGTGGAAAATTGGTTCAAATTCACTACCAACCAAAGAAAATTTGATGTTAAGATTATTAGGGTCTAATGATAATCTCTTACCTTTGTGTGAAAGTACCATGGAGATATGTACTCACCTATTCTTTAAATGCTCGGTTGCTAGAGCAATATGGATTGCTAGCAAGTACTGTTTAAATCAAATAATGCTCCCAGTAAATTTATGTGAATATATCATCAAAATGGTGACAGAACCTTTAGAACATGGGATATATGGATAACAACATAACGAAAAAGAAATTCTCAAGCTGTCCTTATAGATGGCCTTCACTGTGGATGCTATTTGGAACTTGAGAAATCAAATTCTACACAATTGTGGCCAAGCTAACATTATTGCTATCGCCAAAAACATTGAAAATAGGTTCTAAGAATTTGCTTCTGCAATGATAAGTGAAAAGCCATTTAGAGTGGAAGGTGATGTGAAGCACTGGGCCCCCTTATAGTGGGTTGGATTTAGTTGAATGTAGATGCTACAATCTCCCATGAGTTTTCCACTTTGGCTGTAGTAGCTAGAGATGATAATGGATAAGTCATTCAGGTATAGGTTAAACTTCAAGAGTTGTGCCCTCCCTTACAAGCTGAGGTTGCAACTATTCTACGGGCTCTTTAAATTGCTCTTGAGGAAAAATTGGATCAAATTATTGTGGAAGGTGATGCAAAAATTTGTATTGACTTTCTAGAGCCTATGAGTTCAAAGGGAAATCAAGTTCATTGGTCCATCTCTACTTTAATTAGAAATAGTTTAGAATTAAATAAGAGTCTTTTGAGTTGTAAATTTTGTTGAATTAGTAGAGACTGTAATGGTGTTGCCCATGCTTCTGCTGAGCTGGCTAATAAGTCTAACCTCGCTGCTATTATTGTTAATATTTGCAGGGCGGATTGTTTTTATGTGTTCCTTAGTTTTTTCCGTTAATAAAAGTTCAGATAATCCCAAAAAAAAAAAAAAAAAAAAAAAAAAACTCCAAAATTTGTTTGGGCCTTCACCCTTAAGGGCACGTTTGGTACATTGTAATGATGATTACATAGGAATAAAAGAAGTTGTAATGGAATAATTATTACTATTCATTTATTTGGTGACAACAAAATAAAGATGTTGAAGTGAAAGGCCAATTAAATTAAATTTCCTAAAATACCCTTCTTTTTTAAATTTATATTTACAATTTTTGTGGCTCTACCTTTAACATTTTATGAAGTACAAATTAAATTATTTTACAATTAATACATAATACATGTGTCGTTTGTTCAAAATTAATATCTACATAAATGTTAAAAACAAAAATGATTGAGAGGAAAAAGCTCATGATTCAAAAAAGAAATGGCAAATATCCCCATAAAAAATGGAAAAGATCAATTAATATAATTTTTTTATTAATATTAATATTAAAAAGAAATGGCAAATATCCCCAACTCTCGTTGATTGTAATATTGTTTTCTGATGGCGCAGAGAGAGAGAGAGATAATTGATGGGGGAGCCAAGGAGATTTTAGAAAATTTAAATTTGCAGGGTTAAGGAATAAAGATCACATAGCTTTTTGAAAGAATAACTATTCCTTATTTTAAAGAATAGTCATTCCTTTATGAATAACTATTCCCTACAACAAAACACAACCAAACAACTGAATACCTATTTCCCATAAATAGCTATTCCATTACAGGGTCTATTACAGTGTACCAAATGTGACCTAAGTCTTATGAACCAGATTCGTTCATGCATTTGGCCACGAACTACACTGAGTTTAGAATATTAGTTTTAGTTGGGCTGAGATGCTCTGAATCATCAAATATTGGTTGCCTTTTCTACCTTCCGAGGATGATACGTTTTATTTGGGAAGCTTGATTCCTTGCATCGGAGCATAAAAATCATTAGCTTAACTTTAGAGCCTTGGAGTTCACACACCAAAGAATTACAATATTTCTCTGTGGACATCAACGAGCAATCCCAAACCCCTTGGTTCAAAATTTCCCTATTATTTTAATTCTAAACTTTTTGAAAACTATGATCAAAACCGAACCTTAAAGTTACCACCATACTCCTCCATGATTACCACCCGAATTAAATTAGTTTATTTTTTATTTTTTATATTGAGTTTAAATTTATGACATTCGCTTTTTATGGTTGTGTTTTTCATCGTTAAATCAATACACCAATTAGTTCTTAGTATAAGTGATGATTGAACTTAAAATCTCTTATTCAAATATACAAGATTTACTAGTTAAGTTAATTGGAACCCACAATTAATTAAACTTCATTCAAACAGTTTTTTTTTTTTAGAGAGTTTCAACCTATGACGCCCGCTCCTGATGATAGTTCTTTATCATCAAACTAAGACACCAATTAGTTTTTGGTGTAGACGAGAATTGAACCCCAAATCTCTTATACAACCATCAGAGATTTTACCAATTGAGCTAACTAGAACCAACCATTTCAAACAGTTTTGATTAGCTTGAACCACACAAATTTTCTTTATTTTATCCTCCCTTTTTTTGTCATCCAATTAGGATACGGTAAATAATGATGTTCACCTATACGTATACAACGAAAGATGGCGCATTGTGGTTATTGGTTCCCCTTCATTTCATTATCGTTAATCCAACTCCATAATTAATGCCGTAGAAGAAGCTTTAAGCAACAGCAAATCCTAGACTTACCTATTACGAGCAGCCATGCCTATCAACAGGGCTTGGTCCTGGCTCAATGCTCATCAACTATTACTACATGTTATAACTTTTATATATAATTATTATATCGAGATAAATCAAGTTATACATATTATAATTCTTTTTATTTTATTTTATTTTGATAGGTATAATTCTTTGTTATTGTCACATACATTTGTACCACTGAATAATTCTTTTTATTATATTAAATTTTTAAAAAATTCTACAATCAGATATTTTTTTGGGGAGAGAGAGGGGTTATTACACTATTTTTTGTTTGTGGGGTAGAGAATTTATTGTTTATAGGACAATGATAAGGATGCATTTCGCAGGACCACCAAATTGCCCCCTTGAGCGCGTGAATAGTGAAGTTTCCCTAGCATGCCGGCAACAAAAAATGATAGAACCACGTCATTTTATACCATTTTTGTCACAATTTATATTGTGAGCAGTGATTACGTGGATCTACTTTTTTTTTTTTTTACCATTCATAATTCAATGTGCGGTGAATTTACTGAATTATTTTTTATCATTTATAATTCGCTGTGGGATGAATTTACTAAATTATGACAAAAATGGTATAAAATGCTGTGGACATGTAGTCCTAGCTTTGTTAGGCTAGCAATATCACCATCGAACATTTACATAATCCCGTAAAAAAGTTATATTTATCTATATTATCTATAAGAAGATTTTTTTCTTTAGACTGAACTTTTATGCGATTTAGAAATACTCATAAATTTTACATTTAATAGGAAAAAAACTTGAGAACAATTTGGTAAAAATATGAGAGGTGTTACGTTCACAATATTTTTACAATATTTTCACAACAAATCATAGGTGATTAGTTGTTATTGGTTCAAATTTGAACCTAATACTAAGATTACTTTTTTGCCCCAACAGTAACAATCTACCACTTAGAATTTGTTGTAAAAATGTTGTAAAAATATTGTGGACATATTATTTCTCTAAAAATATATCTTCAATTTCACTTAAAATGCTTACAAAATAGAACACTTTCCTACTTATCCATATCTTCAAAACAAACTTATCCTTTTTTTTTTTAAGAAAAATATTGACACTAGACCAACAAAAAAAAAAACCTTAATGGGACTCATTTTAGACAAACACATTTTTCTACGGGTCCGACTTGTGTTCAGTGGCTAGTGACCACTGGACCCGTTAGAATACGGATACGTGTCTAATTTTAAACACGTGTCCACATCACAACATGTCTGCATCACAATATGTCCAGTGACAGAACCAGCCCTACCCTTTTTCTATTATTCACCAAATCTCATGCCCTTGGCCTCTTACGCGTATACAGTTTTACACTACAGTACCAAGTATTATAACAATAACAGACCACGGACCACCACAACGAATTGCAGTATTGCCACGTATGCAGCTCACTATATCTCCGAGAAAAAAAAAAAAAAAACGTGGCGGTGTTTCTTTGGACTATAAAAAAATCGGCGGGTGAACTCAGTACTGTGCAAAACAATAAACACAAAAGTGGATGGCTACCTACCACTTTCCCCTTCTATGAAAAACACAAATTCAGAAAGAAAAAAAAAAACAAAAAAAAAATGGAGATAAGCTCAGAGTTCCTCGATTAGCAAACCCTGTTTTAGTAAATTTCAACCCAAGAGTAATCAATACCCCTCAAAACATTCTCAATACGACGACTCATTAAATTTAAATCCCCTCAAAATTTCCAATCGATCCCACCAGGTCCGCTGCTTTGCATAATTGCATTTGCAAATCGCATCGTTTCATACTCATACACGCACCCACTCACCCAAACTTTGCTTCAATTCCAAGTCACAAGTCAAAGTCAAGTCCTCTAACCCAAACAACCAAACTCCAAACCCCGAATTTTTTCTCTTCCTTATATACCCCTCCCAAATAGCCCTCAGAACTAACCAAACCAGCCAAAATAGTATTAGCCAAGGCCAAGGGGGGTTAAAGTCAGCGAGAGATGGCGTTATGTGACGCCGTGGTGGGGAACTTGGCGACGATCTACGTGGCGGTGATTGCTGGGATCAAGGCTTGTGGATTGGTCGGCGGGCGAAGCTTTAGCGCTGGGTTTGTGCTGATTGTGTCCACCGCTGTGGTGGGCCTCATCTTGATCGGCACGTTGACGTGGGACTTGTCTCGCAAGGCCACGTATGCGGTTTCCAAAGAACACGCCCACGAGATGTGCAAAGGCGGTATTTGCTGGCACGGCGTTGCGGTCAAGTCTCCGGCTTCTCAGGTCCGGTTTAGGCTTCCACAGCAAATTCCTTACGGCACTTTGTAAAAAAAAAAAAAAAAAAAACACTGTAAGATACACACACGCTTTCTTTTTGGTTGGTGGGTTTTGTAGCTGAGAGGCACGAGGTGTTTGTGTTTTTGACTGAGAGAAAAATATCAAGATACCGTGTAATATCGAATGAAAAAAAAAAAATCAGGTTTGTACATAAAATAAAGGCCCTTTTGATTTGCTACGTTGTTGTTTTCACTTTTCATGAAAAATTTTGGAATGCAAAATGCAATGCGACTTATCTTCTTCACTGTATTCGAGGTTGAGAATGGCTTGACGTGACAGAGGAGTGGTGGGGGTGGAAAAGCAATGGTGCGTGGTTAATGACTTTTACGCAGTCGGCAGGAAGAGACTGGTTCCGTCTTTAATCCATGTTTGGACATAAGTGCACAACCTTTTGGGTACAATTCTAGTATCCTAATCATCAATCGATTCAATCCATTCGTAGTGGGCATGAGTTGGCAACTTTTGGGATCTACGTTAAAATGTCAGTTTTTAGAAGGCTAGCTAGGCTTGAATTGTAAACATCCAAATTCGGCCCAGGCCATTAAAAATATGAAAATGATCAGCTTTCAATTCGGACTAAAGGTTGGTTGAGCTTGCATTTGTTTTGTTCTCACAAATCATAACATGTACTATATGTGCCATAATTTTAAAAGGAATTTTCTGTTTTTGAGAGCAAAAAGGAAATGTGTTTAATAAACCTCTCCTTTTACCACCGGACCTGTTGGCCCAAGTGGTACTCGGTCCCCTTAGTGACCTTCAACTCAAGGGTTCAAGCCCCTGCATAAACAATTACCCAACAAAAAAATAAATAAATAAATAAAATAAACCTCTCATTTTTTTTTCTTTTTTCACAACTTACTAAGATGATAAATTATGAATATTTTTTTTTAAGAGAGTTTTAATTTATGACGCTCTTGATGATAACTGGAACCCATAAATTATACATTACTTTTATATAAATTCATTATTTATGTCAGACATATTATGCATTGATTACAATAAATCAACTGGATTCCAGTTGGCTTAAATATACACACACACAATAAACTGCATTTGCATTTATAATTTAAAGCCTTTGGGCCCATAATAAACTACATTTGCATTCATAAATTAAAGCATTTAGGCAAATGGAAGAAATGGTAGGTGTGAGGATGAAGGGCACAAATGAGAATATTGGGTCGTGGGCCGCGCTTAAGGACATCAAATAGCCCAAGGACAGACCAGTACAAATAAAGACAGATATATATTGGGCTGAGGTAGAGATCAGGTCATGGTGAGTAAGTGATGTTATTCGAGGAGCAATAGCACCTCGACCAACAGTGCGGAGGCCTAAAGTTTGACTACCCATCAGGTACTGGGTAGCAGGCAATTGTGTTTGGGCGGATAAGCTTCAGAAAGATATAAGACAAAAGAGAATTGAGAAATATCTAAGAAGAAAGCTGCTACCGCATTGAATGCTCTGCATCTAACCTCCTGCCCGCATTAATGTGGAAGTGATGCCTGAACAATAACTTCAGCCTTACAGTTACCCTCAAAGACTTCAGGAACGTGCTGATGGGACAAGTATCAAGAAGATTAATAGTATGATCTACACGTAGAGGGATAAGATGAAAGAATGAAAGGAAATATAAAAGGGATGAACTCCCTTATAGAAGGGGATCAAGAGAAAAACTAGAGAAACATCACTGTGTAACCAAGAACTATAATTTCTGTATAAGTCAAAGAGAAATATATAAGAACATATCTTCCTCGGACTTGACCGAAGAGAGTTTTTCTTGTTCAAATTGTTTGTTTATTACATTAATAGCTAACCTATTGTGATCCATATATTCCTAACTCATTGAACATTCAATTTCAAGCCCACTCTCTAACAAATCCATTGTTTTGGACTCATTGGGCCATTGTCCATCCATCTTTGGGTTGAGGAGCAAAACGTGCCCATACAATTGGTGTCGTCTGTGGGAATTTAAACATTCTTGAGCTTATTCAATCATGGTGAGTTCAGGGCCAAACCGTGAAGAATTTGTAGGATCTCAACGTCAAGATCATTTCCTTAATCTTAAATGAATGAGAGATCGTGAAGTTAGTGTATACATCATGATGGGGATAGCAAAACACACATCTATGGTTCGTCCAGACCGGTCGTCCAGAGAGTTGTGGTTAGCCAAATATCAGGCCATCTTCGATTCGTCCCGATATCTCGTCCATAGGATGTTGGGCAATTGATTACTCCGGGGAATCAGATCGAGAAAATCGTCCATGGACAAGGTGCATGGACGACCATACAACTACAGAACAAAGTATCGTCCATGCGCAAAGCACATGGACGACTACGCCAACACTGGGCAAACTTCGTAGCGGTTCATTAACCCGCATTCATCGCCGCCAATCCCTCCAACTTGATGTAACTTCCAATGGCGGTTACAATTCTCGTAGCCGTTGAGGAGGTTATGTCCGAATTCCAAGATTCTGGGGGAAGTTATTGAACTAATAACCGCCCTAGAGTATGGTATATAAGGCCTGGTCTTCATCATGCAAAGGTACGATTTCCTGAGATTACATTAAGTAAAGTTGAAACTCCATTAAAAGACCAGAAAACTCACTTTACCATCGGAGGGTGTTTGGCCGGCTCAACCCGGTCACCCTTTGACTGCCTTCTCTTTTTGTAGGCCGCCGCTAGCGTTGCAGTCCACCGAAGCCGAAGTGTTCAACCAACTGATTTCTTCTCCACCATCAGTTGGCGCCGTCTGTGGGGAGCGTAAATTGTTTTTACGATTTGGCTTTCTGGGACAAAAGGTTGAATGGTTCGGACTAGGTCGAGGGCTACAAGCCCAGGCCATCAGGGAAGCAGAGACGCTTCAAGCAACCCCCATCGCGATCGCCAATCAGCGCCTATCATGCAGTCGCCTTCCATCCAACAGATGCAATCCATGGCGGCCGCTATGGCGGAATTAACTCGCCAGAATCAAGAGTTGACTAGGGAAATGGAGAGGCAGCGCCGTGAAGAACATGCTGAGAGGCAATCCCAGAGTCAAGTAGACAGAGGGGGACACGCTGAGCCCGAGACTCAATCAAGAGGCACCACTTCGCGAAGGGTGCCACATTTGGAGAAGGAAATGGATCAGATGAGGAAGGTTATGGACGAGATGAAGGAGAACATGAGAAGGGCAAATCCCGTAGAGGATTTGGTTCATCGAACAGATTCCCCATTCACGGCTTCCATCAACGGGCATCCCTTGCCGCCGAAGTTCAAAATGCCTTCCCTGGATTCATATGATGGAGCGCGTGATCCCTTTGATCACATCGCTACTTTCAAGACCACAATGCATCTCCAAGGGGTTCCAGACGAGATTATGTGCAGAGCTTTCCCTACCACCCTTAAGGGACCAGCACGAGTGTGGTTCAGCAAAATACCCCCGAATTCCGTAAGTTCATTTGAGGAGTTAAGCAAATTATTTGTCAATAATTTTATTGGGGGACAGAGACACAAACGTTCCTCGTCCAGTTTGCTGACCATTGAGCAAGGAGAGAATGAAAGCCTACGTTCCTTCATCACGCGCTTCAACAGAGAAGCCCTGACAGTGGATGAGGTGGACGACAAACTGCTATTGGCAGCCTTCCACAATGGCGTCAACTCAGACTTATTCATTCACAAGCTGTATGAAAAAGAGCCCCAATCCATGGCTGAACTCGTCCACTCAGCCCAAAACTTTATGAATGCAGAAGACGCCATCATAGCTAAGAAGAGGAAGAGAGCTGAGAGAATGGAAGTCAACCCCCCACGTCATCCTGATCAAGGGCCTCGTCCAAAGAAGGGACGAACGGAAGACAAGAAGGATCGAGACAGGGATAACAGGAAGGCATGCCCATCAGCAAGGAATCAGAATTACACACCCTTGAATGCCCCACTCGATCAAGTGCTCATGCAAATCAAGGATGATCCTTCCTTGAAGTGGCCAGAGAAGATGAAGGGAGATCCTAACAAGCGCAATAAGAATAAATATTGTCGCTTCCATAGGGATCATGGGCATGACACGGACGAGTGTTTTGACCTGAAGCAGCAGATCGAGAACCTCATTAGACAAGGGAAATTGAGGCACTTTGTTGGAAGGGATCATAAAGACGAGAAATTGAAAGCGAAGATGGAAGAGTCATCACGGCCCCCACTGGGAGAAATAAGGGTTATCATTGGAGGGACTTCTGAAGGACAATCCTCTAGATCAAAGAAGACGTATCTTAAAGTGGTGCAAAATGTCCAACTCTCTGGACGATCCCCAAGGACGAGAGAGACGGACGAGCCAACCATTTCTTTCACAGATGAAGAAGCTGAAAGAATTCATCATCCACATGACGACGCAATTGTCATTACCCTACTGATAGCAGATTACAGAACTAGGAGGGTGTTAGTGGATAATGGAAGTTCAGCGGACATATTGTATTATCCTGCCTTCCAGCAGATGAAGCTTGGACGAGATCAGCTTCGTCCAGCATGCTCACCACTGATAGGATTTGGAGGAATGAAAGTGCAGCCCGTAGGTACCATTACCTTGCCTGTAGTGGTAGGATCATACCCGCAGCAGATAACTAAGGAAGTAAATTTCCTTGTGGTGGATTGTTCATCCTCATATAATGCCATCATTGGAAGACCGACCTTGAACAGTTGGAAGGCGGTAACATCTACCTACCATCTGTCAGTCAAATTCCCTACGGAGTGCGGAATTGGACAAGCACAAGGAGATCAGTTGGCAGCCAGGGAGTGTTATCTAGCTATGTTGGCTATGGACGAGCAGATGCAGACTATGAATATAGAAGAAAGAAAGATTGTTGCAGAACCGATCGAAGTATTGGAAGATGTTTTATTACAAGAAAATGACCCTGAGAAATTCACTAGAATTGGAACAAGTATGAAGGAGAAGACGAAGGAAGGCCTCGTCCAGTTTCTAAAGAAGAATGTCGATGTTTTTGCATGGAGTCATGACGACATGCCTGGCATTGATCCAAGTGTAATCACTCATCGACTGAACGTGTCCCCCTCTTCTAAGCCTATTCGTCAAAAGAAGAGGGTGTTTGCTCCTGAACGAGAGAAGGCTATCAAGGAAGAGGTTCAGAAACTGACCACAGCACAGTTTATCCGGGAAGTCTATTACCCGGATTGGTTGGCAAATGTAGTGATGGTAAAGAAGGCAAATGGCAAGTGGAGGATGTGCGTCGACTTCACTGACTTGAACAAGGCTTGCCCTAAGGATAGTTATCCTTTGCCCCGTATTGATCAACTAGTTGATTCTATAGCCGGCCACCAAATGTTGAGCTTCATGGACGCCTTCTCAGGATATAATCAGATAAAGATGGACGAGGCAGACCAGGAAAAGACATCTTTTATTACCAGTCAAGGTTTGTTTTGTTACAAGGTGATGCCCTTCGGTCTGAAGAACGCAGGGGCAACTTATCAAAGGTTGGTGAACCACATGTTTCGTCCACAAATAGGACGGAATGTGGAGGTGTACGTGGACGACATGCTTGTGAAGAGCTTAGACGAGGGAAGCCACTTGGACGATCTTCAGGAAACCTTTGAAACACTTAGGCGATACAAGATGAAGCTGAATCCAAGTAAATGTGCATTCGGAGTATCTTCAGGAAAGTTTCTAGGATTCATGGTTTCAGAGAGAGGAATTGAGGCAAATCCAGACAAGATCCAAGCCATATTGAACATGGAGACACCAAAGAACATCAAGGAAGTCCAATCCTTAACCGGACGAGTTGCAGCTCTGAACAGGTTTGTCTCCAAAGCCACTGACAAGTGTTTACCCTTTTTCAAAATTCTCAGGAAGGCATTTGAGTGGACGGACGAGTGTCAAAGGGCCTTCCAGGACCTAAAGCACTATCTTACCACGACCCCATTGCTAAGTCCGTCCGTGCTAGGAGAAGAACTATATTTATACTTAGCAGTGTCCCCACATGCCGTGAGTTCAGCCTTGATCAGGGAGGAAGAAAAGGTGCAGAAGCCAGTGTATTACACTAGCCGGGCACTAAGAGGGGCAGAAGGAAGGTACCCATTGATAGAGAAGTTAGCCTTTGCACTAATAACAGCTTCTAGGAAGTTAAGACATTACTTCCAAGGTCATGTCATCAATGTCATGACGGATCATCCGCTCAAGAAGGCAATGAATAAACTTGAAGCTGCAGGACGACTAATTCAATGGGCAGTTGAGCTCGGTGAGTTTGATATTCGGTACCAACCGAGGAATGCAGTAAAAGCTCAAGCCCTGGCCGATTTCATTGCAGAGTTCACTCCAAGTTATGAGGACTTAGATGACAAAGAAGACAATAAAAAATGGGTCGTCCATGTAGATGGATCATCTACACTGTATGCAGGAGGTATAGGAGTGGTTTTGCAATCACCAGAAGGAGATAAATTGAATCACAAGGTTCGCTTGCAGTATCAAACAACTAACAATGAAGCAGAATATGAAGCCCTTCTTAAAGGGTTGGAGTTAGCTAAATCTGTGGAGGCAGACTCGGTACTCGTCCTGGGAGACTCACAGTTGGTCATAGGCCAAGTAAATGGAACATGTGAAGCCAAGGAAGATAGAATGAAGAGATATTTGAAGAGGGTGTTACGCCTTATGAAGAAATTCAGAGAAGCTAATTTCGTTCAAATCCCTAGGGAAGAGAACATGGAAGCAGACTCTCTAGCGAAGGAAGCCTCCGCTAATGAAGCAATGGACAAGTTGGATGAAATACGATACATGCCAAGCATAGACCTTCCAGAAATGTTCCAGATAGAAGGTGAAGAGAATTGGATGACCCCGATAGTCTCATACCTGAAGGACGGAAGGCTTCCATCAGGGAAGGACGAAGCCAGGAAGCTCAGAGTTAAATCAGCCAAATACATCCTTATGGACGAAGTGTTATACAAAAGAGGTTTTTCACAACCATACCTGAGGTGCTTAGCTCCAGACGAAGCGAATTACGTATTGAGGGAAGTTCATGAAGGAGCATGTGGTAATCACTCAGGAGCCAGATCACTCGTCCACAAGGTCATTCGTGCAGGGTACTACTGGCCAACCGTCCAAGCTGATGCTAAGGCATATGTTAAGGTATGTGACCAATGTCAACGTTTCAGTAATATCCCTAGACAGCCTTCAGAATACCTCACCCCAATGATGGCCCCGTGGCCTTTTGCACAGTGGGGTTTGGATATTTTGGGCCCCTTTCCAACTGGAACCAGACAGATGAAGTTCTTGGTAGTGGGGATAGATTATTTCACTAAATGGGTGGAAGCTGAATCCTTAGTGAAAATTACACAACAAAATGTCAAAAATTTCGTCTGGAAGAGCATTGTATGCAGGTTTGGAGTACCAAGAGTACTAGTATCTGACAATGGACGACAGTTTGACAACACCCCCTTCAGAGAATTTTGTGAACAGCTTGGAATCAAGAATCATTATTCCTCACCCTCCCACCCACAAGCTAACGGACAGGCAGAAGTAGCAAACCGATCCTTGTTGAAAATCATCAAGACTCGGCTTGAAGGGGCAAAGGGAGTGTGGCCAGATGAATTACCAGGTGTTTTGTGGGCTTACAGAACAACAGCAAGGACTCCCACAGGAGAGACTCCTTTCAAACTTGCTTACGGGAGCGAAGCAGTCATACCTGCAGAAGTGCATATGGCCAGCCATAGGGTGATGAAATATCAAGATGAGGAAAACAACGAACAGCTTCGTCTTAACCTCGATCTCGTAGACGAGGTAAGAATGGACGCGGAGCAAAGAACAGCAAGGTACAAGAATCTCATGGCAAAGCAGCATGACGCTATGGTGAAACCCAGGCGCTTCAGCATTGGGGATCTCGTCCTTAAAAGGGTCTCTTTGGCCACCAAAAACCCGGCCCATGGGAAGCTGGGGCCAAATTGGGAAGGACCTTACAGGGTAATCAACTGCAAGAGGCAAGGATCCTACTATTTGGAAGCCCTGGACGGAAGGAAGTTGGAGCACCCGTGGAACGTTGAACACCTAAGGAGGTACTATCAATGAAGGGTGATCACGGACGAGCCATGAGCTGGACGAGACCCTTGGACGTTTGAAGTAATGTGTTTAATATTTTCCAGTACTTTCTTATTATTATTGTGTTTTAAGTAAATAAGTATTTTATGCTACTCATGGACGAAGCTATGTTGTATTATGTATTTTTTAATTCCCTAAAAGCACAAGCTCTTAAGCATGTGCCATGATTGTGGACGAATGATTACATAGTATGGATTTCTGAATATATATATGATGTGTTTTAAATATATGTATGATTGTATGGGAATCCTTCATTTTCTATGATTCAAAATGATCCACGGAAGGCAAAAAGCCAAAGACGAGTAAAATCCTTGGACGCAAGGAAGTATCGTCTAAAAGCTTTCCTTTAGATAAGGATAAAGCAAGAGAAATTAAGGTATGTCCGTCTAAGATTAAGACGAGACAAACCTGAAGTGTAATTGTCTATACCATGGACGAACAATGTGCGTGCTAAAGCACCACAAGCCCATAGACGAATCTAACCAACAACAATCCAGCCCATGGACGAGAATTTGTTGGGAAAATTTTAGACGAATCTAACCAACAACAATCCAGCCCATGGACGAGAATTTGTTGGGAAAATTTTAGACGAATCTAACCAACAACAATCCAGCCCATGGACGAGAATCTGATGGGAAAATTTTATTAAGGACGAATACATAATCGTCCTAAGTTTGAGCCACAAATTAAATTTGGCAAAGACATCATTCATATACATGAAGGAAACTCGTCCATATGTTCAAGACGAGATAAAACCTAGTCCCACAACCCCAATGGTATGGACGACATGAATGAAGTTTGTTCACAAAACTAAAGGAATGTTGGCACAATGAACAATGAAAGAAAAGCATTCATACATTTATAAAATTCAAAGGGTAGACGACCACCGTCCAAAAACCCTTAAAAGAGTAGTGCTTATTCATAAAAGCTCGTCCATATACTTGGACGAGGAAATTGTGCTTGAATAAACTATAAAAGAAATAAACAAAAGCCCAAAACACTGGGCACCTCCAAACAAAATTAAAATAAAAACGTCCTAAAGGAAAATGAAATCACTTGGATTCACCACTGGGAGCAGTCTTTGGATCGCCTTGTGTCACCTCGTTATTGGCGTCCTCCACCACGTTGACGTCCTCAGAACTCGTCGCTAGCAAAGAACTCTCTGTAGCAAGAGGAAGCTTGAAGGAGTCAAAGTTTAAATCAGGGAAGGCTTCCTTGGCATCAGCACGGAAGTCTTCATAGCCAGCGGCATAGTGACTATCTAGACGACTCTTAAGCTCGTCAGACTTCTTGAAGGCTAGAATGGCTTCCTCACGAGCTTTCTCCAAGGACGAAGCAAACCCTGAAACTTCTCCCTCCAAGTAAGCAATACGAGTGTCCTTCTCGACACCATCTGCTTTGCGTTCTTCCACCTCTTCCTTTAACTTCGTCTCACATGCTAGCAAACGGTTGACTTCATCAGCCAGCCTAATCACCCTCCCTTCTTTAACAAATTTTCATTAGTCAACTCTTTAGCCTTCTCTCTTGCCGTCTTGGCCTCCTCAGCAAGTTCCTTGGCCTGGCGCGTCGCTGTATAAAACTTTGACATAGCCTGTTCATGGACGAAGGAGAGTTAAAAAAAAAAAGAGAAAAAGACAAGAAAAAGTACACAAGGACGAACTAAAGTCATACCTTGAAGAGGTCATGGACGCCAGAACGTTCAAATTCCTTCACTGACATGTTGTAGCATTGCTTAACTTCATTGTCAGTGACGATCCCTTTGAACGTCCTCCAGGCATACTCTTCGTCCAATATCAAGTTTGAGGGACGATCTGATTGCTCTGACGGATGAGACTTGCGAGGAGTCTTAGTTGGAGGGGGAGTAGGGTTAGACTGAACAGGATGAACTATCTGGACGGGCTCCACGTTGGCAGGAGGGTCGTCCAGATTCATCGTCGGAGAAGAAAATTTGGGGACTTTGGGAAGGGAAGTCTGAACGGTCTTTGGTTTTTTGGAGCCTCGACGACTGGGAAGGTTGTCCAGGTCCACAGCACTTGAAATCTTAGATTTTCTCTTCCCAGCCTGGACGGCAGTCTTCTGGACGACAGTAGGCACGGGAGCGCCTTCGTCCCCACTGGTTACTGTTTTGTCTTTATTTTCTCTCATTGTCATTATTCCTGTGACGAGGAAAATCAGTTGAGAAAGAGAGAAAGAATAGAAAGAAGTATTGAGGGACAGACGACACTTACTTCGTCGAGTGGTCTCCTCGTGACTTAAATTTTCAGGGGTAGGTTCTGGGCCAAGTCCCCACGTAGCCAAACTACTGAAACTTACTAAGTCGTGGAAAGTCCTTCTAGGGAAGGCACGTACGTGGTCGATTCGATCCAAGTAAGACCTGTCCAAACGTGGACGAGTAACAGCTGCACCAATAGAAGAATGGTGGTTAGACGATTGAAAGTTAGAAAAAGTGCAAGGAATAAAATAAATAACATGGAAAGAAAACATACCCTCAGGACGAAGGCGACCTATGGGGCTGGTAAAAGGAGGGAAGGGGGCATTACTAACATCTGTTGGGTCCCCAGCCCAGTTTCCAGAAATGATAAAAAACTCTTGCTTCCAGAGCCTATCAGACGAGCTACGGCCTTTTATTAAACTATAGTGAGAGCCTCTGGACGAGAACTGGTAAAAACCAGCTGATTGTTTTATTTCTGAAGGCTTATAGCAGTAGAGGAACTCGTCTACTGTTATAGGACGATCCCCTTCCAGCGCCTCACGCCATAACACTTGCATAGCAACTATCGTCCTCCAACCATTGGGATTAAGTTGGTTAGGACCAACACCTAACCTATGAAGGAGACCTCTACAAAATGAATTTAGGGGAAACCTAAGACCAGCTAAAAGATAAGACGAATATACTCCCAAACCAGAAGAAGGTGAACAACACCACTCTCCTTCCCTGGGCAGACGAGGTTCAAACTCGATAGGAATTTGATATCTATCCACTAAGGTTTTTAACTTAGGAGCGTCTAAGGTGGACGCTACTTCAGGTGCACAGCTATATATTATGTTTTCCTCGTCCTCCTCCTCGTCCTGAGAAGGGCTGGGTGGCGCTCTGGACGAACTAGCTTCAGTTCCAGAGGCCATCCTACGTTGTATCTCTTGAAATTCTTCTAAGGAAACGCCTGGAACCCCAGACGAATATTGCTCGTCCGAGGAACTGCTACTAAAACTAGTGCTACCCTCACCACTCTCGTTACTTCCAGATGAGACGTCCTGATATTCGTCTATTTCCCTCTGTGTACTACTAGACGAAGACATAACTAAAGTAGATCAAAAAGAAAACCTAAAGGGAAGAGGAAGTACCTGAGAACTAGGACGAATGCTAGACGAGAACCTTGGACGAGATATCAGAAGGAAGTTTATGAGAGAGGTGAAGGGTAAGAAAGAGAATGCGCCTATTTATAGGGCCCAGAAGTAGGGTCAGCGAAACGACACCATCCACTAAGAAGGTGACACGTGGCAATCGCGTGGGGAAACGTAATCGATTTGATTGCCAAACGAATTAAAGAATGACAGGTGGCAGGAGAAAGGGGGCAAAATCCCTATAATACCCCTGGACGACACCCTGGACAAGGGGGCAACTGATGGGGATAGCAAAACACACATCTATGGTTCGTCCAGACCGGTCGTCCAGAGAGTTGTGGTTAGCCAAACATCAGGCCATCTTCGATTCGTCCCGATATCTCGTCCATAGGATGTTGGGCAATTGATTACTCCGGGGAATCAGATCGAGAAAATCGTCCATGGACAAGGTGCATGGACGACCATACAACTACAGAACAAAGTATCGTCCATGCGCAAAGCACATGGACGACTACGCCAACACTGGGCAAACTTCGTAGCGGTTCATTAACCCGCATTCATCGCCGCCAATCCCTCCAACTTGATGTAACTTCCAATGGCGGTTACAATTCTCGTAGCCGTTGAGGAGGTTATGTCCGAATTCCAAGATTCTGGGGGAAGTTATTGAACTAATAACCGCCCTAGAGTATGGTATATAAGGCCTGGTCTTCATCTTGCAAAGGTACGATTTCCTGAGATTACATTAAGTAAAGTTGAAACTCCATTAAAAGACCAGAAAACTCACTTTACCATCGGAGGGTGTTTGGCTGGCTCAACCCAGTCACCCTTTGACTGCCTTCTCTTTTTGTAGGCCGCCGCTAGCGTTGCAGTCCACCGAAGCCGAAGTGTTCAACCAACTGATTTCTTCTCCACCATCACATCATTTATACCAGTAGGACTCATTCTGGAAGTGGGAGTCATGTGTCTCATGGAGAAGACACTAGAAACATGCAGTTGGGGATAGATTATTTACGGAGAAAGTTACGCCGTAAGCAAATGAGGGGGACTCCTTCAAGCTCGGAGTCTCAGTTTGATGAGGATGACAGTTGTGGGAGGGAGATTTGTCTTAGACCCCAACAAATGAATTGTTCGCTTTAGGAATAGACCGAGGAGACCGATGCCACCCTCACGAATTTGTTCAATCCCACATCGGAGAGAGATGCCTCTCACCCATGTCTTATAAGCTTGAGCCTAAGACATGAGTGTACCACTACTACACGTCTCCTCGGCCCATTCCCAAAGCGAACAATTAATTTGTTGGAGTCTGAGACAAATCTCCCTCCCACAATAAAAGACCCCTTTTGGGGTTTAAGGGGAAACCCCCACCTTCCCCGGGACTGGACCGTTGAGGCCAATGCCACTCGAGTGCACTACCATAGGCATGAGCTAGTAGTTTTTGAGACTTGCTCTAGAACACATGTGTAGTAGTGGTACGCTCATATCTTAAGCTCAAGCTTATAAGGCATGTGTGGGAGGCGTCTCTCCCCGATGTGGGATTGAACAAATTCGCGAGGGTGGCATCGGTCTCCTCGGCCCATTCCCAAAGCGAACAATTCCTTTGTTGGGGTCTGAGACAAATCTCCCTCCCACAACAGTTATAGACTCAGGTCAAGGACTCTCTCCAGTGACCCAAAAGGTTAAATTAGGTGAATTAATTGCCTGTCTAACCAACGCATGGGCTACATTATTTTCTTGACGGTGAACACTGACAAAACTAATGCGAGAGAAAAGAGAAACTAGAAGTTTTACATCTTGAATTAAATGTCTGTGTAAAGCTAAAGAAGGTTTGTGACTTGTAAGGTCCTTGAAGATAATGTTCGAGTCCCCCTAAAAAATAGCTTGAGTGATGCTTATCTCCAAAGCAAATTCTATAACTATTCTAATTGCCAATGCTTCAACTTGAGCAACCGTAGCTGGGAGGGTGATTTGTCGCGATAGAGGGGCCATGACAGCTCCTTTCGAGTTACATATCACTACTCCAATTCCAGCTGTATCCTGCTTTGAAAAAATTGATCTGTCATAGTTCACCTTGAATCCATCTAGGTTCAGAGGTTTCCACTTACTTTGTTGTATGTACTGGGTAAATGAAGGGTTTCATAATTTGAAACTTGAAAGCTACTATTAAATTACTTTAGCTAGGCTTGTGCATGTTATTAGTCATTACGCAATGCATTTATAAGTCAACTTTTTTGCTTTTTTTTTTTACTATTTGTGGGCCCCACGTGAGTCACTTGCTTATTTTATTTAATTTTTACTTATTTTTCTTACGATTTGTTAGTCCCACATAAGTCACTTACTTATTTTATTTTATTTTTACATTTTATCTATAGTACTTTCAACAAAATGACCTATAAACTGTTTTCAAATAAACACTAATATGAAAATTAAATTTTAGCTAGGCATTAACTCCTTTGTAAATATGAAAATTAAATTTTAGCTACGCATTAACTCCTACAATATAATAGGGTATAATTTATTAATTTTGCCATATCTTTTCAACCAATCCCATTTCCATATAGCTGAGATGGGACCATTGTATTTCAAGTTCCAACATAACTACTAAACTATATGAGTTTCAGTTCTTTCTACATCTACAGATTTTATGAAAATTTTGATTTTAATGTGGTTGATAGTGAGTGATAGCCTAAAATTTTCATATGAAATTCATAATTTTTTCTCCATCACTCATAATCGATGACATAAGAATTGTGACACCAAATTTGTGTTCACATACTCTCTGCAAGTGTATTTTTTATTTGAAATTTTCATATACGTCTAACTCTCCCTCATTGACATATGGGTTCCACTGGTGTTTTACCCACAAGTGAGAGAGACGCATTACTCGGGCTTAAGAGATGCCTTCTCCTGTTTTTACCCTTGAATTATTATTTATTTCTTAAAAGAAAACCTAGTTTAGAGCAATTGCATTAGTCATTGCAAAATACAAAAATTTACACAACATAGCACAAAAAACACTTGCATCAGACCATGTAAAACTTTGTAAATATCCAAATTTGCTACAGTAACCATGCATATGCACTGTTACTGTAGCTTTGCATCTTATTATTTTATTAATTTCCCAATTTGGCTCATTTTTTCTCTCTCTTCTCCCTCTTAAACGAACTCAGCTTCTTTTTTTCTCCCTCGTCTTCTTTTTCCCCTGTTACAGAGTAACACACCCACAAGGACAATCCAACACAGAGACACACAAACACACCCACACAGATAAACCAACAGATAGCTTATGGATCGGTGGCGCCATTGGAGATGTCGTTTGTGGGTTAATGGAAGTGGATCAGTGGTGGAGATCAGCAATTCTAGGTCGACTGGATCGGTGGATCAGTACTTGTGGAGTAGATCAGTGCTTGTGGAGAGATCACTGCTTGTGGAGGAGATCGGTCATTGTGATAAGGAAGGAAATATGTTCGTGAGAGCATGAGAAACAGAGAGAGCGTGAGAGACAAAATCCAGTTTGAGATTGAGAGATTAAAGAGATAAAGAGAAAGATGCAGAATATATATATATATATATATTTTTTTTTTAGAATACTAAATATTTTTAACACACACACACGAGGAGAGGGGAGAAGGTCTTAAAGAAACTTACAGTGGTGTATATCCAAAATGGCCTAACTTTTGAATATACAGCACAGACTTTAAACCTCTTTAACTCACACTCATTTTCCAATGTAAGATTTACCCACTGTTTTTTCTTTTGAGAATACTAAATATTTTTAACACACACACGAGAAGAAGAGAGAAGGTTTTAAAGAAACTTATAGTGGTGTATATCCAAAAGAGATAGAGAGAAAATAAAAAAGATAGAGAGATAATGACAAAAAATAAAAAGATAAAAAAAAAATGAATTTAAATAATCATTTAAATAAAATTAGGTGTATAATAGAGAGTTTGATGTTGGTGTTTTGTAAAAATAATTATATAAAATAAAATAAAATAAAAAAGTAAATTTTTATTGGACCTACTGGTGCGGATGGTCTTAGATTGGACTGGCCCTGGTCCCTTTTTTTTTGTTCAGCCCTTGTATGTATTTATTTAGTACCACGAAATTCTTAAAAAATAAAAATAATATAATAAAACCAATAAAAGGATGAAAAAAAAAGTTAATGTCAATACTCAAAACCGAATAGATTCTAAGGGCGATAACCAATTTAAACGTGTACCGTTGGATTGCTTTGCAAGTCCACATCATCCATTTATTATTCACATCAAACGGCTCCAAATCCAAGGTAAACAATCACCTTAATTACATCTACACTTTTTGTCTCACATAATTGACGCACTCAGCGTACTAGTCCTCATAAATCTAATCTCTCTCACTTTCTTCGCTCCTTCTTCTTCTTCGCCACAATCGTACCGGGTCAATCTCGGCCGTATCGGACTACCCAAAAAAAAAAACCCCGAAACACCATGGCCGAAACACAGCCTGAGTCCCAGACTTCGACTGAGTCTGTGACCGACACTGAACCCTCACAATACTGGTGCTACCGCTGCGAAAAACGCGTCACCGTCGAAACCCTAGATAATATCCCAATTTGCAACGAGTGCAAGAACGGTTTCGTCGAATCGCTTCCCGCCACGTTGCCCTCTCCATCGACTCCGCCTTCTGGAGCGTCCGATCAGGTCGATGATCCAACCTTCGGCTCTCAATTCCTTCAGGTTCTCCGCTTGATGGCGCAGGCAGCGCGTGACGAAGACGCGCCTCCGCCTCCTCCTCGCGACCATTCGCCTGACGACGATTTCCTCAGGATTGAGCTTGATGGATGGTATAACGATGAAGAGGATGAAGATCCGAACAACACCGAGTTTCAGAACCACGAGGAAGAGGAAGAGGAAGGAAACGAAGATGAAGAGGAGGACGAAGGTCGCTCATCTGATAACGAGGACCAAGAGAATCGAGATCGGCAAGAGAGAGAGGAAGATGATGAAATACAACGGCAAAGGCGGCGTGATCTGCTCCGACTTCGGATCCAGGACGTTATGCCTCGGGCACGGAGCGGCCGTAACCGGATCTTGGATTGGGCCGAGATTCTCATGGGCCTGGAGGACACCTCCATCGAATTCCGCCTCGAAGTCCCTGAATCGGACCGGTACGTCGGCAATCCTGAAGATTACGTCGACGCCGATGGCTACGAGGCGTTACTGCAAGCCTTAGCGGAGAACGATATCGGCGCAAGAAGAGGCGCACCGCCTGCTTCAAAATCGGCCGTCTCGGCTTTACCGACGGTGGTGATTGCGTCGGAGATAGAGGCTTCAGTCTGCGCTATATGTAAGGACATGGTCAATATTGGCGAAACCGCCACTAAATTGCCGTGTGGTCATGATTACCACGGCGATTGCATCGTGCCTTGGCTCGGTTCCCGGAATTCTTGCCCGGTTTGTAGGTTTGAGCTTCCTACGGATGATCCCGAATACGAAGAGGAGAGGAAGAAGACGGCGAAGGCAAGTGCCGGTGGAGCTTCCGGTTCTGGCCGAAATAATTCCGTTTCAGATTGATTATCAAATCGAATCGGTAAGCTTTTTTTTTTTTTTTTTTTTTTTTTAAATGTGCATTTTAAAGTTGCTTATGAACTTTTGGATGTTTGTTTGGTAGTGGGATTAGATTTGAAATATGTTTCCATTTTCTTCTGAATGTAAATAATATTTACTCAGTTTGGTCTTGCTTATTTTTCAATGTCATACCCTCTGAGAATATTAGCACTTTGCTTAGTTTATTAGTTGAATACTAGTGGAAATGGTCTTTAAACTTTGGCATTCGCTCGGTCTCAATGTAAACCAATGAATTTTTGAACTGTTTTTTGTTTCATTCACACATGGGTACCATCTGTAAAAGGCAAAAGAGGTGGGTGAGTGGAGAGAAACGTTTAAACAAATACTAGTGTATATTATTGTCTGTTAGCATGGTTTCTTGGATTTGTCGTTAGTTACTTAGTTTTGGATGATGGCAATTCCCTTTTGAGATTTTTGCCTGCCCCAACTATCAGTCATGTTTAGTATATGATATCATTTTGGCGTTTTCCTATTCTTTTTCTTAACTTTTTCGTGTTTAGGCCAGAGCAGATTTGCTTGCGTTTTCGTATCTTGAAGTGGCCTCTGATTAGATTCCAGCCGTTGCATAATTATATTTGGGACCCTAAAACCCTTGAGCCATATGCCTTTACCAGTGTGATCTCATGCTTTTGGTTGTCTCTTAGTTATCATTTGATAATATGCAAGTTTCTGTAACCACTCTCTCAATACCAGGAAAGAAAAATGAGCGTTTTTGAATGTGTGTTCACGGTAAGAAATCCGAAAAGGGAAAAAAGAAATATAAGTGTGTATATATTATAAACTTGCATGGCTGCTCTTGGGTTAAACCTCACAGACAAAAGTTGTTTTAACTGTCAGTAGTAGCAACACAGGCACAAACTAGATTATATGTATAAGCAGTGTTCTTGCAAAAGCCTGCAAATAAATCTGGACCAAATTGGCTATTGCATTGTTGGTCAATTGTCTGCACTGTGCTCAATAACTGGAAACAGTTGCAGGAATATTTTGTTTTATAGTCTTTCATGAACATATCCTATCCAATTTATGGTAAGCAGGTGGGTGCATTTGTAACATCGTACATTTGTACGGCAAGGCCCTAGCTTCCTAAGATGCGATTACTGATAAGGGATGTCTGTTTAACGTTGTTTACGTCAATCTTGAAATTGTTCGAAATCAGATAGTAAAAACATACATTAGTTTTCTTCTCTTTTTGGTTAAAAAAAAAGAACTATATGTATACATACAAAGAGTGAGGATGTATGTAGCAAGCATTTTAACCTTATTACTATATTTTGTTAGGGAAATCAGAAATGTTAACTAATGCTCTAAGGGCATTGGTTTAGGAGCTATTTTTAGAAACATTATATTGGGAGAATAATAAAACAATAAATATTGTTGATAGCTTTTTATTTTTTCATAATAGTGGTGTCAAAACTTTCCTATTATGGTTTATGATTTATTAACAATTGCCCTAAGGGCATTCATTAACATGACCCATTTTGTTATTATTTTTACCTATTTTGTGTGGCTTGACTATTAGTATCCTGGTAAATTGTGACCTGAACCTTCAGCCTTCACCTTTATGAATTAAGGTGATAGTTAAAACTTCTACAATAAGTTTATACAGCCCCCTTTCCCATCCCATGACCATCTTGCTCACCTGTTGTGATTGGCTCCCCACAATCTGTTGCTGTCTCTGATAGTTTGGAAAGCCTTTCCAGATTCAGCCGAAACTAAATTAGTATTATTGTACCTTTGTGTTTTGATTATTAAAAAAAAGGGTAAACTACGTATTTGGTCCCTATCTTTTACACCATATTTCAATTTTCTCTTACCTTTCAATTTCAATTGTGTTAATTTGGTGCTTAACCTTTCAGTGTCTTGTCAATTTAGTCATTGCTGTTATTTTTTAAATGGAAATTGTTGACGTGGTAAATGGCCAAAATAAAAAATTAGTTTATTGCCACATCAATGGAAACTAATTTTTTATTTTGACTAGGGTCCGGCTTCTGTCCAGTGGCCAGTGGCCACTGGAACCGTTGCGATGCGGACACGTGTCTAAGACTGGACACGTGTCCGCATCGCAACGTGTCCAGTGATCACTGGCACTGGACACAAGCTGCTCCCTTTTGACTATTAGTTACGTCAGCAATTTCCATTTAAGAGATAATGTCATGGACTAAATTGACACAGCAATAAAAGGCTAGTGACTAAATTGACAAAATTGAAAGGTTAGAGACCAAATTAAAATATGGTGTAAAGGATAGAGACCAAATACGTAATTTACCCTTAAAAAAAAACCACATTAGCTTTATTTTCTGCCAATCTTTTGCTAGAAGTGTGTCACATTATTTGTCAATCACAAAAGTTCTCTTATATTTCTTCATTTGTTTACAAAGCAAAATTTTCATCTGAAATTTGTGGATCTTAAAATATGATAATATTTGAACATGTGATAATAGCTGTATTATACAATATGATCATTATTTGATACCTGTCACTATATATAGAATTCACGGGTGACAAAAGAAGACTAGTTCATTGAAACTACAATTAAAATATGATGATGGTACAATAATTGTTGTATATTTTGATTTATCCAGAAAAAAAAAACAATTCATTGTATGACAAAAGAAGGTGGGGGGTTCTATTTATTCTAATAGATGGAGTGATTTTGATGGGCGCATGACCTAAAGAGATTTGATTGCTTGCAAACACAGGAAGTACAATATACTATTATGTGTTTATGTTGTGGACAAAAGTCAACTGAGAACAAGAATAATAAGAGGCTGTTTAATATTCCTTAATGTTATTGCGCAGCTATATGTTCCCTTAACTTGGAAAATGGTTTCTGCATTTCTCTGAACAAGTTGTTCCTGTTATGAAAAATGGGGAGGTCACAATTTATTAAATTTAACCTTTTTACTCTTGACTTCAAATTGATTTGTTTACTTCCATCGTAATGAAGATTTTAACTTAATAACACAAATAATCTGTTAAAAGCAGGAGTTTACCTTTTATTCTATTTGATAATCTTTCAGAAGCAGAATTTTCTGCGTGCACACATTGGAATTACACCAATAGCCTAGGGTACCCTTTGGATGCCATGTCACTGATATTGATGGACCATGAATTCTCTTCTACATCATCATTGTTTGGCAATCTTTTCTTAATCCAGTGTGTTAGTTATCAATTGGCAGTGCAAAGCTTGTGATTCTTGTGCATGATGGTGAACTGAGTTTGCCAACTCTGATTGTAGATTATCGATGAAGGTAAATGACAGAAACTTAATCATAAAGCTGTGATTTGGCATTTTGCAACTTTAAGGACTAGTATTGATGCTGTGACTTTTCCATTTTAAGTGTGTGTTTAGATCAACTAAAGGAATATGTCTAGATTGGGTATTTGGGCTTTCCTACCTTAATTCTGTTCAAATATAAAAGGTTGATTATTACATTAGAGGTGTATATCTTACCAGTCATTCAAGACAAGATATACCAGAATTTTGCTAGGGACTTGGCTCCAGGAAGGGCCGGTCCACCAAATTTGACAAATATATGTACGCCCCACGTTTTTTCTTGTTAACAGCTTTTAGAGTTGACAAATGCTGTTAGAAGAGACTTAAAAATTCTGATTTTTTTTTTCTACGAAAGACTTGAATGGGTGTAATTAGTGGACTCTATATCCTTTCACAGGCGGAGGTATCAGATCCAAATCTTTTAAGTGCGGGAATTACTAAGGTGCTTTTTGAATCCGGTATTTGCCAAAAAAGGGAAAGAAAGAGAAACTAGCACATTTGATGAATTGATTTGTTTGTTTGATGTTTACAAGCGAATTAATTCTGCACGTACAATATTGATGCTTGTATTATTGTATTTGAGGAGATATCTAGGCCTTTAATAGTTTAAATTAATTACCTTAGCTTTAATCTTCATTCTTCATAGTTCATACTTCATACAGTGTGGGGAAATGTTGGGTCCCACGCGGTAACGAGGCATACGGTGAGCACGGTGGGAGTGGGATATACAAAACCGAGACTTCTATTCTGTTCAATATTTATGACAAAAAGAGGAATATGAGTGATGATACAGAATTTTTCCCAAGTTTCACAAGTCAACTGTTGATTCTCGTAATAAATTAAAAAAAAAAAAGTTTCACAAACTGTTATTATCGAATTAGTGATTAGCGTTTCTTGTCCGGATCTATTACTAATATCATTTTTATTATCTATAATTTGTGAAGTAAAAAAGAAAAAACTGTAACTCTAGCTTTATTAGAGAAATATTGCTCTAATCAACTCTAACTAACCAACCAACCCTTCTAAAAAAGAAAAAACTAAGAATAATTTTATTCTTTTGTTTTATATTTTTAAATGAAGAAAAACCTTATACAAGCCATGGCAATGAAAGTTACTTGTCATCTATTCTTGTTGATGGCAGACTTGGGGGCAGCTAAATCTACGTGTTCATCCCAGCTAATGAAAAAAAAAATCTTATTAACATGATTATAAATGGTCGCTAAAATTCACTATGATTTATTTCTATCGGTTAGGAGGATCACATGTAATTTGAACCTAATAAACTTCATTCCCATTCAAATTGGATTGGTTGAGATCTTGTCATAGTGGGTAAAAACGCCATTCTCTCTTTTTCTGTTTATTTTTTCTCTCCTCAAATAATTGTTGGGAGGTTCAATTAGATTTAAATGCCACTCTTTCTTACTATTTAGAGGGTATCTCTTGAGGTGGTTTCATGACACTACCTTCTCACAGTATGTGAGATCCACACGTGTAGGACCCAAATATGTTGTGAGAGACAACTCTCTCAGAAAGATACGTTTTTCTTACCATATTGTATGCAAACACAATCAAGTGAGAGCGAAATATTTTTAGGATCCTCTCTAGAATAAACAATATTAGTGATATGCTTTACCAATTTGAGTCTCTAATGGCATAAATTAGGGTTGAAAGTTAAAAAGTCTAGTGTTGCAACAACAAAACTTCCAAAAGGGGTGGTCTATTTTTTAATACTTTTATATTTATTGTACTTTTATAATATTCTATCATTTTTCTCAAATATCATATTCTTACTACTTACTAGCCTCATCATACACGCTTTGCGCGTACGATGAGGTTTTTTTTTTTGTTGGTTTAGTGTTATAATTTTCCTTTAAAAAAAAAAATTGGATGAGTTTGTCTTGAAAACATGGATTAGTAGGAGAGTATCTTATTTTGTAAGCATTTTAAGTGGAGTTTGAAATATATTTTTACCGTGTGTTCCTCAAATTTTTTCCCATTAAGGGTCCATTTGGTTGGTGGAGTGGAAAAGTAGGAGAATAGAAAATAGTAGGAGAATGGAAAAGTGAGAGGATAGAAAATATTTTAATTTTTTTCCTTTTTGTTTGGTTGGGAGTGGAAAAGTGGAGGGATGTAAAAAATGAGTTGGATAAATTTACTCATATACCCTTGTTAAAGAATGATGCCCAATTAAAACAAAATAGTGACAAATAACCAAAAAAAGAAGAAGAAGCAATCACCCAAATTTATTAAAAAAAATAAAAATCATGTCCCAAAAAAAATCACGTCTAGTTTAAAAAAAAGAAAAGAAAAAAAAAACAACTATCACGCTAGGCCTTAGAAAATCAAAAGAAAAAAACAAAAGAAAGAAGAGGCAATGTTACTACCCAAGAAAAAAAAAGAAAAAAAAGAAAAGAAAAGGAGGCACGCCCAGGCCCTAGAAAATCAAAAGAAAAAAAAAAAGGAACGTTACTACCCTTAAAAAAAAAAAAAAAAAGGCAACATTGCTACTTAGAAGACAAAAAAGAGAAGCAACTGGACGAAGCCCATGTGCAGATGCACATGGGCATTTTTGTCAATCAAGAAAAAATGCATCCCCAATCATTTTTCTCCCCATTTTTGGGAGAAAATATTTTGATAGACTCAGGGAGAAAACAAGTGGGTCCCACCATTTATTTTCTTTCCTCCCTACTCAACCAAACACACTTCAAAAAAAATTTCCTTCCCATTTTCTGTCCATAGTTTTCCATTCATCCTGTTTCACCTCCAAACAAACACACCCTAAATGTAAGGTTTAGGGGTATTTCTGAACTATATAAAAATCCAATTCAAAGAGGGAAATCCTTTTATAAATTGTATAGATATCACATCCTCTCTGGAATAAACAATATTAGTGACATGCTTTAGCAATTTGAGTTTAATGGCATGAATTAGGGTTGAAATTTAAAAAGTATAGTGTTGCAACAACAAAGCTTACAAAAAGGGTGGTCTATTTTTTATTTTAATTTTTAATACTTTTATATTTATTGTAATTCTATAATATTCTATAATTTTTTCGAATATTATATTCTTATATCACTGGACGGAAATATATAAATATATGCCTCTTTTCTCTTTAATGAGGTGATTCAAATCCAGGCCTCCCTTTCTCATCATAATCTCTTATTCATTCATTTCTTAAGATGTGATATAAAATCTTATCAAGGGCTATAATAGAAAGCTCAACATACTAATGGAGCATTGGTAATGCTATAAAAAAGTAGCTGATCTTTCATATCAAATCTGATCATGGCATGTTGGATTTGATTATATATATATATATATATATAGAGGTGTGTTTTAATCTAAATCTTATAACGCATATATCAGACACTTATTTATATTGAACTTAATTGTCACTATAAAATTTATATTTTATTGATTAATGTTTTTGAATTTGATAGGAAACCAAACATCTTCTAAAATAAATAATTAAATAAAAAAGAAACTTACCTAAGCAATTGTATATAAATTTTGCCCAAGTTAGGGAAGAAAATTATGAGTTCTAGTTAGCTTAATTTGTAAATTTTATTGTCGTTGAATAAGAGATTTGAAGTTCAAATCTCGTATACATCACACTTTCTCTTAAGTTTGTAGCAACACCAAAATTTCAACCACTACAAAAATTTAATTAAAAAAAATAAAAAGTAAAGAAGGCAAATCCCTTAAACATATCAACCTTTAAAATTGAAATTTCCAAGCACAATACCAGAAAAAATTCCCTAAAAGGTAAATCCAAAAAATTACCAAGAGATGGGAGGGTTTAGATTTCACGCAAAATTTGAACCCTGGGCTTGAGAGTGTGATGTTGCAAGAGGTGGTTGTAATCTTGTTGATGTGAATAAATTGATAACACAGAATGATCTTAATTGAGGAATCTAAAGATTAGCACATAGAGTACTGTGGGGGTGGTGAAGTCCGAGCAGGCGTGTTGGACTATGGGCCATGCCCGAGGACTAGTTATTGCCTCTCAAAATAGAGGTTCGACTAGTTATATTTTCCCCTTTAGATTAAGGGTTTTACAATGGAGTCGCCACTTATTTAATTAATGGAATAAATAAGAAAACCAAAATTGAAAAATTCCTCATTTTATTAATTTGCAATTGAATTTATATTGATCATAGGAAAATTACATGGCTTTGGTTCTAGATACAATCTAAAATAAAGTACATAACTTTGTTTCCTAGTTACAATCTAGAAATTGAAAATTACATGAATAAGCATTTGATTTACTAACCTTTGATCTAAGTTCGGAAGCTATGTTACAAGGTGAAAAGGTGTTTGACACTCACTTTGCCCGGTGAAACCGGTCCTCTAGACTATAGTAGCTAACATTCATATCACACCATTCAATATGTTATCCATCAATTTGCATGTTGAATTCATTGTGTGTGCATGTGATAAACCCTAATTCCATTTATTAAGCATTTCATTTGAATTGAAAAATAAATTATAGTGAATGTGTGTGGATGGTGATATCCTAGATTCAAGGATTTGAAATAATTATTAAACAAACATGTTTTTCAGATTTTTGATGTGGATTTAAGATTAAAATTAGTGTTATGTATGAACATGTGATGAATAACCAAGAACATGTGAAAAACATATAAGAACAATTAAGAACATTCAAACATATTTAAGGGAATTTAAATGATTACTATCATGCTTTAATCTTAAACTCTCATCATGGCAACACAAAAAACAATTAGGAAAATTGATTATACCTTCATGCAAGATTCATATGGTGGAGGAGGAAACTCTTGAGGGATGTCCTAAAGGTGGAGGAAAAGAAGAGTTAGGAAAGGAAGAGTGAGTCTCACTCAATACCTTGAGTTTCAAGAAGATCAAGATATGACAAGACTACTCAACTTCCTAGAACTTAAGAGAGGAGAAGAGATGGGGTTTTTGTGTTTTGGAATGGAGGAGAGGGAGGTTTATATAGTAGTGATTGAGGAAATATGAATGGAAGGCTATTTAATAAGAGTTGACAAAAAATCATAAACCTAGATCTCATTTTAGCCTTTGGAGAAATCTGGTGCATTAAATGTAGAGATTGGTTGGATTGAGGAGCAAGCAAAATTCGGTTTTCCTGTAGCTATTGTAACAGCCTGTAAAGCTAATTTCAAAAAAATCATATCTTACTTAATTTTGATCAGAATCGTCTTGTTTTTATGCTTAAATTGAAGCTCCGGATGTCTAGTTTCTGGGAAAATTAACCCCATTCATAGATTCAAAATATTTTGAGAAATATCAATGAAATGGTGAGCAGAGGTCATTTGTTAAAAAACAATTTCAACACAATTAGTATTAATAGGTCCCAAATTAGTTTCCAATTAACATTAATAGGCTCCAATCACTCACATTTTAGACCTAATTAGTTCCAAATTTACCTTAATTAAAAAATAATTGCACAAATTACTCATTGAATGATTAATGTTTAACTATCTAGTTAATTAGGTGTGTGCAACCCTATCATAAAATGTAGTTCTAACCAATCAAATTATGACACATCATTGATCTTAAATTGATTATACTTATAATCAATTGAAATCAATTGTTCATAATCACTTATAGTCAGACTCAATTTGTGATAGTGCATCTCAACCATTAAAACTTAATTCGATGATAACTTTCAATCTGGTGGTCCGATTAGGGTTTATGACCAGTCGATTTGATCGTTACAACATCAATATTATTTTAGTGAAATGAGATTAATGATCTAATGACCAGAATCAAGATGAATATTTCCAAGGCAAAATTATCCTTTTACCTTCCAAGTGAGGTTAAATGCGGGTTGCAAAATGAGATGTCAACAGAATGCCCTTCATTGACAGAGCTTGAAGAGCGAATGTCAATGTATGAAAAAGACACCTAACTTTGCAATCAGTATTTGACTGTGGTGAATGCAGATAAGAATGCGGACCGTCATGTAGTGGATCAAAATGTGGACCGAATCTTAGGGGAGATTGCCTACGTACATCTTGATGAGAGTATCAGGTCCAACGTAGTTCATACATGCAGCTTTTTTTTTGGAAAAAAATGAGTACAAGACATGCTTACCAATGGTCACGACAAAATGAGGATTTCAGTCGTGATCTTGAATTTTGAACATGCTTCCCAGAGGTTCGATGGATTTGAAGTTTTGGACGTGCTTCCCAGAGATCCGATAGATTTGAATTTGGACGTGCTTCCCAAAGGTCCATTGAAATTGAATTTTGGACATGCTTCCCAGAGGTCTATTGAAATTGAATTTGGACGTGGTTCCCAGAGGTCCAATGGATTGAAGTTTGGACGTGTTTCCTAGAAGTCCGATGGTTTGAAGTTTGGACGTGCTTCCCAGAGGTTCAATGGATTTGAAATTGGACGTGCTTCCCAAAGGTCCGATGGATTTGAAATTTGGACGTGCTTCCCAGAGGTCCATTGAAATTGAATTTTGGACGTACTTCCCAGAGGTTCGATGGATTGAAGTTTGGACTTGCTTCCCAGAGGTCCGATGGAATTGAATTTTGGACGTGCTTCCCAGAGGTTCATTGAAATTGAATTTTGGATGTGCTTCCCAAAGGTCCAAGGATTTGAATTTTGGACGTGCTTCCCAGAGGTCCGATAGAATTGAATTTTAGCCGTGCTGATTTCATAGTTGAAATTTTAAAGAGCAACCATGAGCAGATTTCATACTTGAAATTTTATAAACTAAGGTTGCGTTTGGCTCCATGTAAATGAATTTCCGAGTGTAAAATATTTGCAGCTGAAAATATTTTTGGGAAAGGAAAATATTTTATAGTGTTTGGTTGCATTTTAAAAATTGTATTAGAAAATATTTTCAAGTGTTTGGTAACATTCTGAAAAATAAAAATTTTCTACTAGTTTCTTACATTTTCTCAGCCATTTGCTCAGCTTACAAACAAATTTTATAATAAAAAATTGCAAGATATAAACTTTTTAAAGAAACAAAAATCAAAATAAAACCATTAAACTTTCAAACTTGGTCAAACAAAGAGGGGGAGGAAGAAAGAGTGAGAGATTAAGGGAAAGAGAGAGGTAGATTGAGAGAGGTTGAAATCGGGTCAAGGCTCCGATCTGTTTTTGGCGTTGACGACGAGCTTCAGCGACGACAAAAACGAGATGACAATGGATGGGTGTGGTGGTATGGGGAATGGTGGGTTGGAGGAATTGGTTCGTCGGAGTGGTGGGTTCGTCAGAGTGGGATAGATGGGGTGTGGTGGGTTTGAGGAATGGGTTTTCGGAAATTTCAGGGATGGTTGTGGTGTGATGCTCAAATCAGGTTGAGTTTAATCAATGGGTGTGGTGGGATGCTCAAACCGGTTTGGGCATTGCTTGACAAAGATGGAGGGGACTTTCGACGAGGATGGGTTTGAGCAAGAAAAGAAAGGAATTAAGAGGAACAGAGCACTCACCGTCGCGTGGAGGGGATGAGGACGGCGATCTGACCAGCGAGGATGTGCTTGGGAATCATTTCAGGTGGAGTGTGCTTGAGCTCTCTCTCACTCTCTCTCTTTGGGTGTGTAGTCCAAAAATTCGTTGAAGGTAAAATAAGAGTGTAAACGATTTTACAGCTTTAGGGGGTTATTTTACAGTCAATGTGTATTTAAATTTTCGTTTGACCATATTTTCCGTAGGTACCAAACACACACAAGGCTATAAAATAATTTCCTTAAAGCGTTTTTAGGCGAAATAAACGCAGCCTAATTCTAAAAAAAAGAAAAAAAGAAAAGAAAAGAAAAGAAAAAGGTTAGAAAAAAAAAAAAAATCCGGACGAATTACAACCCTAATCCGCTCATTTCATGCGGGCTAACGGGTAATAACTATAAGAGAAAACGTTCTGTTCGGAGCTGACAGAAAAGGGGTTATTTACGCCACCAATTAGGAGCTGCCACGTCATATATTCAATGAGACCTCAGTCGTTCTGAGCTGGCGCCCATGCACCTAAATACTGCGTGGACAACCAGGTGACGATCCTGTTCGACGGTTGGACAACCAGTTCTTGGATCAGTTACTCCCTTTCCCTTCTCGCTTGTTTCCTCGTCTCCGCCTTTTACTCAAGCTCGTCTCCGCCGCCAAAACCTCCAATCCTCCTAAACCCCAGATCGAGGACCCTTTGCTGCAGCAAGGCGACGAAAAGGCCGCCGAATCCAAGTGGTCCGCCGCGAGGTTCGTCGTAGCCCCCTATTCGTGGCTATTGTGCTTGGTCTCGCAGTTGGTTACTTGGTTTTCAGGAGTGGAGATGAGGATGTTGCTACGATTGTCGTTGATAACCCTTGTGCTTGTTCTTAGATCATAAGAATTATTAAAATCCAATCATTTCCAATTTCTGTTTTTTTTTTTTTTTTTTTTTTTGGATTTTTTTGGGGGGTTTTTACTTTTAATTTGATGTCTAGCGTCTTTTTTTTGTAAATATGTAATTCTGCTTATGAAACAAAATTGTTGTCTGTCTTTTCTTAAATTTGTGCTTGTGTTCTTTTATTTTTTGGTTTTGTGTTTGGGCGAGGAAGGACGTTGTTAGCTACAACCCACGAAAATAGCGAAATCTGACTTCTGAAAATACTGCGTGGGCGCCGGCTCAGAACGACGCCGCGGCGGCTCTAGCAGCGGGGAGGAGCTCCGTTGGTCAGAGCAGAGGAGGCGTTGGTGCTGGTGTTGTTTCTCCAGGTAAGGGCTTCTGAACAGGATTTTTTTAGAAAATAACTATAAAACTCAAACAATATTATTAGTTAACTAAGGTTTGAAACTATTTTGGTTTCTAACAATTCGACTTCAGAGGGGTCGATTTTGATGTATAAATCGAGTATATTGCACTCGATTTCCCATCGCACCGTCCACGTAGGCCAGAAATTGAGTCCAAAGAGCTCGCTTTTTCTTCATTGAAGTCGAGTCCAAAGGACTCGGTTTAGCTTAATGGAAACCGAGTCCTCTGAACTCGATTTCAGTATACCCAGCCAAAAAACTTACACGGATTTTTTTCATGTTCTTCCCTTTCCTTTTTTTTTCCCCAAATGCCGTCTGGGTTTCTCCACTTCCAAGCCCCAAAAAAACCCATGAAAAAATCAAATCCAAAACAAATCAAACCCACTCTCCACTGATCCGATCCGATCACTTGAAGCTTTCGCCGGGGTTTGGTCAGAATCGGCGCCTGGGTTGCTGGGTTTGCATCGTTGTTCTTCGTTGAAATCGAGTTTGTTCTTCGTTTGCTGGGTTCTATGTTTGTTCGTCGGTATTGCTGGTTTCGTTCTTTGTTCTTCGTGCTTCGCCGTCGGTATTGCTGCGTGCGTCGTTGATTCTTTCTTCCACTGGAGCGGCGGCAAGAAACCACGTCCTATTCGATTTCCATCGCCTGAAGCTTTCGCCAGGGTTTGGTCAGAATCGGCGCCTGGGTTCTTTGTTTGCTCGTCGGTGTTGCTAGGTTCGTCGGGGTTTGGTCAGAATCGGGTTCTTCGTTCGTCAGTATTGCTGGGTTCTGTGGACGGCATGTTTTTTTTACACAAAAAAACCGAGTTCACTGGACTCGGTTTTTATACATGGAAAATGAGTTCAGTGGACTCGATTTCCATGTATAAAAATCGAGTCCAGTGAACTCGATTTTTGTGTATAAGAAACGAGTCCAGTGAACTTGATTTCTTGGCCTACGTGGATAACTTTTCCACCTCAGCCGCGAGTAAAGTAGGCGAATATGAATAGGGAAATCGATTTTTCTGAACTCGAATTGTTATAAACCAATATAGTTTCAAACGTTGCCTAACTTATGCTATTGTTTGAGTTTTATTGTTATTTTCTAAAAAATCCCTTCTGAACAGATAGTGTTTGATGATTTTGGTTTTTATTTGAGCTACAATCCTGTGTGATAGAGTGTACTGAGGCCTTGTGAATTATGACCTGGCAGCTCCTGATTGGTGGCGTAAATAACCCCTTTTCTGGACAGAACGTTTTCTCTAACTATAAACCCTATCGGCATTTAACCATAAACTCTAAACCCTCACCCTCATCAATCAGAAAAACGTCGTTTCCTCGTTTCTGCACTCTCCAGCCATCTCCCATGGCTCCAGCTTTCGTTTTCGAAACCTCTAGCGACGAAGAACATGATGATTTTCAACCCGAAGAAGAAGAAGAAGAAGAAGCAGAAGCAGAAGCAGAAGCAGAAGAAGCAGAAGACGAAGATGAAGATGAAGACGAAGAAGAAGAAGAACAGCCCTTGAATAAGAAGACAGAATCTCCATGGGACTTTGCTCCTTACTACGAATCAGTAGCTGAAGAACACGCCCGCAAAAGCACAACCTCCATCGATTTCAAAATCACCAAAGCACTCCAAAATCGCACCGTTCCCATCATCCCCTACGACGATGACTTTGAATCCGATTCCGACAAACAAGAAGTTAGTACCAATCTTCTCTCTCTTCTAATCCCTAAATTCGATAAATCTGTTATATCAACTTGACTCTCTCTCTCTCTCTGTGCTTGTGCATTTAGGAAGAGGATAGGATTGAAGATGAGGATGAAGAGACCGGTGATGCCGTTGACGTTAAATCGTTCTATGTGCCTTCTGATGGAGCTTCATTCAGTGCCAATTCATTCATTGAGCTCAATTTATCGCGGCCTTTGCTTCGTGCTTGCGAGGCCTTGGGGTACAGTAAGCCCACACCAATTCAGGTTTCTCTTTAATCAGCTATTCCATTTCTTATTTATTCATGTGCGCTTGTATATATGCCATTTAGGTTTGCTGAATTTTATGGTTTTGATGATTGTAGTCTGCGGTTATACCGCTAGCAATGAATGGGAGTGATATATGCGGGAGTGCAGTTACTGGTTCCGGGAAGGTAAATTGTTCTTTCAATGCCATGATTTGCATAGGATGGAATTTCAATAAAAATACAAACTCATCGAGTGAAATTTGATGTTAGTATATAGTTCAATTGAAGTTATGGTTTTGCATTTGTTCCATTATGCAGACGGCTGCCTTTGCACTGCCTACTTTGGAGAGATTACTGTTCCGTCCAAAACGTGTGCCAGCGATAAGGGTTCTTATTCTTACCCCAACCAGAGAGTTGGCAGTTCAGTAAGTGTTATTTTGTCCTACTTGTTATTCATTTTTCATATAGCAAGCTATTTTATAAGAGAAATTGTAATCTTGTTGCTTCCATTTTGGTCAAGCTTTTAAGTATGAATAATCCATTATATAGATGTTCCAATTTTATGCTTTGCTTTTTAAGTATGCATAATAGCATAAGGTTTTGAAAGTGAAGTTTGCTGAGTATGGTGTTGTGTGTACTTGGTTGTCATGCTAGGAAATCTTGGTATAAATTTTTTTTTTCTCGTTCCTGGTGACTTGTTTCTTGTAGTTATGTGCAAAAATGGTGTATGAAGTTCAGTTTGGCTGTGGCAGCTCCAGATTGTGTCTCCAAATCATCCATTTGGTTACTATTGGGACCAAATTTTTTTTTTTCCTTTTTCTAAAAATGAGAGGCAATTTTTAATCTTAAATTCTTGTATGCTAATGATGTAATTTTAATTAATAAACCTGAAACAGTGGTTTACATTAGACTGTGAACACTGATTTGGAAGCTAAAGGGTTAGTGGGTTTAGAATTGGGATGAATTATATCATGTCAAGTTTAATTTTAATTAGGGTAAATTGCAAATTACACTCCTAAAGTTTGGGGGTGATTAGATTTTACACCCTAAAGTTTCGGAATTTGGATTTTACCCCCTATATTTTAGGAGTGTTTGGATTTTACTCCATAGAGTTTTGGGGTGTTTGGATTTTACACCCTAAAGTTTCATAATTTGAGGGTGTAAAATCCAAACAACCTTAAACTTTAGGGGGTAAAATCCAAGTTCTAAAATGTCACGGTGTAAAATCCAAACACCCCAAACTTCAGGGGGTAAAATCTAAATTCTGAAACTTCAGGGTGTAAAATCCAATTACCCCCAAACTTTAAGAGTGTAATTTGCAATTTACCCTTTTAATAATTGTAATAGTAGATGCCAGAGAGCTCTAGTTCAAATGGCCCTTTCTTCGCTTGTAAGAGTAAGGCGGATGATGAGGTTCCGAGTTCAAGACCTAGCTAATGTTTGTGCAAGTTCCAAAAAAAAAAAAAAAAAATTGTAATAGTAGGCATGAGGAATAACAGAAATGGACGTTTAGAGATACCCAATGGTAGCATTTTTATATGTTTTTGTATGCATGTTCATGTTGTGTTTTTTACCTTTGAAGTTTTGGATGCACTAAATCCTTGCTTAAAATCAACTTGTACTTGCATTCTTGTGAAGAGATATATCTACTTATGCAGGGTATTAAATTATTCCAGGTCATTTCTTTTGTTTGAGAAGTAATGGTCAATGTTTGTGGTTTATATTTTTTTGCCTCAAATTTTTTTTATGATTATGAAACAACGTTTGAATTATGAATTCTGAGACACCACTTTACATCTCAAGTCCAAGTTAGATAACATTTTCCATTACAAGGCCCATGGGTCAGTCTCATACAAGCCTGAGGGAAAATTTTCTCTGGAAAATATGATCTTATCTGGTTTGTCAAAGAGAGTGAAAAAAAGGAGAAGAAAATTGACCTTTTTGCTTGCCTGGTTTGATTCTGATCTTTAATTTATAATCAATCAAATTTTGATGTCATCGTGCAGGGTTCACAGTATGATAGAGAAACTTGCTCAATTTACTGACATCAGATGTTGCCTGGTTGTTGGTGGGCTTTCGACAAAGGTTTGATCACGAATCCCATTAATGGTTTGATTTATGAACACCTGGTATGAGGTGTCTCTGCACCCACTGTGCTTTCAGTAAATCCCTTTTTTCTTTTTGTCTTTTGTTATTTTGTTCAACTCATTTGAAATTAAATCTATTCAACAAATGAAAATTAGTCTAAGGTTATTTATATGTAGATTTCAATAAATTGAAATTCAGGCCTTTTTGAAATTAATAAAGAAGAATATGGGTTTTAAGATTATTGTTTTGTTTTTGAACTTCATGAAAAGGGGGGATGTATTGTACTTGATAGCTTATCTGTTTCCACCAGGAATATTGAAGTGATGTCTTTCTATATTAGGTGCAAGAGGCAGCCTTGAGATCAATGCCTGATATTGTTGTGGCCACTCCAGGACGCATGATAGATCATTTACGCAATTCTATGTCTGTGGATTTGGAAGATCTTGCGGTACTAATCCTTGATGAGGCTGATCGCCTTCTGGAGCTTGGATTTAGTGCTGAAATTCGTGAGCTGGTATCTTTTTATCCTTTTTAACTTAAAAGGTTCAAATATAGAATAAACTTTTTTTTTTACTTATCAAAAAAAGAAAAGAAAAGAATAAACTGTTTTATTTTTTTGTATGTTCTGATTTGTTTAACATAAGTTTTCATTTATAATTCATTAACAGGTCCGTCTATGTCCAAAAAGAAGGCAGACCATGCTTTTTTCGGCTACAATGACCGAGGAAGTTGATGAGCTTATCAAGCTTTCTCTGACCAAACCGTCACGCCTCTCAGCGAACCCATCCAAAACACTGCCACAAACTTTGACTCAGGAGTAATTCTTTAATAAATTCTTGCTCCACTTAAGATGAATCTAATTATATGTTTATTTATGCTTATATACTTTTTTAGTTAAGATGAATCTCAAGCAGAGGCCTATGTTGAACAGAAGATGTTGTATTAATCATCATCTATAGTTTTTATGGCAGCCTTATCCTACATTTCCTTCTAATTCATAAAGGACTATGACTTTGTCATGTAGGGTGGTTAGGATACGCCGGATGCGTGAAGTAAATCAGGAAGCAGTTCTTCTTGCATTGTGCTCAAAGACTTTTACTTCCAAAGTTATCATCTTCAGGTTCTTACTACTGCTATGTGCAGTTAACATTCATTGTCTTGTATGAATGGTGACTTTGGTTGTTGTTTATAATATATCTTAGTCGGCAATCTTGATGTTGGCATAAATGCATATATAGCAGCATCCTGATATTTACTAAAATATTGTTTTGAAAATGAAAATATTTTTATTGTGGGGGAGATGTTGATATTATGCAGAAATGTGACCCTATTTTAAAATATGGGAGGGTGAAAAATAGAAAAAGAAAAAGAAGGATCCTGTTCTAAATTTGTGGTCTACCAAAACTTAACATCATTTGGATTTTCTAGGGATTTCACATTTCTAGTAAAACCTTTTTCCATGTGACAGTCTGGAGGGTGGGATGTCATGAATCCTGCTTCCTAATTACAGTCAATTTAAAGTCTTGTCTTGAGTACATACAATCTATCATACCAGTGCTCCTAAGCTTCAAAAAAAGAAAAAAAGAAAGTACCAGAGGCTTATCAATTACGTCAACGTGAAATGTTAAGTATTTTGGATCAATGGATTTTTCTTGAGTTGTTAATGATTTTCTATTGGTATTTGCAGCGGAACAAAACAGGCTGCACATAGGTTGAAGATTCTATTTGGATTAGCTGGCCTTAAAGCTACTGAGCTTCATGGAAATCTTACCCAAATCCAGCGCCTTGATGTGGGTAGCTTCTATAAATTGCCATTTTGTTTTTATCTAAATTAATTACATTACTCTTTAGTGAAGATAACCATCCTATTTTCTTATGGCACTAAAATTTTGAAGTCCGTTGGAGAATGCTTTTCCTTGCTTGCTTTTATGAGCTTTTGATCTTTTTGGTTTTGTGAATTTTACTTATTGTTGTTTATGTAGGCTTTGGAACTTTTCAGAAAGCAGCAAGTCGACTTTTTGATTGCAACTGATGTAGCTGCTCGTGTGAGAACAAATTCTCAAACTTATTTATCTTCCTCTAAGCGCTCTCATGCTTCCATGATTTTTTACTTAATTCATGCCTCTATATTCAACTGTAGTAACCTATCTCCCCTCCCTCATCTGCTCAGCCTTTTTTTGGGGTTTTTTTTTGGGTGGGGGGGGGGGGGGGGGGTGAGTGTGTTGAGTTAAGGAAAAAGTTGAGCTACAACTTGGTTTGGAGGAGATTCCTCCAACTGCTAAGTGGCAGCATTATTAAGTGAAACATTTCCTGGTCATGTGAGATGCACATGACCAGCTTAATAGTTAAGTTTAACATTAAAAGTTCCCACCCATTAACTCAAATCTCTCTCTCTCTCTCCAAACTCCAGTACCCAAGACCCTTCTCTCTCTCCTCCATAATCTCCACCTATGCTCTCTTTGCCGGTCACCCCTGCTTGGAATGTTGAATAAAAGGGATGATTACTTGGGGCTATCCATGGATAGTGATGAAGATGATGAAGCTGGGTTTTGATCTGGTAGCCTAAGTGGGGATAATTGTCTAGAGAAATCTTCAGGAAACCAGCTTCTCAGTTCCTATTCAATATTAATCTACAAAATATGATAAACTTATGTGAAGAAAAGAAGTGCCCCTTTAATTCAAGAAAAGAACGTTATGGAAAATGTGATAATAATGGGGTTTCTTACCTCAGCAGGTGCTTTGACAAGCCCATCTCAATCTCTTCACCCTTGCATCCCATTAAAATTCCAGTCTGAAAGCAATAATCTCAATGCCATTGAAAGCTTTCATTGAGTTTCTAATGCCTTACACTCTGAGATCATATGGTAACAACTGAGTGCTTTTGGGGCGACTTGCTTGGATACGTGCACTAGCTCTCAAATAATTTAAGCTTGTAAAGAATGCAATTGATCTCTTCAACATGCCTTGCCAGCCTAAATTGGCTCTCACCAGGTATAAGCTACCTGGTGACTCAGGTAAAAACTGATGGGGTTGATGTGATGATGACAGGTTTTGGGGGAGGAACTGACATAGAGAGAAATTTGAGTTAACAGATGGGGACCTTTAGCATTAACCGCGTGTTTGTCAATTTGACTGTTAAACTGGTGCCACTTTATAATGTTGCCACCTTTACTACAAACTGGGTTGTAGCTAAACTTTGTTCTTAAGTTAATGGATGAATTTCTAAGTCCTTTGCATTTCTTCTTTTCTTTTCCTTTGCTCATGCGTTTTTTAGGCATAAATAGAAGATTCCAGTGGTACAAAAAAGCTGGATAATATTAAACTGTTTTGTTATTTGACTATATATTCTGATCGTCTTTTGTAGGGACTTGATATCATAGGTGTTCAAACAGTTATAAATTATGAATGTCCTCGGGAATATAAAAGGTAGATTAAACTTTCTCGATGTTGCCAGATGGTGATATGCATGTGATGGCATGAGGCTCACTTTCTGCATCCTGATGAAATCTTTTTTTTTTTTTGGGGTCCTTTGTGCAGCTATATTCATCGTGTTGGTCGTACAGCAAGAGCTGGTAGGGAAGGATATGCTGTTACATTTGTTACAGATAATGACCGATCCCTTTTGAAAGACATTGTGAGCATCATTTTCTTCCTCATATCATATTGGGGTTCTTATAATCTTTTGAAATTTGTTTCATTCGTTCATAATGACCGATCCCTTTTGAAAGACATTGTGAGCATCATTTTCTTCCTCATATCATATTGGGGTTCTTATAATCTTTTGAAATTTGTTTCATTCGTTCTTTAGATTTAAGTAGGACAATACTTTAGTATTTACAATACTAACAATGAGGTGGACTCCTTATTATTATCCGGTAAATTTATTAGAAAATTCTCTTTCATTTTTTATTGTTCTTTTTCTCTTCATCACTCTTTTGATACTATCTTCAATTCATATTAATCTCTAATCTTACCACAAACTGTCTTGTTTTGTTTTTAATTTTATAAATAATTTTCTTTATTATAAATCTTGCTCCTTGATAATACTCTAGCTTCAAATTTCTCAATTTTTTAAATTGACCTTGCTTTTAATCTTATTTTGGCTCAACTATTTGATAATCTACAAACTTTGTATATAAAATTCCAATCTGAAAATCCACATTAGAAGTTTTGCGCTTTATAGTTTCTTTTATATCAATTACATAATTGTTCTAAAACAGATGTCCCTTTTTGAGAATTACATTGATGCTTCTCCCATACAACAACAATTGAGGAAAAAAGAAGGCAATAAGAAATTGATGCTTCTGACAAATCCTCAATAAGATTTACCTTAGTGATGATTTCAATTTGGTAGGCTAAGAAAGCTGGTTCCAAGCTGAGAAGTCGAACTGTTGCAGAGCAATCAATAACCAAGTGGTCTGAGATAATTGAGCAAATGGAAGATCAAGTGGCTGAGATTCTTGAAGAAGAGAGGTCTTAGTATTTTCATTATAAAAAATTTCATCTTATTGTTCATTGCATTGCAATAATTGACTTCAATTACACACAGGGAGGAGAGAACCCTAAGAAAAGCTGAAATGGAAGTATCAAGGGTATGTGATTTTGCATATGTGATGCTTTTGTTTGATGTCATGAGTATGCAGTTCAGTTGTACTACTTTTAATGACATTTTCTATTATTTTGACGAAGTCATTGTTTGGAAAGACTGTATTGTCATTTCCAAAGCAGCGATCATATATATATTTTACATGCTTGACTAATCAGTATTCTTAGGATGATTTCTGTTCAAGCTTAACATTAATTGGTGCACTTCTATGGTGCATGCAGGCTGAAAATTTGATTGCACATAGGGAGGAAATATATTCACGGCCCAAGAAAACCTGGTTTGTTACCGAAAAGGAGAAAAGGCTTGTTGCGAAGGCATCGAAGGTTATTTCAAATTTGCATACATACATATATATTCTATTATTCTTAGCTTCTCAATTTTCCCCAAAAGGAAATTGTTTATTGTTTATCTGTACTTATACATAAGTTGGTGCATAAATGGGTGGACATCTTTTTAGATTATTGACAATGGCTTTCACATTGCCAATTTGGCACCATCTAGGTCATTCTCAATTTCATCTGATATCTTGTGCATGGGATTTTACGCATATTAATTCCATTGTTTCATTCATTGTCTCTTCCTTTTTGTTGTAATTCTTTAGGCTTCTTTGTGTCTGTTGTCATGATGTAGTCTTTTTTTTTTTTTTTTAATAAAATTGTTCTTATAAAAAAACTTGATTATTGCTATATGATTAAAAAAAAATTTGGGACCCCAGAAAAGCTTCTCGCAAATACAAATGATGAAGTTATTTTTCCCACCCACATATACAAAGAGCTTTTTGTTGTTTTACCCACTTAATATTCATAGTGCCATTCAGTCTTTGCTTGTTAGACAGAGTATTACCTCTTTTCTTTAATGAACTTAGATAATCCTTTATTTTAAAGGACCTCCAACGTGAGAGGACTTTTCCTTCTTTCCATGTCAAAGAGTAGGCAGAAGCTGAGCTAGTTTCTTTATCTCTTAAGTATCCAATTTTTCTACTCTCTCTCTCTACTACCTGCCCCCCTCCTTCCCTCTCTATTTATCTTTTCCTTTCCCAATGTACCATCTTATCTCCAAGTGGAATCCTCTCTTCTAAATGACTTTGTTCTTTTCTTAATCTGAACACTTTATCTTGGATTGAAGTTTTAACTGATTAAAACCTGACTCTGTAATCTTATTGGCAGGCATCTGTGGAAAAAGAAACGAATTCTGGAAAAGCGGTAATCAGTGCACAAGAAGCTGAAGACCTCAAAATGAAAGAAAAAAGGAAGCGAGAGCATGAGGTGCTTATTATCTTGAATTTGAGATTATTTGTTAATTTAATAATTTTAGATGAAAACTTTTCATCTAAAATTAATTTATCCTTTTACCTCTCTTTTACCTATCAAAAAAAAAATTTAGATGAAAACTTTTTGTTGATGTACAACATGACTAACGTTCTTAACTGGTATATGTTGAGTAGAAAAATTTGCCACGGAAGAAGCGCCGAAAATTGGAAGCAGCTAGAGAAATGTTGGAGGATGAAAATCAAATGAAAAAATTAGAAGTATGTTCTCCTTTACTTTTTGTGTTAATTTTTTTTTCCATCTATATTGAACTATTATCATAATCTTAGCTTATAGCAGTGTTTAGTGACATGGAGTATCTGTATTAACTAATAAGAATCTGAAGCTTTCTGGGACAATTGGATGGCTCAATCTATTTGTAATCTTAATAATCTAAGAATGTTTTGTCGAGGCAATTGGTTATAGTACCTGAACAACAAAGAAGATTGTGCTAGATTGATTTTGATTGCTATTATTGTTCAAATTTTGGTTTCATCCTTGCTACCTGCAGAGTTTATTAGGCATGACATTAAATTGAAGATATGATTGTATTATTCTTAAATGTCATATGTGAACATCATCTATATGCTACTTTGGCAGACTTTGTTGTCTTTTTTCTTCTACCTATCTTCTGCTTGTTGATCTTTATGAAGTCAACATCTGAGCTTATGATGGTCTAAGGGAATTCCCATCTCTGTGTGCACACTATTGCCTTCATTGCTCTTTCAATTGATGGATTTGTACCCCGCAACTTTTTCTTTCTCTCTCTCTCTCTCTCTCTCTCTTTATATATATATTTTTAACTTTTTAAGTTGAGGTGTTTTTTGTCAAGTTTGTTATAAGGGGGCACACACTGTTTAATAAGTAAGCACTGCAGGGTAATGATAAAAACAAGAATGAAAAGACTGGATTGTCACTTGTTGAACTGGGTTACCGACGGGCAAAAGCGGTGAAGGCTGTGAAGAAGGCACTAGATACTGGCAAGATTGTGAAGAAGAACACCAAGAAATCTGAACATCCTAACCAAAGACAACAATCAAGGACAAGAGAGATGCAGGAGCTATTTCAAAGTGACATGAGTGAGAAAAAGCAGAAAAGAAATTCTGTTCCAGGCAAGAAAAAGTCCAAACATTCATTTAAGAGCAAGTCAAGGTATGAATTAGCTTACAATCCCATTGCACAGTACTTCCGCGGTTGATTTTGATCTTATGTATGTATGTATATGTGTGTGTGTTTGTGGCCTATGTATTTCATGTATGTACGCATGATTTGCAAATATTTTATGCTAAGAACAATGATATGGGAGGCTCAAAGAGAAAATTATTTTAATTTAGTTTTATTTTATTTTGCAAGTCAATTTGTACTTCTATTGGTCAATTATATTTTTATTTTAGGGCCAGTAGTTTATTAGGTTATTACTTATTAGGCTTTTAATTTCTAGAAGCAAGGTTATTTTTTTATAAGGTAATTAGGGTTTTCTACACTAGTTAGAATTATGGTTTAGTACACTCTTATATAAGAAAAGTATTGTGCTCCTATCAAAGGGGGATTATTTTGATGAATAAATTTTCTATTGAAATTATCTCCGTGGTCTGGTGCCGGCTCTAGTCAACCCTAGGTTTCCTAGTGATTTTATCATGCTTGATGCTAACCCCAAGCAGGCCTAGGTGTTGACATCTAGATTCTCAATCTTTTATTTTACTGTTGTATTGTTCTAGTTTGTCCTGTATCAAATTTGGTATCAAAGCATGATATAGGGTTGCAGGTTTTCTCTCTCATTTTGTCTTTGCACTGCAAATACACGATGTGAGATCATTCTTGGAAGAAAATACTTACTTTTGTTCCAACTATTTTTTTCCAGGTATAAGCGCAAGTAGAACTATGAAGTGAAGCTGGCGGCTAAGTTTTCCTTCGACATCTAACTTTATGTGAGAGAACAAGCTGTCAACGGGAATTGTGCATTTGGTGGACAGTGATATATTTGTCTTTGTAACCCATTTTATAGAAGAGTTAGCAGATTCAAAAAGTAGTTTGTGTCAAATATCATTGCATTTTTGGGGTTGAGGATAGGAAAGGGGTCCTGCTGCTTTAGGAAGACATTGTTACTGTAGCAACTAGCTGATCCAGTTGGCTCCCCTTCATTTTTGTGATAAATTATTTCGATGTAGTGTTGTTCCATTAGTTAAGCATTAAAGAAAGAAGGTTGCGTTCCAAACTTCCAAGAGTTTATTAATTTCATCCATATCAGAAACTCGTGTTTTATTTTCGAACTTCGAGTTTTGACCTGCACAAGCGTTAATTACTGTTTATACTTGTCCAGTTAGAGAACTAATTGGGCATCTCTGCTCATGCTAAAATGTAAAAAAAAGGGGCTCCGTTTATACTTGTCCAGTTAGAGATCTGGTTGGGCATCTCTGTTCATGCTAAAATGGAAAAAAAGGGCTGTCCTAATCCAATGGTCCACATGTTGGGTTTTAAATGAATTGAGTTGTTCACAGCAGCCTGAGTTTGGTTTGTATTTGGTCTATTTAACAAATAAGTTGAGCTAAAGTTCCCAAGAGCCTTATTACTCAAATTGGTTTCCAATCGAGACAATCTAGGGTTCTAATCCCCTCAATCCCAACTACTCAAATTGGTTTCCAACCGAGACAATCTAGGGTTTTAATCCCCACAATCCCAACTATTAATATATCTAAAAAAAAAAGGCTCAATGTTAAGTTTAGGATGACTATTAAAAAGTCAATTAAGTTCAAACATAATAATGTATTTATGAGAAGCTCATAATCCATGAGTATGAGACCCAATTAATTAATTTATAATATTATATATTTATATGTATAAATGTTAAAATATGTTTATAGACTTGAAATTGAATTATATAAGTTTAAAATGTAAGTTATTAAGATATCAAATTATAAATTGATTGTAATTTATTGATATCATAAATAGTCTATTTTATAGTAAGATTACAGATAGTTTTTAACCATACAAGAGTGGTGAATCTAATTTTTGTAAGCTAATAGAAAAAAATCATTCCATCTAATTAACTTTAGTAATATAATTTCAATTCTAATATAAGTTAATAGATTTATGAAGGGGTAAAAAACTTATATTTGTTATGTTTACTATATATGAGAAAAAAAAAAAAGAGTTAATCAAGTAACTTGCGAATAAGCTCGAGTTTTCTCGACCAAAAAAAAATTTAAACATGTAATATAATTTAGCAATGAGCTCAAACTTGGCTCATTCAAAAAAATAAAAAAATAAAAAAATAATGAACAATACTAAATTTTTAATCCTTGTTCAATGCTACTTGGTTACAACGCCATACACATGCAAGATGAAACTAGTGTCACCAATAAAAAAGTTTGGCATACAAGATAACTTTTAAGAGAGAGAATAACAAGTGTCACCAATAAAGAGGTTGGCATACTAGGTAACTTTTAAGAGAGTGACAACTGACAAGTTATATTACACACAAGCACTCTCTTAAGTGATTCAAGACCACAAAAGTACCCACAAAATAGTTTGATTCTTTTCGCTTCTTAAAGCTCCATCAAGAGATTAAAGACCACTAAACCAGTTCTCGCCCACAATTCATACTTACCAAACTGAGCCTCGAGCTCATCAAGGTCAGAGTTCATGACAGGGCCTCAAATGATATATATTATACATATAAAATGAGGCAAAGTTTGAGCAACTACTTTCTCTGTGTGTTTATCATGAAATGTCACACGAACTCACTGTGACCTTTAATATAAGCACCTTAAAACAATGTAAAACGAGACCAGTTCCTATAAATTTCTGTGATATATAAGGAAGAGAAATTACAACTACATGTACCAAGCTTTCTATGATTGCAATGGCCATCTATGAAACCCAGAAAAGGAGATTCAAAGTAAATCAAAATTAAAACAATAAACCTAATTTTTTTTCCCTTCAGCAATTAATCACAAGAATCACATTACATCCACAATGCCCTCAGCTTTATTCAGTTAATAATTCCCCTCCCACTAAAGCCAATGGGCTGACCTACCATTCTGGATAATTTTGGGTAACGTAAGCATCAATTCACTTGGTTGGATTTATGAACTGATCCAAAGAGAGGAGGAACCGTAGATAAATAAAACACTGACTATTTCCATGGTGGTTGCTGATGTTTGTAGTTAAACGGATAGGATTCCCATCCACTATCAGGTTCCTTCCTTTTCCCTCCAACCCCAGAGCTTGAAGAGGGTTGTAAGTTCGTCCTCGTATGCTCCTCCACAGACCTGCCTTGACCAGGAAGGAAAAGCTGCCTCAAATTCCCTGAGTCTCTATGCCCTCCCTCCATCATGAATCCTGAATTTAGATCAAAATTTGGACGGGATGGCCCGGGATTATTTAGACCTGATTGTACACCACCAATGCTCACCATGAACGGTGGCTGAGAGTAGGAAGGTGGAACAGCTGGTGCAGACCCCAAAACAACAGGGCTCCCTCTAGAATCCACCATATATTGCATTGAGCCAGAAGGATACATGGCTGAAGAGAAAGACATGGCAGTCCCTGTTGTCAGCCCATTGTAACCAAAAACAGAAGAATGAGTATAGGACATTGTGGGAGCCAGCCCCAAACCCCCCCCTGCTCTTGTCATGCTAGCATCCACTGTAGGCTCCATATTCTTGCCATTTGGCAAGGACAATGATTGAGAAAGAAAATCTTTTCTATTGACTTCCACTCTGGTGCCCATGATAGAAATAACAGGAGCATCTGGTTTAGGTCCTCCATATGCATTTACAAATTGGGAAGACTTAATAGTCCCGTGATCTGAAGCATCATTTTGGATATAAGGTCTGTCATTCAAATCAATGTTCCTCAAAGAAGGCTGCATTGATGATGACGATGAGGCAGGAGATGGGCTACGATGGCTATTCCGGCTGTTAAAGAGCTGTTCTCCCATCTTTGAATCCAGTGTTGGAGCATCACCATCATCACCAAGACAGTTCAAATCCAACTTCAGCCTCCCGGATCTCATTGGGCTGACTTCAACTGAAGATTCCCCAGAAGGAAGGCCAGATGATGGGGGAATTTGTTTTCCCAACTCATCTCCACCCTCGGCTACATTCAAATCAAAGTCAAGGAAATCCAGCCTCTGCTTTGAACTATCACGGGTTCCTGTAACAGGAGTCTTATCACCATCAGGAACTCTACGAGGAGATGCTGGGCGGAAAGCACTAGTAGCAGCACATCCTTTCCATCCAAGAGTCCCTCCAAACTGCAAAGGCACCATAGGCAATTCTTGAGCTGCTGATGGCCTTGAAGCAGAGGGTGCAGAGGGGTTCATTGGAGAATCCATTTCATCAGAGCAGACTTCTTGATTCAGATCAAAATCACAAGGGCCTTTCTCTGTGTTAACCTCTAGTTCTTGAGCTGCCTCAGTCACCAGAGATGACTCCATATCATGTGTGGAATTTTCTGGTTCATTGTCCAGATTATCTGAATTAATTGAGCCTCCCTCCTCATCAGGATTTGTCTCAGTAGAGTGACTTTTTCCAGTTGCCTCCTCTTGTGGCATCTTGGCAGGTAGGTCCTGCTTTCCATTTATAGAATCTGGGCTACCTGGCTGCCTGATTCCACCTTTCAAGATTTTCTCCGAAGAGGAGCTGCAGAATGGTTCCCTATAATCCACCACTTCTCTTTCTACTTCTTGAGCAACTTGCCGAGCAACTTCTATTGCATCAACTATGCCATACTCAAGTTCCCTATCAGACCTTCTCTTGTCAATCACAACAGGGCTTTTGGTATCCCTTGCTGGCTTAGAAAAATCAGAAGCGTTTGTCAAATCATCACCCTCATCACTACTATGCCCCTTATCTTCATCAGCTTCTCCAATGTCTTCCATCCTGGACAAAGTAGAGTCTAATTTCTCAGGCTTTCCCAATATACTCCCATTGGTGGACAAGTCTAGCAAAGCATTAGAACAACAATCACCATCTTGACCAGTAGTCTTGAACTCATTTCCACTGCAACGATTTAGAGGTCTCATATCATCTAACCTGGTCTTAAAATCAGATGCAGGTACCCTCACATCATCAAGAGTGGTGGTTTTCCCGCAGACATCCCTCTCATTAGCATCGACACTATTCTGTAAAGCAGGCTCCCTCACAATCTTCTGCTCATTTACAGCATCATCACCAGTACAAGCAGCTCCAGATTCCAATGCATCAGATGCAGAAGAAATTTCGGCCATATCCAACTTGCCCGAAGAATTGTCAGCTTCATGCACTTGCTTCTCAATTTTAATTGATTCATTCAACTTGAGAACATCGGAAATTATTTCATCACTGCCTTGCTTTGTAACTGCAACACTGCCAGTCTCAGTAGAAGTTGCTCCATCTGCAGCACATACGGGGGATTCTTCTTTGATAGAAGGGTTATCTCGCAAAGAGTTTGAAAAAGAAGAGGCCAAAGGGTTTGAAGGTCCATCTTTGGTGTCCTCATGGTCAGCTGTTATGTGGGAGCCAGGCTGACCATTATGATTTGGAATCTGTACATCTTCAGTCCTTTCTGGCTGGAGATCATCTGATCTTCTCAAGGGCAAGATTTCATCTCTGGCAGGTTCTAACACATCATTTTCTTCCTTAGCACTTTCTGAATTAGGATTTTCAGAAGCAGATTGCCCACCTTCCTCTCCAGCAAGCCTTCTATTCCCATCCTGAACATCCTGGTGAATTGCATCACAATCCTTACCCTGCTTCCACCTATCAAACAACATTCTTGCTCCTTCCTGAACCTTAGAGCTATTGTGGCCAAGAAGATTCTTGACAGTAATCCAAATCCCTGAAGATATTGATCTCTCATTGTCTATTTGCAACTTTTCAAGTGCTCGTAGCAGAGCAGTGATGGACTCTTCTGCAAAACTCTCACTTGTGTCATTACCAAAATTTTCAGCATCCTTCAACCATCTATCAATAAACCAAAGTCCATCTAATTGTATAAAAAGATCAAGACAATCTTTATTCTCTGTGGCAGCAATAGTGCTTGCAACTGCAGCCCACTGCCTGGTTGCATCACCAACATTTTTCAAAATACAATCTTTGTCCTTCTGCATTACATTGAGCAGCTCCTCAACTCGAGATGGGGCTGTGAGCCCATCTTTCATCTCGGTCAAGGTAAAAAAATCCTCAAGTGTCATACTGCTTCAAATACAAAGTTTCCAGGCATCAAAGAAGTTCATGTGACATGCTGGTACTTTTCCTCCCATTGGAAAATACTACAGAATTTCAGGATAATGTTTACAAAAACCTGCAGAACATAACATCAAAAAATGAGTATTTAGGGATCAATGGCTACCAGGGGGTTGATGGAGGACGAGAAATTTAAAATGGAATTTGTACGAAGTTGGGCCAAGCAAGTTTTGTTAGTACACAATTATGTTTCCAATTTCATGTCGTCAACAACAACAACAAAAAAGTCCGCAAAGATTTCAATTTTGACTTAACTGCATGACCACCATGTGTACATTAATTGGAAACCAAGAATAGAATGCACTAAATTACAAGTACCGAGTCAATCTAGCCCAAAAGTGAGGACTAACCAACCAGAACTAACCATATCAGACAATATTGATTTCTCAGTACATTGTTATCCTTGATGATAAAAATCGACTCACCCAAAATGATTTGCAGATTTTGAAAAATAGAATCATTTCATATGTTGACAAGGAGAGAATTCAACTCTAATTCCTTAATTCTTTTGTCCTCCAGATGGAGAGAGCAAGAGAATTTGCAACAACATAAGCGAAGAACTAGTACTGTAAGTTCAAATAAAGTCTCATTCTCCACAGAATTATGTACATTTTTAGTAATGTCAAAACCAAAACATAATTGGACTGGCAAAAGGCCAAAAGCAATAAAGACCATAAATCAAGATGAAGTATTATAGCAATAAACCAGACACAGAATATAAAGAAATAACAATTGTACATATCATGAGAGGATGAAACATGCACAAGAAAATAACTATGCACAACTAGGAACATGTCCATTGATGTGCATAACTGGCATTAACTGGAAGCATCAGAATGGAATACATCACAAAACGAATATTCTGGAGAGGGCTTAGAATTTAAAGGGAAGGTTCTCAGCCACCAAACTAAATTAGAAGGTTCAAAAGGTCATGTGACCACGTGAAAGAAGCACACTTATTTGTCGACCCATATCCATCTATCAGATACAGCTGTGGCTTTCCTATTTATTCATTCCCATCTGACAAATTTGGAAATCCAAGAAAGTTTCCTGTCTCATGCTTACTAATCAGAAAACTTGCTAATTAACTAAACTAAAAGCTTTCAACAAATTCAAAGAGAAGAGGTATCTATGGTCCAACAATCAATGATCAAATTACTTTGGCAACTACAAGCCATATGGAGCAACATTTAAATTCAAAAAGGAAACACTAAATATGTAAAGAAAAAACATAGTTGATGAGAAGAACTGGGTAATATTTGTTCACAAAACTATAAATGAGGTTTAAAAATATCAAACCAAGAGAGTTCAACAACCTAAATTTGTAAGTCCAGTTACAATTGTAACTTATGAACAAAAATATCCAAAAAGCTGTTAAGGCACTAAGGTAACATAGTTTAGGACTGGAACGAAGGCCTTTTTGAACGTGAATTGAAAATACGGAGTCAATTTTTGGGAAAAAAGGGGGGGGGGGGGGGGGGGGGCAGGAGGGAAAGATTCAATGACAAGTGAAAAGTGCAATACAAATAAGCAAGTATGATTTCTCAATTAAGCCAAAAAAATTCACTATATTGCCTTTCAGATAAACTACAAACTAGATTATTTTCTCCATCTAATCTGAGCAAAACTTGTACAGGACAAAAACTACCAATAGTGGCACAATAAATCTGCTGAACCAGCAAGTAGCACATTGAACAGAATAGCCGCCAGAACCTAATTAGTAAAGAATACATTACAAGACTACACTATATATGAGAGAATTTTAGGAGGAAAGGCTATACTATAGTGGATTGGTGTTGCATGTGCCGGTGTAGTGGGGAGGCAGTGGATCACCTTTTTGCTTCATTGCAGGAGGGCTCATTAGTTGTGGAGTTTTGTATTTAGATCTTTTGGAATCTCCTGGGTTTTACCAGAGTGTGTGAAGGATATTTAGTTTGGTTGGAGGAACTAGATGAAAAAAAAATTTGTTGGATGTTTGGAATTTGGTTCCGTTATGTTTAATATGGATTAATTGGTGGGAGCGAAATAGCCGTAATTTGAGGATATGGTGAGCACGGGGGACCAGCTCCTAGCCTCTTTGTTGGCACTTTGTTTGACTGGTCCTATGCTTGGGGTTTCACGAATAGAGATTTCATTCCTATGTTTATTGAATCTCTAACTTTTTGTAAATACTCTTTGTATTCTTTGTAATTCTTTTGGCTACTTTTGCTCTTTCTGCATGAAGTAGTTTTTTTTCCAATAAAATTTTTATTACTTAAAAATTAAAAAAAAGAAAAAAAAAGAAAAAAAAGAAAAGAAAAAGAAAGAAAGACTATACACTATATATGGGAGAAAATTAAACCCACCAAAAAAAAAAAAAAAAAAAAACCTTGAATAGGCAATCCAGAACCTTTTCTTAGAAGTAAATAAAATTTATTAAAAGAAAAATCTTCCTGAGTCCCCGAGGTACTGTGAGTACAACACAAAAACTCGAGGAGTCCAAAAAAAAGCCACGAATTGCGAAACATTCTACCATCAGACCCACAAAAGGGTTTGAAAATAACGGCAACAAAGTAAACTTGTTTATTTTTTTATACCAAGAACATGACCTGTAGAGTGAATATTATTATTAACTATCCTCCTTAAAGCAGTCATAACTTATAAAAGAACTTGTGGTTGTCGACACTAGTTAAATTTAACTAATGAAAGGTTTCTCGTCTCCATAATACCCTTCTTCCCCCCAAACATCACAAAACTGTTCTCACTTAATACATTGCCGCTTTGGACAATGCAATATTACAAATCCCAGATTTAAAATCTTCTCTAAGTTGTCTGAGCGAGAATTGGGCTTGCTTAGTGCATTATAACTAAGAGATGTCAATGTAAAGATCAGTTATCCACTGTCTTTGTGGAAGTATTGCAAGAACTAAATACAGGGGAAATGAAGAATATGGAGCTCTTTAGATCTTAACGAGCATAATGGCCATGTATGTTTATACAGGAGACTTCTTTGGGCTCTATGTATATTTATTCTTTGCTTTTTATCTTCTTCTTTTCTTTTCTTTTTTTTGTGGGGGGGGGGGGGGGGGGGGGGGGGGGGTTGTTCTTGTTTAGCTCAGCTAATTGTGTCTTCCCCTGTACTTAGCTTCCACCTTCTCTTTGTTCGATACTTATACAAAAAAAAAAAATATGACCCAAGGAAAAAAAAAAAAAAAAAAGTAATTTCAAAGGACAATGATTTACTGGGCCATGAATCAATGATAGGAACAAATGAATAAAACAAGTGTTCTGCAACTTTTTCCAACTAAATATTTCTGTCAAAAAGGCCAAAACCAGGAGAATTACATTGACAAATTGGCAATAGAAAGTAGCAGAGAATATATGTGAAAAACAGATAATCTTTCAGTGTGGAAGCTTAACATTCTATGATGCTTTGTCTATAGCATGTTTAGACCTGCATATTGTCAGAAGCCTAAGACTAAGGCTAAACCAAGAAATATGAGCTTAAGACCTGCATGTTTAGACCTTGGGTTTATTAGGTGCATAGTCTTCTTTTTTCTCTCAAATACAAAACTCATTGGCACCGAGCATGAGGGAATGCGGCTTCGACGAGATTTCGAAAGAGAAGTACCATTTGGAGTCTTATAGAGTTTATGAGCTTTTATGTGTGGACTTCAGTTCCAATTCAATTAGAAGTATATTTACCAAATAAAGTAGGAGCTATAGTCCCACTAGTTGAGCTTAAGAACTAGAGGTCTTCCCCCCTCCTTACAAGTGAGGGAGAGGGGATTCAACCCCAAGTTCTCTTTAATGGGAGAACTGGGCAATGCCACTGAGGTACAAGGCTCTTGGCAAAACTAAAGGTCTATACATGTGTGCCTTTATACTTAAGTAATTCAAAATTGATCAATTGAAAATGTGAGTGTTTTGTTTTTGGAAGGCTTGTATTCCTAGAGTGTTTCCCATTCTCCTTTTTCTTCCTAGGGTGCTGTTCTTGGTACTGTTCACAGCCTAAGGTCAGATTCAACGTCAGCTTCTTCTCACCTAATTTGCAGGCCCAAATCAAGACCTTTCCTAAAATACCAAATTTTACCCTACCCAGAATTCCTGCAGTCCATTTCCTTGTTCCAGCCCTTCAAATCCAATTTTCAAGCCATATCCAAACCATAAACTCCAATCACAACCTCACATAATCCTAAGCCCTTGACCCACTAATCTTTCAAATCCCAAGTCTAACAAAGCAAAAATAGACAGATTCCTTCAAGCTTTCCTGTGTCACTCTATAAGTAACAAAAACAACCATGTGAAGAACATAACATGAAAATTACTTTCTCACTTTCATCTGTCAATTATTGGCGAAGACAAAAATTTTCTCAACAAGTATAGAGTTGTGAACATGGCAGGCACAAGTATATAGTAGAAGTTTCCTTACTAGAAAGATAGACCAAATACCCAGTGTCATAAAATTAATCAATTCAGCTAAAACTAAGGGCAATGAGTTTTTTCTTCTTCTTTTTTTTTATTTTTATTTTTTATAACAAATAAGTTCAATAAGTTTGAGCAATTTGGATTTTGAGTATTACATTCAACTTCCTAATCTAACAAAACTCCTAAAACAATAATAGAAGACAAAAACTATATAAAATTGCGAAGTGTCCGCCCATCCAACCCCAAAAACTAAAAAGATAGGAAATGCCCCCATGTATATAACATTGATGATTATGGAAAACAATCAATGAAGTAATAAAACACCAAAAGCTAAATCCATCAACAGAACTCTAATTACCAGTTGACAATGTCAAAAAATAAATAAAAAATCGAAACTCAAGCGCCAAATAAACAGTAATTCAATCCTGAAAAGGCCAAAGAGGCCAAATCAAAACCCCCAAAAAAAAAAACTATACTCAAATAGCAAGATTAATAAAACTTAGACTCACTAAATCTAAACCAAAAGGAATTTCATTTTCTATACAGTACTAGATAATACAAAACCAAGAAATTAAAGCAACAATTACCATAAGCAGAAAGTACCAAACCCTAGAATTCAAAAAAAGCAGAAACGAGAGCTCGAAGAAAACCCTGGCTTCATAGCTTTGCTCGAATGTAAAATAAATTAGATAATTAAAAATTTTTATTATATAAAAAAAAAATTAATTAATGCTCTTTGAGATTGGTGATTAATAGCGCTAATCCTAAAATTGGTAACAAATTAATCACAACAAATTCGAAAACCAAAAAATATTTTTTTTTAAAAACGCAATAATTACAAGCGTGGTATGAAAAATTCTTTACCTTTTCGCCAATTGAATTCGAAACCCTAGCTCTGACTCAGCCTGCGAAACCAAGCTCAACTCTCTCTCTTTCTCTCTCTAAGACTAAAAAGACTTTCTCTCTCTCTCTCTCTTCAATCGGTGATTTGTGGTTTCTCTCTCTAGAACTTCGATTTCTAATTCCCTCTCAGTTTCTCTCTCTTCATAAAACCCTCGCTTTGTCCTTTCTCTCTGTTAAGCTGTTTTTTCGAACAAGCGAGAAAAGAGCAACGTTTCTAACTTTCTTCTTCGACAAAATTTCGAATTTTATTTATTTATTTATTTATTTTTATTTTAAGGTTTACTCGTATTATTTTATATTTATATTTATTTATTTTATGTTTCAATTTTCTGGTCGGTTTATAGTTCGCTATTGGTTGAATACACGTGACAACAAGAATTCGCTGACTCGAGCGAGTCGACTCGGTGTGGACCGGCGTGACCGGTGAACCGGTCAATATTGTTAGTTTCTGGGGAATGTAAACAAATAAATTAAAAAATATGGATTAGTACTTTAATTTATTTTATTTTAAAAAAATTAATTTTATTTCATAGAAGAGACTATGAGTTTTTTTTTTTTTTTTTTGAGTTGGACTTTAAAACAGGTAACAAAAAAAAACTGTCAATTCCGGTATGCCTTTTTTTGTGGGGCTTTTGTTTTTTTGATCAGTTGTGGGGCTTTTTTATATAACGAGTTTTCAGAGTAAAGAAGTGAGGGGTGGACATGGTCTTATAAACATAAGCTGAAAAGGGAAGAGGTTTCTTCTTGTCGCTGTCTAATTTTGTATTTTGGTCGCCTTTCTCAATCACGTGCCACACACGTGAGAGAGAATTGTGCTATGACATTAAAATTTGTGCAGCATGATTTTTATTACTATTATTTTTTCTTTCTCTTTCGGGGGTCATAGTTTGAATGAAATTTATCTGCTTTAGGACATCATAGCATATATTCTATCACCAAAAAAAAAGGAAAACATAGCATATATGATAGATATATCTCAACTTTATCTTTGATATATATCAATCAAATGAGTGTTTGTTGTGTGTGTGTGTGTCAGGGGTACATGAGATATACACTACTACACTACAGTCATATGCTAAAACGGTAAAAAGTTTGGTTGGCACATTAATTTTGAACTAACAAAATGGACCAAACTTGACTTTGTTTCTTCTTCAATCAAAATGGAGTACTTGTTTAGAGAGTAATTATTGACTCTTTTTTTTTTTTGGGTTCACTCTAACCTGTATTTTGTATAGGGGTTGGTAGATTGTAATTAAAGGAAAATGTTATTAATATAAAATTTACTAGCCAACTCAAGTCGCCCTACTTACCCATTTTTTGATTCGTAAAAAGAAAAAAGAGTCTAATAAGAATTTGTTATTGATAAATTAATCAGCTTCCTGTATGTCAATTTACAAATGTAATCTATATATATAATAATAGGTGAAGCAAAGAGAGTGTGAAATTGAATTCCAAATTAGAACTCTAATTGTATGTCACGTGTACACACCAAATTAGAATTCCTAATTAGAGTTCTAATTTTGTGTCATGTGTCTAGAATCTGAAATTGAAGTTAAATTTTGCATCATGTGGCTAAATGTATGTGGGCTCATTCTCGTTAAAACCACTTCTATGTATCGGGTCAAGTGAGTTACTGTGCTAATTAAGTTTTTTCTTGATTTTGCAATCAAACGTGAAAACCAAAGAGATTAATATCGGTGATAAGAACTTGGTTTGAGTACAATGCATAATTTCCAAAAAGATAAATGTATGTGGGCTCATTCTCATTAAAACCACTTCTATGTATCGGGTCAAGTGAGTTACTGTGCTAATTAAGTTTTTTCTTGATTTTGCAGTCAAACGTGAAAACCAAAGAGATTAATATCGGTGATAAGAACTTGGTTTGAGTACAATGCATAATTTCCAAAAAGATAAATGTATGTGGGCTCATTCTCATTAAAACCACTTCTATGTATCGGGTCAAGTGAGTTACTGTGCTAATTAAGTTTTTTCTTGATTTTGCAGTCAAACGTGAAAACCAAAGAGATTAATATCGGTGATAAGAACTTGGTTTGGGTACATTGCATAATTTCCAAAAAGATAGCAAAGCCAGAGTTTGCATCTTTACATTTGCACTGAGTTTCGGATTAAAGTGCTTTCTTCTTGGTTCTAACACTGAGTTTTGTTTACTATTCACTTACAAAGTTTGCATCTTTACATTTGTTATAAATTGCTAATATGTGATTAGATGCACATTATGCCTAAAATTCACTATCCTTATATTTGGCTTTTTGTTCAGGTTTGACACCTATAACAATGAAGAAAGCACTGTTGTGGACCGATGGATGATACTTTTTGCAGGCTGCAAAGGAACTTAGTGATCAATGGAATCTCACACGAATTGGAGAGGACCCGGCTGTAGATATCTAGATGGTAGATGTGAGTCACTATGTTTTTAAAATTTTCAATGAAGGTAAAGGTTATGAACAATGTAAATTTTCCGGAGAGAGATTCATTATTCAATATTTACGCAAGTTTGGTTGCCTTCTTGGAGTGGATCACTCCAACCTGTCTTTCTACTGGAATTTTTTATTCAGATTGTTACAATTTAATCCGAAATTTTATTTGAATTTTCCTATTGTTGTTACTATCAAATATTATAATTCCAATTGTTCAATTAGAATCTGAAATTGGAGTCCAATTTTACTATACACGTGTACAATCTAATTATTTTTAATTTTGCTGTCATGTATAGAAGCCAATGAGATGAAATTAATAATACATTAAACACTCATGCTTTGGGAATCGGTAGTACCAATCTAAATCCATTGGACCTGCTTCGTGATAATACAACTATGAAGGATGTATAAAAACACGTACAAACCCATCTCTCTATAAAAAGAGATTGGAGAGAATTTCTTTTATCAGCCATGGAACTTTAGAGGTTTTTTCTTCACACAAATGCCCATCATGTTACAAAATGACCCATCGTAAAACTACAAAATGAGTACAACTCTGAGGGTTTTTTTTTTTTTTTTTTTAATTTTAAAATTTTTAAGCTACGAAAATTTCAATCACCAATAGAGATTGAAGATTCAAAAGCGTGAATGGATCTTTTGGATAAACATTGTCACCAAGGTTCATCTTTCTGTGTAAAATATATATATTGCTAAGTTTTGTTAATGAAATTTTCTGGTTAATAATATGAATTTAGACTTAACTGAGCATTTTAAACATGAATAAACTCATGATTAATAATATATCCATTCCCGTGCGGTAGCACGAGGCTACATACTAGTATATACATAATATCCATGGGATTAGATTAGGTTGTTGTGATTATTTGCTGAAAAATGTTTTTATATAAATGAACCCAAACATGCCATTGCTATAATTATTGATAGCACACATTATTAATTGTGAAGGTAATTAATGCATTTTCGCATGCCCAAAAAACCCTTAACATTAAAAAAGAAAAATTATTTGAACACCTCAAAAGCAGCACATCTTTTTTTTTTTTAGAGGGAAGAGCAGCTGTTAAAGGTTGCTTAAATTGTAATGATAAGCTTAGATTGTAATTGTAATTAGATACTATACATAAGCTACATATAGTAGTTGTGAGCAAAACGGCTTGTAGTTTTTGATATTGCTCATAGTTAGTTAGGATATTAATACTCTAGATGACACGTGTACAGATTTGATAGGTTGCTTAGTTAGTTAGATTTTTGTTATTACTTTTTCTGCCTCTGTTGTAGTTATATAAGGAACAAAGCATGTTAATTATCAATACAAGAAATTCATTTCTCAATCTTTGCTTCTTGCTTTACATCTCTCTTCTCTGTGTGCTGAGCAATCCTCCATTGTAGAAGCTTAGGTCTGTGAATGAATTTCAACATGGTATCAGAGCTCAGAGAATCAATTCACTCTGGTATTCTCTAAATTTCTTAGTTCATTTCTCTTAGTGCTTTCTCGCAAATCAAACATATTTTCATCTGTGTTCTTTCTTGATTCTTGCACTATTGTTTGTCTTCTAAATCTTGATCTAAGGTTTTTTAATTGCTTAATTGGAAATTCCATAATTGATTCTTGATTTAGGGTTCTTCAATTGCTTATTTGTAGACTCTGTTTTCTTGGTTTTGTTTGATCAATATAGTTTTGAGATTGATCCTTTGTGATCAAGAAGGTTCCTTTGATTGATTAGTGATTTGAGGCTATTGTTTTTGGATTTCATTTGTGTTGAAAATGGCTGATGCTGCTTCTAGCACCTTTGTACCCATTGTTCAACCATGGGAAAAATCCTTCTAGTCCTTTTTTCTTGACTAGTAGTGATAATCCTGGTGTGTCCCTTGTTGTGGAACGTCTCACTGAAGAAAATTACCATACCTGGAGTAGAACTATACTGATTTCATTGGATGCTAAAACTAAAATTGGGTTCATTGATGGTTCAATACCAAAACCCCAATCACCTGATCATCCATGCCATGCAGCTTGGTGTAAGTGCAATAGCATGATTTTAGCTTGGTTATTCAATTCAATCTCAAAGGATTTTACAGCCTAGTGTAGTCTATTTTAAGACAGCAAGGGAGGTTTAGGTTGATTTGCAATATAGGTTTTCCCAAGGCAATGGGCCTAGAATCTTTGAGCTGAGAAAAGAAATCAGTTCTTTGACTCAAGAAGACATGTCTATCAATGCCTATTACACCAAATTGAAGGGTATTTGGGATGAATTTACTACCTATTGAAATTGCACTTGTGGTCATCAAGTAGAAGATCGTACAATGTCCTTTCTAATAAGGCTGAATGACACCTATTCTGAGTAAGGGGACAGATTCTACTCATGGATCCTATCCCTCCTTTGAGCAAGGTTTTCTCTCTTTTGCTTCAAGATGAAAAGCAAAGAAAGGTTGGAGCTGGTAAGAAGATTCAGGTTGATACAGTTGCAGGCTTGGCAGCATTGGGAAACAAGAACAATGCCAATGCCAAGAATTTTAACAAGAACAAGTCTAGGAGACCTTAGTGTACTTACTGTGGTGCCATGGGACATGTGTTAGATAAGTGTTATAAATTACATGGCTACCCACCTGGCTATAAATTCAAGAATAAGGCTGGTTCAACTACTTTTGCCAACGCTGTTGTTCCTCTTGAAGAAGGTTCAAGTGAAGGTGTTTGTCTGACCAAGGCAAAATACCAACAGTTGATAGGATTGTTGAATTCTCAGTGTCATTTTGGTACTCAAGCTCCACCAGAAGTAGTTGTAGAGACTCCCCAGGTTGCCAATATTATTGCATAGCCTTCCATTGGACTTCAAGGTCATGAGCTCTCAGGTATATGGTCTTTTCCTTCTCTAGAGTATTCTGTGTTTTCTTCCACTGTTGACACTTCTCACATCAATTCCACTGATTGGATTCTTGATAGTGGGGCCATGGACCACATGGTCCATTCACTCACTTTCTTTAAAACCATCACTTCTTTTCTCCAAATTTCAGTTAGGTAGCCTAATGGAGACATGACCAAGGTTACTCGCATAGGAACTGTGCAAGTTTCAGCTTCTTTGATTCTTGAAAATGTTCTTTGCATTCCATCCTTTTATTTTAACCTTGTCTCTATCAGTAAATTGACTCAAAATCCTTCATGTTGTTGCATTTTTCTTTCCCATTACTGTTTCATACAGGACTATAGCTTTGGAGGATGATTGGGTTGGGTAAAAAGCAAGGTGGCCTATATACTTTGCAAACTTCTGCTCAGATTGCTTTGCCAAAGTCTGTTTTTGAAGTTCTGTCCAAGTTGACTTCTCATTTTTTTGTCAACAATGTCAATTCTTGTACTTTTGTTTCTACAAGTGAAGGCAATTAATTGCATTTTCGCATGCCCAAAAAACCCTTAACATTAAAAAAGAAAAATTATTTGAACACCTCAAGAGCAGCACATCTTTTTTTTTTTTTTTGAGGGGGAAGAGCAGTTGTTAAAGGTTGCTTAAATTGAAATGGTAAGCTTAGATTGTAACTGTAATTAGATATTGTACATAAGCTACATGTAGTAGCTGTGAGCAAAATGGCTTGTAGTTTTTGATACTGTTCATAGTTAGTTAGGATATTAATACTGTAGATGACACATGTACAAATTTGATAGGTTGCTTAGTTAGATTTCTATTATTACTTTTCCCGCCTCTGTTGTAGTTATATAAGGAATAGAGCATGTTAATTTTCAATACAAGAAATTCATTTCTCAATCTTTGCTTCTTGCTCTACATCTCTCTTCTCTGTGTGATGAGCAATCCTCCATTGTAGAAGCTTAGGTCTGTGAATGAATTTCAACAACAGCACATCCTAATAAGTAATAACAAGAACATGCTAACAACCGATATTAATAAAAAAAAAAATTGTGTAAATAATATAAAATAAAAATAGTGCCTTAAATATGGAATTAGGGGTGAAAAAAACATTGGGAGATACTGTCTTTTAAAAATATTAAACACAGGTGCATAAGGTCGTAGAAAAACTGAAAAATCCACAAAGGGGGAGGGGGAAAAAATAAATAATAGAATCCATATACATAAATATACTAGTTGCATGAAGAGAGAATATTATGGATTGTGAAATCCTTGTCATTTTAATAAACATTATACTTAAATAATCGTTACAAATTGCAAGCACACTATAAGATGTATTTAAGAGGGTGTTTGGCCTGTCTTAAATCAGACCAACAAAGAACATCATAACCGTTTTAATAGAGGTTTTAGACCACAAATTATTTCACAATTTTTTTGTCACAATTATGTCGTGATAGATTGTGAGGTGACAATCTATCACGACAGAATTGTCATGGTAGGTTTTTGTTGTTGTTGTAGTTGTTTTTGTTGGTAATTGGGAGCTAAGGGGTGAGAGATATCGATTGCGTTTCCGGCGGGGGTGCTTAGGTGCAGTTTTTTTGGCTTGATGGGGGCTTTGTTTTCTGGTGTTTTCTCCCTTATTTTCTCGTAGGAAAAGGAGAAACAAAATGAGAGATGGAGAGAAATGAAAGGAGAGACAGACAGATATATTAGAAGAGAGAGAGAGAGAGAAAGAGAGAAAAAGAGATCCTAACAAATTTAGTTGTACATAGCGATATTTTTGGGATGTGAATTTGGATTGGTGATGGGAATGTGACTACGTGAGCTTTGCTAATGTCTTGAGATGGGGTGTTTTAGATGTGTACATGGATCAATCTTTCTTCTCCACTGGTCATACTCCACGACATCACAACTGTGGCAAAGAAATTGTAAAATAGTTGGTGGTCCTAGCATTTTTCCAGTTTTAATTATATTTAGCTTACTAATATTGAGTTAGCTTTGGCTCAAGATGTAATATTTTTATCTTCTTCTTAATAAAGTTACGATATTCTTATAAAAAATTTCATTAAAAAAATTTGAAACTAAATATGTTCCCTTAGATTCTTAATAATAATTGTGGGGGGTGAAAGTCCAACCTAATATATTGGGCCTAGGATCTTATTTGAAGACTACTGTATGCCCGAAGAGAGAGAAGTGTTCAAGAAGGAGTCTATGCTTAAGAAATATACTTGGAGGCGAACGAGGGGGTAGTCCGAAGAGATCATCAATGGTCCGAAGAGACCATTCTCATCGGATACAAAGAGCCTTGGTCGGGCGGACACCTGGGAGGTTCAGGTAACCTTTCTAATGACTTTGACGATAAAGGCAAGCTTCAGGCACGTGTGGAGATGATAGGAACGGAAAAATATCTAGAAGACAAGCTGCAACCACCGCATTAAATGCACTGCAACTGCTTTTCTGGCCGCATTAATGTGGAGAAGACTCCTGAACAGTATAATCTCAGCTACCACCACTCACAGAGAGCTAATAATAATAATAATAATAATAATAAAACGTTCCTTTCAAAAATGAGTTTTAACTTCTTTCAAATTCCAATTTACCTTCCCTCTTAAATTTGAAATAATTTTCTTTTAATGTTTTCACATGTATATTCCCACCATAATCTAGTTTTAAATTTGAAATTTTCACACATATGTTAACTAAAAATGGTTCATATCCTATTTTAGACAAACTTGATATAAAATAAAACCTATTCCAAATTAATTTGGTTTTATTTGTTGGATTCAACATTGTATTATAATTGAATTGGCTTTATGGTTTGTCAAATATTCCTAAAAAAAAAAAGTATATTTTTCATGTGAACAAGGGGTGTTCTTACATGATAATGGTCTACTTGAATACTATAAAATTGCATCACACATGTTATTACTTATTAGTAGCTAATATTTTTTATCAGTGATTGTGATATTTTTTCTTTTCTTTTCCTTTTTTTTTTTTTGAAAAGACGGTGATTGTGATCTTTTAATGCTCAATAGATAATTAACATTTGCAGCACGAAACTATTACCATCTCTTTTTATCTTAATCATTTTCTTGGGGTTGATGTTCCTTTTAAGTCTTTTTACAGACTCGAATGGAATGATAAGAGTGGTGTGTGTGTGTTAGCCTGTTAGGGTCTAGGGGGTGCATGAGATACATAGTCACATTCAAAAATTGCAAAAAGTTTAGTTCCCAAATCCCAACACGAATATGAATTAACAAATGGACCTCACATAGACTTTGTTTCTTCTAATGTTAGAGCAAAAATGAATCAAATAGACTAATGGAGTAGTAGTGTATGCTCGTGCTTTGAGAATAATTATTGACTTTATTTTGTTTTTATTTTATATTTCCCCCTCTAACCTCTATTTTGTCTTAAGGTTAGTGGAATTCTAATTGGGGTAGATGTGTTTAAAATAATAAGGTATTGGTTTTATATAATATGAGGTCGAAGATAATAGCTTTAAGTTAGGTATTTAAATATTTAAATATCAATTAAATAATATTTAATTATTATATAAAATCCATTATTCTCATTTTTTTGAGATGCAAAATAACTAATGAATATTTATATTCAAATTTTGCTAACATCTCATATTCAATTGAAAATATAGCTAATCTATTTTATATTTCTTGTGATATAAATAATTTTAAATAAGATTTTATCAATTTTAATTTAAAAAAAAAAAACAGTTTTCTATACTCTATAGAAATAATTGTAACATATATTCTCAATAAAATTCTAGAAGCAACTAAGAAAAAATAAATTCCGTTTTTTTATAATACAATTTTAGTACATCAATTTGTACCGTTTCTTGTAAAATTTCTTTTCAAACTTTTAGTCCTAAAAGTATATTTGAACTATTAATATTATAATAAACTAACTTGTAACTCCATGCATATGCATGGATACACTTAAAAATATACAATAAGATGCATAATATAATTTCTACATATATAATTTAAATACTATCGATAGTCATTTTTATATTTTGTTAACTCTTTAAAAAATTTTGTAAGGATATTATTAGGTATAAAATGTAAATTGTCCATTTTTTTTTTGTTTAATTAATGTGAAACACTTTTTTTTTATGATTCATTTATTCTAGACTCTTTGGTTTTTGTACTTAGTAACTCACTTGGATGAATATTTATGATGTGGTCCCACATTTGATTTTAAAATTAAGAAATAAAACTCTTTAAGAATAAATAATTAGGACACATGGCACAAAATTTGAACTTTAATTTGAAATTTCAATTTGAGTTTCTCTCAGCTTTACCTATTATTATTATTATATATAGATTTCATGTTTGTAGAAAAACAAATCGAGATAAATGACAATTTTTTTGCAAACTATCATCATTTAGTCAAAGCCTAAAGAGTTAAATTTACATGAGCTTTGAGTCATTGGCTAAGTGACATGACAGAAGAGCTGCCCCTCTTTGTATCATCATTGATGATTAGCTATTTAGCTCTTTCTACTTGAAAATGTACCATATTCATGTTATATTTGAGTTCATACTTATATACGCTATGAATGGTAAGTTTGGCTTTGAATATGTTTGGAACCTTGGGCTCCAACCATCAATAGGAAGATAACATGTATCCCATCATGTGCAATACACATGACTCATTTAGTTGATTGGATTAAGTGAGTCATATGCATTGTAAATAACGAAGGTTAACATTATTTTTTTTATTGGTAGTTGGAGTCAAATTTTGTCCTGTGCAAATACCCATGACCATGAGGATTACAATTGTGTGATTATTGGCTAGAGAACGTTTTTACATTGATGACCCAAATCATGCAATTACTATGATATCTGTAAGCACAAATTATTACTAGTGACCCATATATGCATTTTCTGGCATGCCCAAAAATATCTTAAAAAATTAAATAATTATTTTAACATCTTAAGCAGCCCATCTAATCTAACATTAATAACCAAAGCAACACGTCTAAAAATAATAACCAATAATATGCAAAAAGTAAGATGTTTAACGTAGAATCAAAGGTAAAAACAATATTGGGAAATAATATTTTATAATAACACATGCGTAAGGTATGAGAAATAATAATATAGTAATTGCAAATTGCACAAGATAAATGTATTTTAGATATGCTTAAAACTGAGATCAATGACCTGCCAGAGGAAGAAGAAATATGCTAGAATCTGTGATATATGCCATATGGTACAAATTGTACCGTACAATGACTCTACAAAGGCGACCAACACAAGAAGAATTTCCTTGTAGGATTGGCCATATACTCGTAAACCCGGTCAACCTGGTTCAGCCAAAGGGTTGCGGACGGGTCTAGTCAAATGGGTCGATCAAAATAGATAAAAAATGGGTTGGGTGGGGGGATTTGCGGGCAGGTGACCCAAATCAACCCAAAAAAAGAAAAAAAAAATATATATATATATATATATATATATATTACATCTTGCTTTTACACGTATACTTTCTATTGGCTAATTAGATTATACCTCAAGTTTTATAATTTTATCTTGGACAGTATTGCCTGTTACACACAACGTACACAAATTTCAGTTAAGAAAAAAAAAATGTATACTATGTGTAAGAACATGCGTAAACTAACAATTACATTTCTATTTTTAGGTAGCTCTTGTATATGGGTGCTTATAATTTGAGTTGGGTCGAGTTTGATGTCAGTCCACCATTCAACCCAAACCCGTCAAGTGGGGAACTTTCCTACCCATTGCGTTTGACAAATAGGATCATAGGATAGTTTCGTTTAAACCCTATTTTCGAATAGATGGCAGATGCCAAATGTGTGAATGGATTGCATTCTCACTAGCAAATACCATAAACCAAATAAACCATAGATTCATATCCCAAATTCCTAATCCAACAATGACATGAAATCTCGTTGCATTGCAGGTCCAAATTGGCACTACGACAATTCACTCCAACTCCAATAATAATAGAACTACTCCTAGAAGCCAAAGTTATATGCTTAACAAACCTGAATTTGAAATATTTATAGAGGGTTTAAGAAAATGTGAAGGATTTGTTTTGATATGGTACTACATTTGACAAATATGAAAATCAAGCATGATCTCTGTTAAATTACCGATTGTCCCAAAAGCTTAAGCTATTGGGATATGGTAAATTTAATCATTTAACCAATACTTCTAACAATCTCAACTGTTAATGATCAGCGACACAAAATTATTAAAATTATACTTTTTTTTATTAGGGTGTTAAATTATGACTAGTATAAAATCATTTTTACATAGTTTTGTTATTAACACTATTTGTGTTATATACTAATTATGATTTACGACATATCACCTCGATATATCTTAAAAGAGTTGTGTGACTTCACACATTAATTTTGTTTATTTTTATATTTATTAAATCAAGTCAGCTTTACCACTGCCCATGTTGGGCTGAGTTGATACTTCCCCAAACCTTAAAGGCTTAAGGGATTTGAGGACCCAAGTTCGAGTAGCCCCAATATGGGGAGGGAGGTAGGTTTATTTAAATATGTAATATATATAACTAATATCCACCAAAAAAAAAAAAAAAAAAAACTTCTAATAAAGTCAGCATTATTGCAGAAGAAATATATATTTTTAGTGCTATCAACAAATTATTGCAGAAGAAATATGTATTTTTGGCACATACGTTTATAAAGAACCTTAGTAAATTTTAAAAGATATAAACAAGGTTCCTAGGTGACTCAATCAATTCAATCGGGTAGTAACCGCATTTTCTGCATAGTTCAACTCTTCGGCAATACGAAATTCTATCGTCAAGCTCTCTGACAACATAAACAAATCACATTCTATTTTAAACAGGTAGTAACTGCATCTTTGCATAGTTAAACTCTTTGGCAATGCGAAATTCTATTGTCAAACTCTTTGACAACAAAAATAAATCATATTCTATTATATATTTTTAAGTAAAAAAAATAAAAACAGAGATTGTCTTTGCATAGCTAGAACATCTTTTTTAATATTATTTTTTAATAATTTCAGGTAGCTAACAATAATTCTGTTCTAAGCTTATATAATTAATTATTTATTAAACCTTTTTTTTAATCCCTGAATTTAATAAAATATGGAAATCATTCTATATAAAAATAATAATTAAAAAAAAAATAGCATACAGTATTACCATGAATAATTCCGTAGGAAATTTTATTCGGATTGGGAAGGGTATCAATGGATCTCACAGTATTGTGAGTTGTGACAAGACCTCATAAAGTTAATCATTAAGAGGGAAAAAAAAGGATAAGAACAAAAAGTTTGAGCTAGTCAGTGGGGATTAAGACCTTGAAAGCAGTCTTAATTTCTTTCATTAGTCCAAAGTCCTAACCATTATGGCTAATTTAGAATGATAAAGTCTTATAGAAAGCATTAGGATGGTGACCTCGCTAAATATTCAAGTGGCCCATGGACCACACAGGCACCATAGGACCAGCACACGTGGCATAATTTCCACATATATGAATTTTTCTTTATTTAATAGAAATCACATATATGAATCATTTGCCTTGAAATGATTTCTTAACTTTTGCTGCTTTTTTTTTTTTTTTTTTTTTTTTTTTGGGCCTAAAAAGAGAAGGTGGATGCAAGCAAAAACAATTTAACCTAAACTACAACAAGGCCCAATTTTCTACGATCAGCTTAAAGCACAAAAAGAATAGAACACAAAAAATGCCCCACCTATGTACAATCCCAGCAGAAAGAAAAAGGCCGCCTTTTCCAGCCCAAAAAAAGGCCTTTTTTTTTATTTCTCCCTCTAGGATTAAAGGGTTGCCAGGTTAGAGGCGAAGGTTGCTCTTAAGTAAGCGCAGGAGAGAGCTCTCTTGAGTTCTTTTTCTTTCATCCGCAGCCAATTTACCTCCAGTTCTGTTTCCCTGCAAATTAATTCTTATAAATCTAAGAACGTTTTCAGAAACACTAAGAGCAAGTTAACAGATGCTCTAAGAATATTGGTTTAGAAAATATTTTTAGAAACTTTTTATAAGGAAAGAAAAAAGTAATTAATATTTTTTTGACGGTTTTTAATATTTCTTATAAAAGTAATCAAAACTTTCATAAAATGATTTATTAACAATTACCCTAAAGGCACTCGCTAACATAACCTTTAACTAAATTGTCAAATTAATCTTTAAGATTTAATTTTTTTTGCCAATTTAGGCATGAGTCAATATGATCCTTCAGTCCATCTAATGATAATATATATATATATATATATATATATTGTGTGTGTGTGTGGGGGGGGTTCATTCTGTCCAAATCTATTAACAAATAAACTATTTAAAGATTTTTATTTAAAATAATAATAATACTCATCAAAGAATACTATTAGAACAGTTTTAAAAGGAATGACCAAACTGACTTATTTTTAGAAGGAATGCGATTTCCACCTTATGAAGAGTTCCCCTACTACATTGGTTCTAATTCCAACTCATTAAATTGTGGAGCAAACATGACTTGTCACTGTGACTCTACACTTCCTGGTCACATCGGAGTAGCAAACAAACAATAAGGGACAGTATCAAACTTACCTTAGGTTTCTCAACATCGTCCTCAACATCCAAAGTACTGAAATCCCTCAGCAATATGGATGAAGCAGGCAAAAGTCTCCTAATTTGGACCAAAAAAATAAAAAGATAAAAAGAATTAGGAACAAAAGCTAATACAGATCGATCTTGGGGGGAAAAAATTAATGATTTGTCAGATCCAAAGCAAGACTGACAATAATAAGCAATTCATGACAGTCAACTATTTTTTGTTAGTACCACATGTTTAATGATGAACGCCTGACCTTTTTGGTTTCTCTGGTTTACAGGAAGTATCAATTCTTGGTTTAATTTCTAGCACATCAACGTCACTTTCTTTTGTAATGGACACATCAACGTCGCTTTCTTTCGTAGATGTAACATCCTTCTTTTTTGATTGAGGTAAATCCAAAAATTCCTACAATGGACACAGAACAAGAAAAAAGAAAAGAAAACAGAAGCAATTTGTACATTAAATATTTCCAAAAAAAAAAAGTTTCATTAAAAAGAAATGAGAAGGAAGTTAGAACTCAATTATTCTTTGACAGATCATGATATCCTTCAATTCTTCAAAAGTTAGCTTTCATCACTTTAAACCCCTAAATAAACTCTAGATAAATAAACTTTTGTGCTCATTGTTGGTGGCTGGGTTACCACTGAATTGGCAAAAAAATTGAGCGTGGTTGATAACTTGACAAGATCCAAATACCCAACAACAAAAACAAAGTCGTAGTATCATAACTTTTGGGATTGGCTATGGATTATCAATAGCCTGCCTAATCAGGGTCAACAACATGTGTTCTTCTCCACCATCGTATCCTATCCAAAATCACACTCTCTATTACCCTACATAATTAACATGTCATTCAATCCAAATTCCCAATAAAAGATGGAAAAATGAATTCAGCACTAACATAGATGATCAATCCAGACTCCAGAGAGAACCAAATCATTTTCAAAGTTCAAAAGACTTCGGAAAATCTGAAGTAATGTATATGCAAAGAATAGAGGAAATGCAAACAACTTACCGATGGTTTATTAATCTGATCCTCAACATCCAATGCACTGCAATCCCTTGTTGATATTGATGAGGCGGGCAAAGGTTTCCTGATTATTATAACATATTAGACATGAACTCAACTACCCCCCACAAAAAGAAAAAGAAAAAAAGAAAAGAAAAAAGAAAAGAAGCATCCAGAGAAATTCTGTCATGAAATTGAGATTCAACTCTGATTATTTTCACCATTAGCTCATGTGTATTTTTTTAAAGATGTAATTTTACAGAACTTTATTTTAAAGCCAATTAAAATAGGCTCATCCAAACAAGACCTTTAAGTGTGCAGATAAACACTTTGAAAATGAAACAACACTCCCACTGACCTATTTAACTTCTCAAAATTCAACTCTCTACAGGAAGTATCAAGCACTAATTCACTCTCTGGCACATCAGGGGTGCTGCATTCTTGGGTAAATGCAACATCTTCCTTGGTTGATGCTGGCAGAACTGAAGATTCCTAAAAAAGGACCAAAAGGAAAGACGAAAGAACCATGAAACCAGCATTTACATTATAGGCTATATGCATCTATAGTTAACAGGAATGAGATTTAATTCACAACTATGGAAAGGGAAACTGTAAACACTAGGTCATATAGCATTTCAATCCTTAGGAGATAGCCATGTCAGAAAGCTGACATCCATGACGGACATATGAATTGATTTATAAACTGAATCCCAAATATAAATAGCCTTAAAAAAGGATTGAACATCCAGCTTGTAACACTGCTGTTAATGGTTTAGAGCATAACCGAGGCTGCAAAATACCCACATCAACCACTGTGTAAATTGCAATGTGATATTATACAATTGCATTCTAATCACACTAATAAAGACATTGAGATGAGGACAATAAATATTTTCAGAATTTGAGAACAAATAAAAATTATAGATTAATTAACTTGTCCTAAGAAAAAGTGGTAGAAGCATATAAGTGCAAGAAAATTGACACCAACAAAGAGGCCTGGCGATAGGGTGGGAGATGAGAACAAAGGGATATATTTTAAAGAAGTGGACGGAACGATTCGAGTATCATGTGGCAATGGTTGCATGGCTGAAAAGGCTGAATTTTATGTAATATCTAATCCACTGTATTAATAATTGTCACATATAAGTTAACCTGAACAAACTGCTTTCAAATTTCACTATTTTTTAAATAGCAACTAAAATGTACATAATTCAATATTACAGGTGGTGACTTTCTCAAAATTATGAACCAGAACAAAATAGCTGATCTGTTTTATAAAGAAAAAGAGTTGTCTAGACTCTAGACTAAAAATTTTGCTTGGAAAGCCACCATGAGTTCCCCTTATCATGATCAGGACCGCTCTCCACATTAGGCCAGTTTAGCACAAAAACAATGCACTCTCATAAGTCATAACAATTAATAAAAACTAGCACAAAAACAATGCTCACCTATAGTCCATTAATAACAATTCTACATTAGTTCTATGGGCAGAAGTCCATTAACGATTTAATTAGATGGACAGACACTGGTTCATATTTGGATTTCTCTCTCTCTCTCTCTACCAATACAAGTACATCAACTTCATGTGATCAGATCTAGAGAATTTTGATGTGATTTTCTACCAGCTGAATGACCAAGGGGTATGCAAGTTTCTACAAGCTCAAAGCTCTCCATTTTACGGAAGAGCACAAGGCAAGGAAAATGAGAGAACCAACATGGTATCATTGTTCTTTGCTTTTACAGCATGCATTAGGTCCCTTAAAGTCACAATGTATACTTTTATTTGGATTAAAAGCCTGATGAGAGAGCAGAGTCAACATTTGAATATATGCCACACATAGAATTAGTACTGTTATTTTCTCTAAATTAGTAGTTGTTCATGTGTTTTGCTGGATAACCCACTAGAAGAAATGTGACAAACCTAAGTGTCAATACAGAACCAAAAAAAAAAAAAAACAGACATTTAAAAATATTACCGAGGCAAAAGGCACATTATAATTCAAAGGGACATAAAAGAGAGTTTACCTCATCCTCGGTGAGATATTGGTCCAGCTCTACTGATGAACAGCTGTCACTTCTAACCATGGCATGTGACTGTGAATAGCTGATACCAAACTCTGAAATCCTTGAACTTGTTACTTACAGAAAAAACCAAGACAAAAAGTACAATAGTAGGTAAGGAAGCATGACATCAATGCCTCACCAAGAAATGGGATTCAAGTTCCTTACAGGACATTGATCCCAGATCATGATATTGAGATCCAAGTCCCTTTCAACACGACTGAGCTACCCAGTAAACAAGCACATTAACTATTTCACATGCAAAAATCAGATAACTACTGATCATAAGATCTGCGTCTACCAATTTTGGAGCTAATAAAAATAAGATAGGCGATCAATATGCAGATTACTAAGTAATTTTAAATAATAAATCACTTTAAGAGATTTGATATGCCACGAGAACATGTTTTCAACCAATCACATCGTTTCAAGAAAATACAAATTCTTGGCAGGACAAGTTGGGTATCCAGATTCTATAAATTAGCCACGTTTCAAAAGAAGCTGGGCATCCAATAACCCAGATTCTAAATGTTCCCATATCATATAATAAGCCGTCAAAATTGCATAAATGCATAATACGCAAACTAGAAAAAACTTTTTGAATCAAACCTGGTATATCAGCATCTGAAAAATTATCCTTGATTGCCAAATATTTAGAATCATTTAAATCCTCTGTGTTGTGCCCATTCCCAGAAAAGATATCACCTATCTGATTACACATTATCAAAACTACATTATATCCCCAGCTATTCTCAACATGGATAAGAAAAAATATCATAATCTTCCTATCCTGATATAAGATATGTCCAACACTCATACCTGACAATTCTGCTGGTTGGAGTTTTCAACATGAAGACATGAAGCATTTATGAATTCGACCTCAGTATTACTCACCTGACAATTTGAAAGAAACTTTTCACTCTATGGAGACACTTCCTTATATGAATACACTACTGAAAAATAAGGTGACGCTTCCTTACAGTGGAATTAGATTCTTGCTCCTTTTCAACACTTTCAAATCCATTCATGTTTAGAGAAAAAGTTTCACCATTTTCCTTTAAATACAATTCAAATACGTTATATTGACCAAAGCACCCAAAAAACTAAAAGAAAACAAAAGGTAGCTATAATTAACACCATGATCCCCATGATATAGTTGGGCATCACAAAAGATCAGGGCTGGGACAATAGCACCAACACCAAAGCTATTTTTACCTGAGAGAACGCATCTCTTTCCTGTCTTGGAGAAGAGTCCCACTTTTCCAAGGTGTTGCAATAAGACATCTTCAGGCTGGAAGAATGAAGGTCCTCATCTTTCTGAAAATTTACCAAAATCTTTGAATAGTGATTACTTTCTTAGAGCATAAGTGCATGGATATCTTAAATAAAACGAGAAAGTGAACTAGAACAAGAGTGTACTAACTCCAGGAAAAAATACTAAAGAAAATTAAATAACACCATTAACAAGAACAGAGAGAGAGACAGGGAGACAGAGATAGAAGCTATATGCAAACCTCATCGATTTTACTAGATCCATATCCCTGTAATCCTATTTTGGGCTCAGAACTAGTACATACTTCAATTATAGAGGTTTCCCCATGATTTCCCTTAGAACAAGTACAGCAGGACTTCAAATCCTCCAGCTCCTTCCTCAGGCCAAGGTTTTGAGTCTCTTCAGTCCTAAGTTTTTCTCTAAGACTATTGATTTCACTCTCGGCCACCTGATTAGAACCAGAGTTGTTGAATAGATGGCGCTAGTTAGTTTACTACTGAAATTGCATTGATAGAGATATCAAAGCACTACTTAAAAAACAAACAAACAAACCAAAAACAAAAACTTGAAATGCAAGGATGAATTGCAAAGTTTAAGCATAACTTACTATCCACAAATTAATACCTTGAGTTTTTGTTTATAATCCTTCAAAAAATTCCACATAGTTTTGGCAATATTTTCCATAATCTGATGGTTTCTCTCTCTCTCTGCCAAATCCGCAGAGTCCGATTTTATGCTTGCATTTTCACTAACATCCAATCTGTTGATTGTTGAGCCTTCTGTAAGCATATATGTCAGATGCTTTAGAGATAAACCTGACTAAGCAGGACAAGGCTCAACAATTGTGAATGACTAACAGAAAAATATAGAACCATAAAAGAAATGCATTTTAAACAACCTTCCTTCAAAAGTCTGTGCTCATCTACTATGCTCTGTCCTTCTTCAAACTGAAATCAAACCAACATACAACAAATGATAAAATTAAACCTAAAATCCAAGGAATATTGAAAAAAAAAAAACCTGCAACATATGATAAACAGCTTGATCAAATTAAAATTCTCAGGAACCAAATCCAACAGCACATACGATGAACAAGCCAATCAATTTTCGGCCATGCAGTGGACCAAGACACAAGTTTTAAGTTTCAAAAAAGATATGGGGTGCTGCTCAGAAACTCCTAAGGGTTATGAAAAATCTTATTTACACCTCAAAATATTTAGGAAGCAGATTAATTGGATCACTTCAACAAGTTATTTCACACATATATTCCAAAATAATAATTCAACCCCATCAATCAATCACCAAATCAAAGTAATAATAATTAAAGCAGTAAAAGGCACAGATATTATGGTGGTGAACTAGAAAACCAACGAAGAACCTCTTCTATTAAAAAACCATTCCAGGGATCCAATCATGTAGAAATTTACTATAAGTAAATCAGTTACGAATGGCCGACTTACAAAACCTTTGCACAGCTAAACACTCTATTCTAACCTCTACAAACACCCCATTTGCCTTCCGTCCATAGTGGCTCCAAAACCTCTGGAATCTTCCTAAGCGAATCTTCTCCACAAACAAACCTTGTCCGCAACCCGGAACTCAGCAATAACGAGTAACGACCCACTGTTGAAGAAACAACCTCAGTGGTTTCAAGAACGGCTTAGGGCTCAAGGCGAAATAATCACTCAATTGTTCACTGTAAAGGGTCAAAGCACAAGGATGAATTTTTCTATTTAGGCTCAAGGGGAAGGTATTCTAGATTGGCTTGGTATATCTCCAAGAAAGAAAACTTTCTCTTGAGAAAATTGTGCTTAAGAGTTAAGAGCGTCTTATATCAGTGCATTTAGGTTTGGAGAAATCAAACTTCTAGCAGAATCTTGCTTGAGTTAGAGTCCAGCAAGTGTCTTGCAAAATCTGACTTCTAATTGTTCCACTTGAGGCTTGAGCGAGTCTAAGTTTCATTTGAACGAATTTCCTTTTCTTCAGATTAACTCTTCACAGGCTTTTTAACACCCAACCAAGCTTCATTACATTAGATTACAAACCTCTTTGATGCTATGTTTGTTACATGGAATTTGCCAATTTCTATAAACTAACAAGTTACATTGTGCATGGAAATATATATTTCTTGCAATGTTAAATATCCATGTTTAAGCATGTTTGAACGTTTATATGCATGTGAAACCATAGATAATTGAAAATTCATAAAAATAATGAATATTTTAAGGAGAACATGAAAAACATATAACATCCATAAATTCATTTTTAGGGTAATGTAGATGATTTATTTCATTAGTGTTTAAACAAGTGTCAAACATCGGTAGACAACAAGTCCTGACTGTGTTGTGTCAAGTGTCAGCGCCAATTTTCACTTGGGGAAGAATACTACATATCATTCCTTTTTATTTATTTAGAGATACTACATACATACTTTAGTAGTACCAATAGTGCACAACTTGCTGTATGTGCCTTTGTAGCATAGTCCAACATATTTAAATGACAATGAAATCCATTGTAAATTCAAGAGAGAAACTGCTACCAAATTGTAAGAATACACGGTCAGAGAGAAATTCAGCTTGGCAGGAATGGTCACAGCTCAGCATTATAACAGTAAAAAAATTGAAATCTTTGAAATGTACACAAATAACAATAAGATAAACACTACTTAACCTTATGTTTTACAGTGTAATAGCATTAAATGTCTAACAACAAACCAGGATTACCTACTCAAATCATATAACATATGGCTATTTTACAACATCCAAGGATCAATGTATTCCATGAAATTCTAGGTAATGGCAACATAAATGTAATCAAAAGAGAAGCCTGAACTTTAAAACCATACTCATCACACTTGGAAGCCATCCAAGCCCCATACCTAATTTTCATCTTACAAACACCACGAAAAGAAACAGACTTAAGAAATTTCATCTAAGGCTACCAAATATAGGGGTGGGGGAAAATAGTAATTCATAAAAGTAGTACACAAAGAATCCTTAAAAAAAAAAAAAAAAAAAAAACCTCTTAAATGGAAATATTTAGCACTCTAAAAGGAAAGAAAAAAAATACCACATGAGCATCAAGGCCACTAAGTTTCATTCTTTTGGGCTGCCCAACTCTAGAAAATGCTTGGAAATGCCTCTTGTTACCATTCATCATGGAAGACTCCTCAACATTATTGAACCTAAAAGTGCGAAAAACAAGTCATTAAAATAAAAAACTAGAAATATATTTTGTTGGAAAATATATATACACGTATTCATATATTTATTTTACTTGATTTTCGTATAAGGTGAAGCTTGTTTTAAAAGGTAGGATGTATCAAGATAGTCTTCTGCTCCTTCTTTGACAGTTAAAATCTGTAAACACAATAAATAAATAAAAGATGCATTAGATTTTTTAGAAGTTGATAAAAGAAAAAGGAAGGGAGAGCTTATTTAAGATTACTAATTAGCCACAGAAGATCCGATCAGACAGAGAGCATCACTGTCCATAGTTTTAAATTGCATTTGCAGCATTATTAAATTAAAATTTTGGAAATCAAAATCTCCATACCAATGTCATCCGCTTCTTGCCTTCCAAATAATCTCTCAGGTATTTGGTCAACTGTTTGATACAGAGTAACTATGTTAAAGATGTCAAGCAAAAAAGGCCAACTAAAAAACAATGTGTATCATTAATTCCTTGCCAAAAAAGAATCAAAAAGTGAGCCATCCCTTGAGGAGAGGTTTTGGGCGGTTGTAAACTAATATCCATCAATGATATTAACATATGTGAAATCATTCAAAGAAACATTACCAAGGAGTTTTGATAGTGCTTCTGCAGAAGCTTCTTCGGGTTCTTTTGATGCTCCAACAATGACTAAAAACCAAGAAAAGAAATATATTACATGCACAGAGGGAGGGAGAGAGTGGTAGAGCATAGGACTAAAAAGTCCTCAATAATAAAGCAAAACAACTAACAAGTAGATGTTAACCAAATATACAAAAGATAATTATCAACACCATAGCATGGATGTTTAGGAGATATCCATGAAACCAAATTGAGGATACATACTCTTAAGCACAGGCCAAAGACCATTGATGTGTTGTTAATGAAATTGCTTTCAAGCAATCTTGCTCCCTGCAAATTGATAGACTAAAGTTAAGATCCGCATATGCATGACCGAGGTGAAGGGTAAGGTTATGGATTCAAGACCTTGGTATATGTGTAACTTATCAATAAAAAAATTATATAAAAAAAATCACGGCCAAGGTTACAACATCAAACACATGACATTTTCCTTCACCGCTTAAGATAAAGTGATATGACCCGACCTAAAAATCATACCCTAAGTGAGTTATCTCCAAATTATATTAAAGTTTAAGTTTGCATACTGTTAAACTCATGAATGTACAAGAATTGAGAAAAGAGGGGGGGAGAATGCAATTCCAATAATTCCCTAGAGTTCCAATGCTTCAATATTTGTTATGTTGAGAACATCCCTAAGACATTCTGCATCCAACATGATTGAAATGTAGACCTAAATCCCAAATTAAAACTTCAGTCTAGCTCCAAAAAACTATAATTTTTAATATCTTAAAAAGTATAGAGCACGTTCTGAGCTTCAAGTCATAAATATTAACAATAAATCTAGTGATACAAAATTTTTCATAATTGCTAATGTGGTCTAATGTGATTAGCGCATGATAAAAGTGGTGTCAGTAGTTGACCCATGTGAAAGTACCGTTGCTCTGATTACAACTTGCAACCTTAGAAAGTTTTGAAAATTTTTGTCACTAGCATTGCTCTAGATATTATCCCATATTATTTTGAAACTGCACAAATTATCAAAGTTCTAGGAGAGCAGTCATCTAGATAATCGTATATGCAAGTATCACCATCCCCTAGGGTGCATAAAACCTGATAATACCAGTTTTATAAGGACAGAGCAGCTTATTTCAAAGGCAAAGAACCTGATTCCCAGTCCTTTTTTCTCTTTCAGCTCCAGCAAGGTCAACAATAGTTAGGACAGCATTGTTATCAACTTCATCAGCCTTGTTAACAACACTGCTAATATTAATGATGCACTGCGACCGGCTACAAGCATGTAAAAGAAAAATAAATAAACATAATAGTCAGACAAAATCATATCTATCAAGTTCACATATCCATATCCCATAAATTAAATTAGTAATATAGTCACCATAATCAAGTAAACAAAATTAAATTAAATTAGTAATATAATCACCAACCATAAAACCTGCTTTAAGAGCTCCAAAGTTCTTTTTGGGGAAAGAGGAGATGAGGGGGGTGGGCAACCCACTACAACTTTAAGAAGTTAAAAACAACCTTAAGGCTAACGCTGAAATTTGGAGCATTTAAGAAAGCTCTACAATTCACTGTTCATGCTTTATAAATCCTGAAATTTAAAGCCCTATTCACTGTAATTTGTCAAACACTCAAAATACTAAAGATATTTTCAATTTAAGTTTTACTTCCTACAGCAATCCAAAAGAAAATTCCAAACGGGCATTCACATAAGTTACAAATCCAATCCTCAAAAAACAAGTCCAAAAGGAGAAAAGGAAACAACAAAAAGATAAAATCAACTAATTCTTCAATTACTTGGTTTTAACTATGATCCAATATTGATGGTCAAGTTGACCTACCAATCACATAGTTGTTGACAAGATGATGATTATTGCTCAACTTATTGTATGTAAGTCATAAAATGATAATTCATGAAGAATAAATTCCTATTTGAAGCTTCTTATCAAATTCAATGAGTTATAAGGAAATCACTTTGTGAAACCACTTTAGGCTTCAGCTGGTAAACCTTTTGGATGATTATGATGTTCAAGCTTTAAAACACATCCAGACTCTAAAGATGAAGCATAATAAAATCAGACCAACCAACACAACCACCTAAATGAACATACATCAAAGGTCACTTTCCTTAAAAAAGAACACACTGCATCACTTTCTCATTTATACAATTGTTTACATTCCTTAAAAATCCAAAATTTGAAGATAAGATGATTATCAGCTAGGATATCTGAAATCTTCCTTTTAAATAGAAAATCAGTTGCCATGACATGGTTTTCAAGCATCAAAGACACAGTGACAAGCTAGTTTCTTCCCCAAGATACATTCAACAAGCTTCCAGAAACAGTGAACCAATTTTCTATACAGAATTAAAAATCATTTTCCTTTCCTAAAATACCTTAAACACAATTTCTGGAAAAGTGAACCAATTCACTAATACTAGAACAAGTCATTTAATAATAAAATTGAGGTTCTTTTAATAAAAGACCTAGAAACTAATCAACATGAAGAGGGGGAAGATGAGTGAGCCCACAACCCCACCATATAACAATATAAAACTCGCAAAAATTGTTTCCAAATTTTTTTATCTGTTACTACAAATTCAATAACAATAGCACTAATAAGAGGGGGGGGGGGGGTGTCTTTGCTTGCACCGTGCACCTTGACTGGCTGTTCGCATTTGTCATTCCCGTGGCTCGTTTTAGCATTGAACAAGCTATTAATGATTCTGCCTGCCCAGCATCAGATATGGCAACCTGTTTACATTAATCAAGTACACGAACAAGTCATATTTGAAGATTAATACCCATCATCAACATACATTTTAGGTAATCATCCATCATGAGTTCATGACTCTACACCAGTCAATGAAACAAGACAACATAATACCGAAACAGCTACAAACCTCTTGGAGCCCTTTTATAGTTGATTGCTGCATGCTCAATTCAGTTCCACCAGCTGACAAATCGTATACCTTCTCTCCTTTCCCCCGTTCAGAATATATTTCAAAAATCGAAATACAAAATGACCTGAAATTAAATCATCATGAATAAAAAAAAAAATGGTAATTTATTCCGTGAATTAGAGGACTCTAGATGTAGACAACACATGGAGACAACATTAAATTGAACAATTGGACGACAAATGTACTAATAATGCCATTATTCCCTAAATTAATTTACAATTAAGTCTCTCTGGCAAAACCACATGAATACAATTCAATGGACTAAAAAAAAATCATAGAATTCTCAAATCGAATGTAGAAATCCATCAAATAATTAGCACATTTTTACAAGATTGCTAGTTACCTCGACTTTGAACCACTTCCCTGGGACTGTTTAAAAATCTGTTGAAGCACAAGTGGTACCATACCAGGTTCCCTTGGAGTTCCGAAAACTGTGTGAGTCTTGCCGGAACCACTTGGCCCCAATGCAGCAAGCATTCCACTTTTACCCCTAAGAAAATCCTCCACTAGAGGCTTCACCATTCTCTCATACACTTCACCCTATTTGTCAATTTCAACGAGAAATTCCAAAAACTAAGTTACACAGAATGTTTATCTTTTCTTGCATTTTCTAGGTAACCAAACAGAAGCGAAAAGAAAGAGAAACCTGAGACGAGTCGGTCGAAAACACATGGGAAAATCCTTCGTAAACCTCAGACTTGATTCGCTTCGACTCTTTTAGGGCCAAGGGCGGCGATAACGTCACCGAGTGAGAATCATTGACTGTAATACAAACTTCATCGGTCTTCTTCGTCTTCGCGCTCTTGTCCCTCGCAGCGTTCTTCTTCGCTGGGTTCTGTGGCCACGCGTTCTTGGCTCTGGCCCTAGGGTTTTGATCGCCAACGGTGGCATTTCGCCCCAAAAGCTTGGGCAGCAAAAGAGGCCGAATTCTGAGGTAGACTTTGAGATCCTCAGAGATTGGGCCTTTCGGAGGTGAAGGTGAAGGGTCCTCTAGTGGTTTAGGGTTTTGGGGGACTTCGATTGCAAGAATATCGTGAATTGGGAATGAGGGAATGTCTCTGGTGGCTGTTGAACAAGATGGAGGAACGTTGGGAATTTGAGTGGCGGTTGTGGCCGGTGTAGCTCTGGCTTTTCTGTGAGGGTTTCTACGCACAGTCACTGTGCTTGGACATGGTGGAGGACTTTTCATCTCCATTTTCGCTTTCTTTGCTTCTCGATCTTCGGTTTCACTCGCTTCCCTTTATTTATATTTTGGCGGAAAAACAATGGGTTTTGTGTTTTTTGAATGTAAAAATAATGGAAAAACACGGGATTTTTTTAAAAATTTGAATTCGCTGAGAGTGCTAACGGGCTTGTACATGTGGACCAGTTTGTTTGGTTATGGACCGTGTCCGAAAAGAAATTGACTAATGTTGCTAACGTCAAAACTCAAGAAAATGCTCTTTTTTTTTCTTTTTTTCTTTTTTTTTGCTGAAAAGAAAAACTCAGGAGAATGTTAATTCTTGAAAATAATAAAAATTTATTATTATTATACCCATGTAAAAATTTTCCTCTAAATCGGTTTGTTAAAATCTTCTTCAATTCATTATTTGCAACGATTTATAAAATCTATGGGAATAAAGGAATTGAGTGGGAGTATTGGGCCGTGAGCCATGCCCGAGGATGCCAAGATGCTCAAGGATGGTCAAGCAGTTAGAAGGGCTTGTGAGTTGGTGGATTGAAGACAAGGACCGATAACGATGAGCAAGTGATGTCTCTCAAGGAGCCAAACTTCCTCGGGAGGCAACGTGAGAGTCTGGAGCCCGACCACCCAGCATTTGCCTTGTGGGAGACAACCATGCTTAGGAAGATAAGTTTCGGAGAAATGAGTCAACAGTGAATTAAGAAATATATGAGAAGAAGGCTGCTACTATCACATTAAATGCTCTACACCTAAACAATTAGCCGCATTTATATGGAAGTGATGCCTGAATAGTGGTATTCAGCCTTACAGCTAATGTTATTAATTCTATTTCGGACCCTGTTTCGATTTGTCCAGTGGAGTGAAATATTTTGGTACCGGCCAATTCCAACATACCGTTTCAAAGTGTTTCGGGTTTAAAAAAAAATTAAAAAAATATATATATACAGCATAATATTTTTTCATACTTATTATTATAATAAATTAATTCCCTCACATTGTGTGGTAAAGAAAACTTCACGCCTACACTCTATATCCAATGTCTTCAATAGGCAAGTAGATACTAAGAGCACTCACAGCAGTGGAGCTAAATAGCTATATAGCCATTTAGCTCCACCAAAACACAAAAATCCACACTACAGCAGTGGAGTTAAAAGGTAAAAATTTTTAGTTTCTTGCTAGAGTGCACAGCTATTTATGGTTGTGCGCTGTAGCAAGAAGCTTAAAAAAAAAAAATTTATTAAACTTCTCTCTCTTCTCTCATTAAAATAATATTTTCTCTTTTTATTTCTTTCTCTCTCTCCGACATCCCTCATCTCCTCTCTGCTTCGCTGGCCAGCTCGCCGGCAGTGGTGCTCATAAAATCCATATAAAACCCACCGAATCAGACACCCAGCCACCAGAAAAACACCAGATTGGACCACCAGCAATGCCGATCCACCAAACCCACATCACAGAACACCACAAAACACAAAACACAAACCCACAGAGATAGAGTAGAGAGAAAGATCAAAGCAACACCAGTCCAAATTCCATACAACCACCACAAAATACAAACCCATGGCAGATCGGTTAGAGTAGAGAGAAAGATCACAAACCCATGGCACAACCCACAAACCCACCTCCCGGTAACCTCCAAATCGTCAATCCCACCGTCTCCTCCACCTCAACCGCAATCTCAACCTCGCTCTTGTTTCGGCTTCGCTCTTGCTCGCTTAGCAACTCATGCTGGCAAACTGGGCAAGGCATTTCACAAGCCTTGGATCTGAGTTGGAACTGTTCCTTGCAGACCGCGCAGTGCGACTCGGCCGAGACGTGGGTCTCGACGATTTGGAGGTGGGTATGGCTGGGTTGTGATGTGGGGGTTTAGGTGGTAGTGGGTTTGCTGAGTTAAGAAGAAAGAGTGGAAGTTTGATCATTTGTTGGTTCATCTTGGTTCAGAGAAAGAGAAAAAGACAGAGAGGAAGAGAGAGAAAGAGATAATAAAAAATAATAAAGAAAAAATAAAGAAGGGATATTTAATTGAAGTGGTAAATTTTCTCCAAAAAAAAAAAAAAAAATGAAGTGGTAAAAAAATATCACTGCAGTGGTGGGGGTGACGGAGGCGATGGTAGTGGAAGAGTCGGTAGCGGCGGCAGTGGTGGCGGTGGTAGTGGCAACGGTAGTGGTTGCGGTGGTTGTGATTGTTGTTTATTGTAGTGGATATATTATTTTATTGTGATGTTTATATTATTTTATTGTATTAAAAGCTAAAATAAATTCACTGCTGCAGCGTGTGAGTAGGTAAAATTGATAAAATAACTTTTTGTGGTGCTAAATAGTTAAATTTTTAGCTCTACTGCTGTGGATGCTCTAATAAGTAATAACCCATCAGTCCATCACACCATTCAAAAATTAAATAAAATAATGATTTTTAGATTCACTAAAAGACAATTATATCTTGGAAGTAGGAGCCATTCAAAACTTTACCAAACCAGATAATCATTGTTCAGAAATAACAAGTCTCAGTTTTTTTAGCATTCAGCTTAACAAAGAAAAAAGTCTAAAGCTCTTAGCACTCTGAAGGTTTGACGAAACATGAAGACGACCAAGCGAAAAAATGTAGTACATAAAGAAAATAAAGCCAAAAATGAAAAGGGAAAAGAAAAGATAGAGCATGCAGATGAAGGTTGGACACTGCCATTGTTGTTAATTTCCTTCTCTCTTCTTAATTTCTTTTTGGGTTGTGATTATTTTCTTATGAATTTAAAGCTTTAGATCTTGTCAAAATAGAAGCTTTACATGTGTGAATGGATCTATGAACATTTGATTTGAGATGTAAAGCAATGTAGTTGCAAGATAGATTTTTTTTTTTTTATAAGGCAAAACTAGTACCGGCCGAAATTCCCATTCCACCTAAAATTGGTCGGAATTGACTGGAACAGTTGAAACACCCCGAAACAGGCCAGAATTTGACCTAAGGTGGAATGGGTGGTAGTACCATTCTGGATTGCACACCGACACAAGAAATTCCGGTTGTTCCGGCCGGAACGGAACGAAATTAATAACATTGCTTACTGCTACACATAGAGACTCCAGGAAGTTTCTGATGGGACAAGCATCTAAGAGATCATCTACCTAATCAACAAGTGAAAGACTAGGATGAAAGGAGAGGGAAAAACTATATAAAGGGGGGGGGGGGGGGACCTCCATGAAGGAGGGGCATCTGATCTGAGAGAAAAAAGAAAAGAAAGAGCTCTGTGTACTCACAAAAATCTGGAATTTATATAAGAACATACCCTTCTTGGATTTGACCGAGGAATAGTTTTCTCTTCAAAGTATAATTTTCAATCATTGTAGCACTAAACTAATCTACTGTGGCCCATACTTGATTCATTAAGTCTTCACCTGTTAAATCTACACTCTAATAAATCTATTGTTGTGGACTCATTAGGCCATCACTCACATCTGTTGGGCCGAGGGTCAATTTTAGTCCTTACAAAATCATTTGCATGAAGTATTATTTAAATATGTTAAGTGATTCAATAAATAAGTTATGAAACTAAAAATATACATGAAATGTTATATTAATTATAACAGTAAATTTGAAGAATTTTTCATCAAACTGGTTCAGAGATAAACATTTCCCTTAAATTTGTTGTAAATGAAATCAATTAATTTAATTCCCAATGTTGCGGGTACTATTTAAGATAAAATTGTAATTTTGGGTACTTACACTACGTTAAATTATTATAGTTTAAAAAAAAAAAAATTAGGGGGTAAAATCTGATGTCAACAAGCATCATATATAATAATTTGCCAAGTTTATAATAGCATTTTTCATTCTTGATATATTAACTATGTAAGCAAACAGAATTTCATTATGAGTGAGAGTCTTTTATATATCCTCGTGGAAGCTCACCATGTCTAGGCCAAATTGACATAGTAAAATCATATTGAAATTACCATATCATTGATATCTAATTGTCCTTTAGTTTTGAGACGGAAGTATGGATTTTCTTGCTACCTTTCGTACATTGATACAAAAATTTATGGTATAAACAACCTGAATTGATCCTAGCTAAGGATAAAGGTTGGCAGTATACTTAACACATGCAAGTAGGATGGGAAGCGATGGAGCAAAGAGGAAAAATTCACCTAATTAATATAAGATTTCATGCTTGATTAACTAGTTAGTGAGGTAATAACTTACTAATATACAATGTACCATATATTAGCTCAACAAACCAAGCTAATAACTTAGAAATCAACATTTTACTTTGACAAAAAGAAAGTTTGGACATTTTCAACAAGCGCTTCACTTACCATAAAAAGCTAGGGAATTACATGTACCTTTTGTCACCTTATTATTGCATGTTGAATTTATTATTATTTATTCAAAAATATTGATTTTTATCATCTAGACAAACCACATATTGATTTTTTTGTATGTGTTCGAACCCTAATTGGAACTCACAAGTTTTGTAATATATCTAAAGCTTCACAATATTTTTCAATATTGTCAAGGGCTTTTGAAATAATATTAAAAACATAATAAATTTTACAACTTGTCAATATTGTATTTACATGCACCCATCACTAACACAGTTTTATTGTCTATTCTTGAAAGTGTGACAACTCAACATTTATGAAAAAAATTATTATAAAAGGTTGTTCATTTAGATTTATTGTGTCTTCTCTTGTAGTGGGTCAAGTAAAACTCACATCCTCAACTCATATCCTACAACAAACTTATCAAAGCCCCAAAGGTACCCATAGGCCATTGAGCCTAGGGTCCACTATTTTCATGACAGAAACTACATCTGACGGCTAAGAGAGTTTTGATGTATTTTCCTGGAATTCGCGGCTGCCAGGAATAAGGCTACAATTGACGTCTGTGAGTTCTAATGTAGTCTTCTCAAGATGAATAATCCCAACACTGCCTTCGCATTCATGACATGTTTGGCTCCGAGATGGTACCAACAACAAAACAGTTGCCAAAGCTACAACAGCAACAACGAACACTGGAGAAGAAAACTTCCCTCGAGTTTGACCTGAGTCTTGAAGTGGATCGAGCATAGCTGGGCAAGAGACTATGCTTGGGGTACATAGATTTGGGTTTCCAGTGAATGAACTGTCCTTAAACAAGAAACACTGCCCACCACTAGGAATTCTTCCCACAAAACTATTGTAGGATAGATTGAGGGTTACGAGGCTTGTCATGGAGCAAATTTCATTTGGTATATGCCCAATAAGTCGGTTGTGAGCAAGATTAAGAGTGCTGAGAATCTTCAAACTACCAATATCCTCAGGAATTTCCCCGGAGAGACTGTTTTGACCAAAATCGATGGATGAAAGTGAAGTACAACGAGATATTGAAGTTGGAATCTCACCGCTGAAGTTGTTTGAAGTGATGTTAATCTTTGACAATGTATCTATATCAAAGATTTCGCTAGGAATCTCGCCTTGAAATGTATTCCTACCCAGGAATAAAGCTTGCAAGCTTTTAAGATTTCCAATTGATGGAGGGATTTTCCCTGTGATTTTATTGTTGGATAGATCAAGAATTTCAAGGGAGTCCCCTGAAATGTTGGAGGGAAGCTCGCCGGAGAAATTGTTGTTGCTAACCTTAATAATTTGCACTACGGGTAAGTTAAAAATCCCAGCAGGAATCGTCCCGTTGAATAAGTTCCTCTGAATTAGGACTTTCACTAGCGACTTACAAGCACCAAGCTCCTCGGGAATTGGTCCAGAAAAGAAATTGTCCATCAAAACCAATGTCTTCAACTTCCCTCCTTTACATAAATCTCGTGGAATCTGACCAGTAAGTTGGTTAAATGTGACATCAAGAACTTCAAGTTTTCCATTCTGACCTAGGTTCTTCGGGAGTTCAGACGTAAAGTTGTTCTCCCATATCTGAAACACCTTAATATTTGGAAGGCCACCAATAAACGCAGGAATTCCACCGGCAAGTTTATTTATGAACAGATTGATTAGACTGATATTTGTTAGTTGCGAGAAGCTTTCTGGGATCTCTCCGGTAAGTTTATTAACTGAAAAGTCTAGCATTTCCAAATTGACCAAATCAGAGAGTTCAGAAGGTATATTACCCTTGAGCTGGTTGAATTGTAGAAACAATGCTTCCAAGTTCTTCAAAAGGCCTAGACTCTTAGGAATCTCGCCCGTAAGGTTACAATTCGCCATGTCGAGGTGTTGAAGCGAACTCAAGGATCCAAGCTCCTCTGGAATACCTCCTTCAAAAGCATTGTAGTACCCAACAAACAATTTTTTGAGATTCTTTAACCTACCCAGCCTCGCCGGGATCTTGCCGGTAAGTGAATTGCCATTCAAGCCCAAGAATTCGAGGCTCTGAATCTCGGAGTAACTATCTGGAATTGGCCCAGAAAAATAGCTCCCGCCAAGACAAAGATGCTTGAGATTTTTCAAGTTCACGAGCTCTGTAGGAAGTGGCCCGGAAAAATTGTTGTTGTAAGCGTCAAGAATCTCAAGCTCTGTCATTCGCAGGGTTATTTCTCCGGGAAAGTTTCCGTAGAAAACGTTATTGGAGACATTGAGGACCTTGAGTGACGTGAGGTTTGCCATCTCCATAGGGAGCAACCCCGTGAGACTGTCTACAGCGAGTGTTAAACTGACCAGCTTGTTCAATAGCCCAATCTCAGGCGAAACGAAACCGAAGAGAGGTGTGTGAGACACGTTCAAAGAAATGACTCGTGAATCCTGGTCACAGGAAATTCCGGAGAAGGAACAATGTGCTGCTGGAGACAAAGAGGGTTTCCAGTCATCCATGCCCGAGCCTTTGGGTCCAATCATGGAGGACTTGAGCTTCAAAAGTACTTCAAGGTCACCACAGCGCGAAGTAGAAAAGCAAACTGAGAAAAGAAAGATAATTAAAGTAAAGTGGAGGCGATTACAAGTGAAAAAGCTTCTCATTTTGTGAAGGATGAAAATGGGTATTCTGTATCATGAGTTTACAACATTTTTTGTAGCTCTAACCTGCTGGAATATGGCCCTATTTGAATGTTGATCCCCTCGCAGGGTTTAACTGAAACTAATTTCTTGGATTCTTTTAAATAATGGATTAAAAAAGAAGAATAACTTTAAAAGCACATTTCTTTTCCAAAAGAAAAAGTGGTCAAGAAAGCCAAAAAGCACATCCACCGCCGCAAGTCTGCAAGGGGTTTTTTTTTTTTTTTTTTTTTTTGGGGTTAACAAAAAATGAGTTGGGCGGGTGGACCTGCATGGCTACCCTGTCGAGGCATTACCATGCAATGGATGGGGCACCTTAAGCCTTTAACCATAAAGTAAAATTTGACACAAAGTTCTTTTTTTGAAAAATAAATTACTTTTTTTTTAAAGTAGCTTATTTACATCATATTTAATGAAAAATATATTTCTTAATAAATTTTATGTTAATGTGTGAAAAAAAACTAAAAATTAGTTTATTATTAAAAAGTTAAAAGCTAAAATATTTGCACAAAAAAAAAGAAAAAAAAAAGCAAATAATTAAGCAAATGCCAAAGGCATTACTTAAGTATGCAAACAAAGGATCTTATTTCTTTTTCAAAAGAAAAAGTGGTCAAAAGAAGACGCATATCCACTGCACCTTTAAGGCTTTAACCATGAAAAACAAAATAAGATTTTTTAGTATCACAAACAAAGGACTTCATTTACTATCCATGAAGCTAACTTTGTCTTATCCTTTTAATTAATCTAATAATCTTATTGCTAAAGGCTACTTTTTTTAGTTCGGCCTTTTTTTATTATTCACTATTTGTTAAAGTACTTATTTTAAAATATAACTGTATCTTTAATCAATTTTTCTACATATAAAAAGAGTCAATGACTATAATTACAGTGTTTTTGGTTTGTTTATTCAATTCTCACTGTTACGCTTTCTTTCTTTTCTGTGGTAATATCATCCTTTGAAATTGCTTAAATAATAATAATAATAATAAAATATCAACACAACAAATTGCTACAATATTTTCACAATTGTTTAGGTGTTAATTCTTTATATGTCTAAATAAAATAATAAAATATTATACTAAAACCAACTACAACTAAAAATAAAGGTATTGTGAAAAAAAAAAAGTGCTACATCCACAACATTTTTCAAAATATTTTCATAACAAATTTTAAGTGGTATATTGTTATTCTAATTTAAGTTTACCAATGAAATTACATTTTTGCCTATCAATAATAATCCGTAACAACTTACTACTTATGATTTATAATAAAAATACTGTGAACATAGCATTTCTCTTGTGAAAATGTTAAAACATTTTGTTATTGTCACAATATTTCCATAATTGCCAAGGTGTCAATTATTACAAGTCAAAGTAAAATATAGCAAAGTTATAAAGGTATTAAGAAAATGTTGTGCCATTCTTTGTGTTTCTAGAATTTTTTTTTTATTAGTCAATTTTTGTTGAGCCAAAATTCACTGTTTCACATACAGTTTTCTTGGGTTGAATTTTTGTATTTTTTTTTTCTTTATGCACCATTTTAAGTCAAGATACATAGTTTTACACACACACACACACACACACACACAACAAAAACAAAAATTTAGGATTAAAAAATATTTCATCCTTTATATTTGGGGTGGTTCACAATTCCTCCTTAAACTTTAAAATCAAGCAATTTCCCCTTATAATTTTGGAAAAAAGCAAATATATCATATTGTTATTCTCTCAATTAAAGCCAAATGAAAGCTTATGATTCTTTAAATATTCTATTGTGTAATGTCTAAAATACTCTCACTAAATTTTAACATCCCAAAAATTTTCTTAATGTATTTTGAGATTTAGATAGTAGTAATACTTAGAAAGTTGGAATGTTAATATAAGATGTTTTATTTGTTACCTAGAGAAAATTGATTTTCTAGGTTTAAATCTTCGAAATTTATAATTTATCTAATGGGAAATTCAATGACACATGCCTTTCGTTATTTATTTATTTATTTTTCTCTCTTTCTCTTTTCTTGCCTAAAATGGGTGTTCATTAAAAACTAATTAAGCTAAAGATTGCACCTAGATTCATGTAGAATGATAAATAAGAAAGTATGAATGACAAAAATTTCATTGTGTATATTGTTGGAAGATATGAATGACATCATTCATTGCTAAAATTTAAATATTGTGATAAGGTTTTAGCAAAACTCAGTTGTTTATTGTTGGAAGATAATGATATTAGTTATCATTCTTAGAAGTTTTTAATTAGTGGATTTTGCCTTTTAATAAATACGTATCAAAATTCTTATACAAATGATATTAACTTTTTATAACATACATTTTTTTATGTATATAATTTCATACTTCTTCAAATAAAGATTTTATCTTAATTTTCTCACTCAAGAGGTAGCACGTGCCACCCACACTAGTAATGATAAAGTAAGCCAATGAAACTAAACTATACCAAACCAAAGTTCTATCCTATTAGGCCATATTCAATTGATTAATAGTTTTAGAATTATTGTTTTTTTTTTTCGTTTTTTTATAAAATTATTGTTAAAACTAAAAAAAGGGAAAAACAAGATGCTCGACTATGTAGCAAGAAAGAGAGAACACATATTAGAATATCTGATTAGAGTGATAAAATACGGATTGAGATCAGGTGCAATTGCACCTGATGTAATTATAATAAATGGTTGAGAGTGAGAGTTAGAAAAATCAACTTTCAATCTCAACCATTAAATAAAAAAATAGTAAAAAGAAGTAAAAAATTAAGGTGAAAAAGTTAAGAATGTAAAAAAAATTTGTGATCTCAATCCATAAAATACATGCTCTGCTCTTATATACAAGAAACAAATAGCGAAAATGGAAAAATAATTATTAAACAAAATTCTATTGTGTATAGTTGAAGGTATTTGATAAAAACTTTCAATTGTAGCATATGACCCAATCATTGCGAAAATTTAAATATTGTGATAAGGATTTAGCAAAACTCAATTGCTTATTATTGGAAGATGATAATATTCGTTATCATTCTTAGAAGATTTTAATGAGTGGATATTAACTTTAGCAAATACGTATCAAAATTCTTATATAAATGAAATTAACTTTGTATGACATACATTTTTTATGTATATTGTAGGGGTGATAGGCCCAGGAGCCCATATTTATGTGTATATTGGGCCAAGGGTCCAACCCGAGGGCGTTAAACAATCTGAGAACGGGTAAACACTTTCATAAGGATTCGTGTTAGTAAGTGAAGAAGTGAAATCTGATTAAAGCCATCTAGAAGGGTGATTCGAGGATGGATACCTCCTCAGCTGAGCGAAGCCGAGGTCAGAGGGTGTGGTCTGCCATCAGGAGTAACGTTCTGGATCATTCCATGGATGAGGATAAGTATCAGAAAGGAACAAGACAGAGGAAAGTCATGAAATATCTAAAGGAAAAACTGCTACCACCACATTAAATGCTCTGCAGCTAACTCTCTAGCCGCATTAATGAGGAAGTGATATCTGAACAATAACTTTCAGCCTTACAACTACTACCCAAAGACTTCAGGAAGGTGCTGATGAGACAAAAATCAATACCAACAATCTGATTTGCACGTAGAGGGTGGAGATGAAAGGTGAAGACAGTATAAAATGGAAGAGATACCCTGAAAGAAAGGGATCGAGAAATTAAGAGAAAAACACTGTAGCAATCAAGAACTGAATTTGTAATCAAACTTGTGAGAAATATATAAGAACTATTCTCCTCGGACTGTGCCGATGACGATTTTCTTTAGTTTAAATCAATCTATCTTCCTTTTCTTGTCATCTTAACCCACTTTACTCGTTGTCCAACTCATTTAAGCCTAGTTTTCCAACCCACTCTCTACAAATTTATTGTATTGAGTTTTTTGGGCCTACGTTCATTTATCCTTTGGGCTAGGAACTCAAACAGTGTCCTTACATATATAGTTTCATGTTTTTTCATAAAAAGATTCTATCTTAATTTTCTCACTCAAGAGGTGGAATGTGCAAGAGTAATCCAATGATAAAGTAATCCAATGAAACTAAACTATACCAAACCAAACTTTTATCCTATCATGCCATATTCAACTGATGATTAATAGTTTTAGAATTATTGTTTTTTTTTTTTGTTCATTTTTTATATAAAATTATTGTTAAAACTAAAAAAAGGGAAAACAAGATGCTCGACTATGTAGCAAGAAAGAGAGAAAACATATTAGTATATTTGATTATAGTGATAAAATACGGATTGAGATCAGGTGCAATTGTAATAAATGGTTGAGATTGAGTGTTGGAAAAAACAACTTTCAATCTCAACCATTAAATAAAAAAATATTAAAAAGAAGTAAAAAAATTAAAGTTAAAAAGTTAAGGCTGTAAAAAATTTTGTGATCTCAATCCATAAAATACATGCTCTGCTTTTATATACAGGAAACATATAGCGAAAACAGAAAAATAACTACTAAACAAAATTCCTAACCACATCTGACAGCTAGTAACAAAAAGTAACTAACCCCACTAATCTCAACTAACCAATTAATGTATGGTAAGTGTCCCCCTCTAACTAATTAAATTCACAACAGTGAACAACAAGACTTGTAGCTTAATGCTCATAACACAAAAGCTACAAGTCGTTTTACTCCATAGGCGTCAATATAAAAGTTGTAACCAGTAGTCACTTCAATAATTATCATCCTTATCAACGGTGCATAGTTTAATATATGTGTTAGCATTATGTTCCTAAATCAAGAGATCATAAGTTTGATTATTGTCTTCTCTACATTGCCTCTTATTAAAAATCTCACGTATTGAGTTTTACCTATTAAAAGGGAGTTTGAATCCACAAGCAAAGGGGAGTGTTAGAATTACGTGCTTAAATAATTAAATTTACCATCTCCTAATAATTTAAACTTTTGAAAAAATTGGTAATTTAAAAAAATCACAATTGAGATTTGAGGTTAATAGACCATGTTTTTTAAGCCAAGGGTAGACTTTGTTTCATAATTTTTATTTGGCATCCCTTCCCTTTGTGAACATCCAATAAAATTGAATTGAAACAAAATTGCATTCTTAATGAGTAATCTCAACCATGGCCAATGGGCACTCAGCACTTGTGTACCTTGCTTTAAAATATTTTCTTCCGAATTATTACTATTATAGTGAAGCCTTTTGTTCATACTAATTAATGACATAACAATGTGGGTAGGACCTAGTCCTGCTAGATAAGGTGCAAGTGGATGCAGCATTAGTATAAGAGTGTAATTCCTATTACCAGGATAGTATGACAACTGCCCAAGATTGGGCAACAAAGTTTCAAGCATCAATTCCATTTTCACCGCGTCAAATCAGTTATGTCAGAACAAATTCATATTCTCATTGAAAAGTTAATTAGTGGAGAATTTGTTTAATGTAAAAATTCTTACTTCTATTTTCATTCATCTTTTGAGAGTTTGACAGGTGTTGGAATATGAATACAAACACAAGAACACTCAAATACTTGAGGAAGCATTCAGACTGATTGATTAATAATATGTCTTGTGTCACTCTGTAAGTAACAAAAACAACCACGTGAAGAACATAACATCAAAATTCTTCTCTCACTTTCATCTGTCAATTATTGGTGAAGGCGAAAATCTTCTGTTGTGTGTCAACAAGTATTAAGTTGTGAACATGGCATGCACTAAGTATGTGTTCCTTGTTATGTAAGACTCTCAACATTGTATAAAAGTTTCCTTCTTGAAAAGATAAACCAAAACCCAGTAAACTAAAATTAGTCAATTCAACCAAATAATAAGTTCAATAAGTTTGAGCAATTTGGATTATGAATATTACAATCCACTTCCTAATGTAACAAAATTCCTAAAACAATAATAAAAGACAAAAAATCTGACTGTGAATCAAGGCTCGTATTAATAAAATTCTGAAATTCCTGCCCATCCAACCCCAAAAACTAAAAAGATAGGACATGCCCATGATTGCCCAAAACTATTTTGAAACTAGTAACTACACCAATAACAGTACCTACAGGGCAAACATCAACATCCAGCCTCATGGCCTCAGTATCTTCCAACACCAAAATTTATTATGTGGTTTAGAAGACCGCTGAATATCTCGACAAAGTTCCTTACAATATTGTCCAATCCAATTAGTGAAGCAATTCAAACAGCCAAACTCTTGATCGCCGGAAAGTGTTTCTCTGTTGGAGTGTCGGTGGGCTCATGACCACGTTGTTAATCTAAGAATTTACAAGTGAAACAGCTAAAAGTTTAGGTGGAGGAGCTCTTATATCCTTGAACCATAAGTTCATCTCTACTCGCCACATTAAGAAATAACTAGAATTTAAAAAGGATAAAAAAATTGTTGTGACCATGATAACAATGTCACACTGAACAGTAACTTTGTAACATCCGTAGACATCTTATCTTGCAACTAGTGGATATTCAAATTTGAGAGTAAATGGTTATTTCACATGTTTGAGAATGAAAAGGCCATTCCATGCAATCAAAAGATTGTATATAATTTGGATACTCAACTCACTTGATCGAATTTTGATGTAATTTGATAATGTGCACAGCACCACGAAGGTGCTTGAATGCGTAAATTCCATGTTCATTGTTGGTTAAATCTAGTTTTGTATCTCATACAAAATACATAGCGGAAGCAACAAATAAGAATCTATTTCATTCATGATTGATAACTTGCACTATATAAATTTCAGAATTTAAGAACAAGATAGCGTACCTTGATGCGGTGAAATTCAAAACAAAAGATTATAAGTACTTGGGAACACTTTTAATCTTCACTCCAATTCCACTTTACACTCAAGAAGTGTGGTCTCTTAATCAGTTTCTAAGGGAGAATAATTGAGTGGCTTCACTCGCACATTCACACCACTTCACAATGGTGTCTCACTTTTTACTCTCATGAATAAAAATAAAATTCTGTATGTCTCTTCCTTTTATAACTAACTGATTATCTAATTGGGCTGGCTTGTTGGGCCTTTCCAATTGGGCTTTAGTGTGTGGCTTGGAGTTGGACCAAAAGGGACCAATAAGACACTAGCTCTAATGGGCCTTGGGCTTTTCTGTCAACTCTTGACAAGTCCAAAGTTACCATTAATTATATTTAATACCACTATATAAATATGATTGCACTCTAGGCCTTATTAATTAATTATATCCCAAAACTTTATTATACATGCAACCCCTTCATAAAATATTCGTAGTAATACAAAGTCATGAATGTAGACTGCCACTTTGTAAATTACTACATCTTAATCCTTGAGTACCCGGTTTAATCCTTTTAAGTTATTCATTATATATTTATGAAATCCAATTTCATAAATATATATACTTTAGTAATTTCTTACCAAAGTGGTTAGGCCTAACTCTCTGAATAACTAAACCCATTAAACTTATCTCAAGGGAATATTTTATATCTCCGTCAAGAGACTATGAATTCCATATTAAGAATATATGTTCCATCAACACTAAATGTGGCTGCCCAACATACTGAGGTTTTGACCGTTACTTTAGATCTCACTCCTGATATATCAAAGCAACCTACACTTCATGATTAGGTCCATTATTCTCTCAGGATTAAGAGTTCATGCAAATATAAGTCGTGAGATTTATTATTCAATTGACAGTCATTAGGAGAATAATAAATCTCACAGCGGTCCAGTTCAATATGTCTTAACTCTTAAAACATATTAACACATCAACTAGAAGTCTCCACTTCCATGATCAAAACAAATCATCTTAGTTGATATGTTATAGTCTTCGCAGATGAAATGCCCAATTTCATCACCGACTACGAACTAAAATTCTGAGTTTACAAAGAACTTGTGACTTATATCTTCTATGACTAAATCACATAAATCACATACTATGCATCTCATGGACTAAATGATAATGTCCGAATATTCATGTTACCATTATTTTAGATAATAATAAAACAACTTTATTAATTACAATATTAAGTCATACATAATGTCATTCATAATATTATACATAGCATCATATAATAGGATTTAAGGGCACTAATCCCAACATTCATATCATTCCACTTTCACCTCTACTTCGAGCTCCATTTTGTGCACTTCATTGATGGCTTTTTTACTTCTGTTATGGGAGATCTTTGTACCATTATAAGGTTATTGAAGTTAATTTCTAATGGCATTAATTTTCATATTGTTAGGATCATAAAGCATAAAGTTATAACGTCGGCAGGTTTGGTGCCCAATATTTTAAACGACGTGCACTATTTAATCTACAAAATTTACATTATATTTTTATATAATAATTATATTACATTTTTGTGCGTATCGTGTGAGTTTGAGATTAGTTATTTTATGAACTAGTCACAGACCTGCATGATGCGTGGAAAAATTTAACATAATATTCTTTTATGTTAAGTAAAAAATGAAAATAGTGGTTAAGACTTATAAATAATAGTCTCAAACTCATCTCACAATAATGTGATTACACTATAATATATACTACCTCCGTCCCAGTTTGTTTATCCTCTAATATTCCATTTTAGGATGTCTTAAAATATCGTCCTGTTTCTAAAAATAAAAATTATTAATTAATTAATGTTCCTATTATACACCTACTTTAATTTCAAAACTATTTGAAGAGAAAACTAACTAATATTTAAAAAAATCAATTTAATTGGGGCACCTTTTTAGTTGCCTCATTAAGAATAACTCTTTTTTAAAAAGCTGATAAATTTATTTAAGGGTAGTTTTGTAAACTTATACATTTTTGTAAGGCAGATAAGACAATAAATTATGTTCCCTTAAAAAGTTTGACTTTTCAAATAGGACAAACAAATTGGGACAGGGGAGTAATATATATTCTGTAACTAAAGAAGTCTATATCTTGATTTTTTGTATATATATATATATATATATATTTTTTTTTTTTTTTTTGCCAAGGAAACATGTTGCGTTTTATTTTTAATTATTATATATGACAAAATATTTTGTAATAAGTGATAATATAGTGAGATATGCACCAAAATGCAACACAAAAAAAGAAGAAGAAGAGAATGTATAATTTTTACGAGAACATGAAAATGAATCTTGATGATTTCATATTAAAGCTAACATTATTTTGCATTTTTGGAGATGTTAATGAACAATTTATCCAAACTTTGTTTTCATTTTTTCGCTTAAGAACTATTAAACAAAGTTATAACAATTTATATTTCGATAATCACTAAACTCATATATGAGAATAAACTATTACAAAAAAATTTCTCTCCAAAACATATATTGATTTATATTTTTCCTTTACACACAATTTAAAATTTTTGAAAAACTAAGGAAGCAAAATGTGTAGTATTTTTTTTTTTTTTGAGAAGAAGCTAAATGTGTAGTTGATTTTATTCAATCAATAAAAAACATAAAAGGGGTAGATAAAAGCAAGCATATTCATGATATAATTGTTTATACATGTCCATATTTGTTTTTTTTATACCATGGAAGCACCTCATTATGTTAAGCTACTGAGAAATTTATACATTTAATACTCTTGTTCTCTAAAAGATTCATGTAGTAGTTGTACAACTGTATCTTGTTTGATCTCTCCCAGGTCTTTAACTTTAGCCCAACTCACAGCATATAAACCCAATGACCATGAAAAAAGAACCTAGCAAGATGAAGCCAAACACAATTTCTAAATTTTAACAAATTTGCCAAGAAAATAGTAGGAAAAGATCTTGAATTATAAATTATCATGTGACAACAAACAATGCAATAATCTATAATTATACCACAAGAGTAATGCATTGATGATTGTAGAATTGCTAAGGAAATCATCAAAGTAGATGACTATATATATATATGGTTAGGAAAACTTGCTAAAAAGTGTGACTTATGTGAAAGTAAAAAAAAAATTTAGTAATCCAAAAAGTGGAATAATGTAAGAGAATTTGATTAGTAATACCAGCATATAGACAACCTAACAACCATTTATCATTGAAGCTATGTTATTCAAATTGCTTTACTGACATAAAAAACTATTGCTATTATCTTGACAATACTTATCAACCTTCATATACTAACTTTCTCCATTCTAATTAATCCAAGAACTTCTAGAACTTGTAAAAAGCTTATCGAAAAGCATTAAAACAAATAGAATATCAAGATTATAGAGAAATATAAATGAGAGAGAGAGAGAGAGAGAGAGAGAGAGAGGTATTTTTGATATATAGTAGATATAAAAAACAAACATGTATTGATAATTGAAAATTTTCCATCACATATACTAAGGCCTCGCTTGGGAGGGGGGAATGGAATGGAAATGAATGAAAAGAATAATTTTAGAATATTCTTCCATTTTCTTGTTTGGGAGTTTTAATGGAGGGAATGGAAAGCTCATTCCCTTATTTGGAAGTTTAAGTAGGAGGGAATGAAATGGGTGGGAGGGAACACTCATTCCTCTCTATTCCCTTAAAACCTCAAATTTTCATTCTTCCCGAAATTGGGAGGAATTGGAGGGAATGAAATTAAATTTAATGATTTTTTACTAAAACTCCCAAAATACCCCTATATATTCAACCCTTTATTTTAAAATAGGGGTCTAATAGTAATATTGTCATAAAATAATTCCATTCCATTCCCTCCATATTGCTCCCAAACAAAATTACTTACATTCCATTCATTTTCATTCTTTTCCGTTCCTTTATTTTAAAACATCCAATCAATGTTACTTGATTCCATTCCATTCCATTCTTTTCCATTCCTTTCCCTTACTTAAATACATTCCATTCTTTTCCATTTCCTTATGATGATTCCATTCTATTCCCTTATGAACTCCCAAGCGAAGCCTAAACTTATTGGTTTTAAAAAAGATAAAAAGGGAGTATATATATATATATATATATATAATATGTAGGAGAAGGGAAAAAGGTATAAATGATACATTAGTGTTGAGGGAGAGGAAAGGTAAGAGAAGAGGAAGAGACCTTGTATATTTTGATAATTAAAAATTGTATTTGTAACTGCTAAGTTGTATATATGGGTGTGTGTGTGTGTGTGTGTGTAAACTCATCAAATTAAATGTGGTAACATAATAGCAAGTCTGAATAGAGAACTTTTGGGCTACCATATTGGTTTATGGAAAATTAGAGACTTTCCATATTCATTATTTTTTTTTTCCAAAATTTTTTATGTGAGAATGAGATCACATCGAGGTATATGCTTCAAGAAAGAGTAATGGATATTAGTATTATCATGGAAAACATAAAGCAATAGTTAAACATTGTAAGCATTCTAGAGTTGTTTCCTTAAAAATTATAATTGGTAAGAATTTGTTTTTTTGAGATGATAAATGGTAAGAATTAGAGATTAGATCTTTAAAAAAGAAAAAGAAAACAAGACATCAATATGTATGACTTTCCGTAAAGTTATTTACATCGTAAATTTAATGAGAAAACCATACAAAACTAAGTTATAATCTCAAATACAAAGAAAAAGAAGAACACCATATGCTCCATACTTATCTATCATAATATGTAGAATATCTTGTTTCTTCTTCCAATGTATCCTAAGAAGTTAGAAGTTAGCATAGATTTAGATGAGACTAAAGAAAATTAGCAAGAATTTATATAGTAAACATAAATAGAACAAATAACAAAGCCATTCAGAAAATAAAATAAATAAATGGGAGGGAAATGATCATGTACTAAATTAATAAAACGTATTCCAATTTTTTAGACTATTTTAATGGATAAAAAGCAATTATGTATAGGAAAATTTTAAACATGAATATAAAGAAATAGACTAACAATTGACAATTGGAAAAAAAAAAAGAGAAGAAAAAAAGAAACAATGTATTACGACATCATAATATATATATATATATATATACATGTAAGGTAAGAAAATCCCTGAGGATCTCTCCCCCATCTAATTGTACGTACACGCGACGCGGTGCTAGGCGCGGTGCGTCTTTGTCCTCGTCCCCAAGTGCAGGACCAAGCAAGCAAGCGCTTAACTTGGACTTGGATTTGTAATCCCACATCGGTTAGAAGAGTGCCCCACTCATGCTTTATATGCCTCTGGGACGTGCATGAGTGCATGTGAGTAGTGGTACACTAACGCAAGCTCCAGAAGCATATAAAGCGTTAGTGGGGCGCTCTTTTAACTGATGTGGGATTCCAGGCTTGGGGCTGAGACTATGAAACCCTTCTTGCTTGCCTGCACTCGGGGGCGAAGGCAAAAACCACACCGCGGTAGGTACACAATTAGATGGGGCGGAGGCAGCTAAGGCTCATCCCAACCCCAAAAAGTGCTTTTTTGTAGGGAGAATTTTTTCAGCTCTCAATCTATTTGTCCGCTTTGCGATACCCTTAGGCGATGCTCACGGCTTTGTCCTCGGTTGCGAGTGTGGAGACCATTTTTGCCGAAGGACCAATAGCTTGCTTGTAATCCCTGGCTCAGAGTCCCACATCGCTTGGAGAAGCGCCCCCCCCTATGCCTTATAAGCATGAACTCAAGGCATAAGGGTACCACTACTCACATAGCTTGCTTGTAATCCCTGGCTCAGAGTCCCACATCGCTTGGAGAAGTGCCCCCCCTATGCCTTATAAGCATGAGCTCAAGGCATAAGGGTACCACTACTCACATGTGAGTAGTGGTACCCTTATGCCTTGAGCTCATGCTTATAAGGCATAGGGGGGGCACTTCTCCAAGCGATGTGGGACTCTGAGCCAGGGATTACAAGCAAGCTATTGGTCCTTCGGCAAAAATGGTCTCCACACTCGCAACCGAGGACAAAGCCGTGAGCATCGCCTAAGGGCATCGCAAAGCAGACAAATAGATTGAGAGCTGAAAAAATTCTAGGCAAATGAATGTTTTAATGGGGAGAGAAGCCGTTTTAAAATGGCTGCCATGTGTTAATTAATGACTCCCTTACCTTAATCAATCATTAACTTCTTTATTTGCCTCTTCTAAAGAAAAAAAAAAAACTCTTTATTTGCTGGTCCGTTAAGAAAGCTCCTTCAATTGGGCTGATATTGATGAACAGATACCATAACATTAACATCAATGCATTAAATGATTTTTATTGTGGAGGAGGGTAGGAGAAAGGTTAGTTTGCCATAGATTTAAAAAAAATGGAACTATTAAAACTATACTCTTTATTTTCTATCTAAGGAATCCAGACATAGTAACAAACAATACAAAACAAAACGTTACCAAACCAAAAAAGAAAAAAAAGAGCTTAATTGTTTCACATGTACTAAATCAATAAAACGCGTTCCAATTTTTTAGACACAAACAATTTTAATGGTTAAAATGCAATTATGTATAGAAAAATTGTAAACATGAATATAAAGAAAAAGATTAAAATTGAAAAGTGGAAAAAAGAAACATTGTAATATGACATCGTAAAAAAAAAAAAAAAAAAATCAACAAACCATAAAATAAGGAGATGATAAGTCAAAAAGAGAGAGAGAGAGGATTGATAGTTGAATTTAAGGCAATTGAGATTTAATGGTGAAGTCATTAATAGGAGAAACATTAGCAATTTGTTTGGTGGGAAGATGATGTGTATTTTTTTTTTTTTTTTGAGAAGAGGAAGATGATGAGTTGAGAGAGAGATATAGATAAGAAGTGGCTTAATTTTATGGTGGAGATAAGGGTGTGATTTATTTTATATTTTTTAGTATTTTTAAATTGTTGGACAAATACCAAAAAAATGATAGAAATGACATGGTTGCTGACGTGGCTCAACGTGAGCGTAGCAACATTAATCCACGCTTTAGCTTTCACTATTATATAAGCTTGGAAAAAAAATATGGGGTAAAATGGGGTGTTGGCAAATATCACATGTCATAATTGCCAAGATTATACATGCAATACATATTACATGTGGCATAATTACCAAGCTTATTATAGCATATTTCATTCTTGATACATTTAGGGAGTAAATGACATACAAGTTCAGTTTCTCATCCTCATGCATGGAAGCTCACCATGTCCACACCAAATTTACATATTTAAATTTTTTTTTTTGTATGGATAATTTGATAGTTACAAAGAGGGAGGGGGATTAGAATTTTAGAGATGTCTCCATTAGAAGCATTAAAAAGTATCACTTGAACTACAAAACTCTTGACACATAGTTCACTCATAATAAAATTTACACAATGGATGCAAACATTGGTCTTTGATATCCAAACATCATTTAGTCATGAGATGGAAGTATGGATTGCGAGATGCCTTTGGTATATTGATACAAAAATTTATGGTATCAACATGATGAAGCTTAATTAGGATAAGCGTTGGCAACATGCAAGTCAGATGGTAAGTGGCATTTCTTGCGAAGGGCATAAGAATTGAAAACATGTGCTAGTAGGTAATAACCGGTAGGCTGAGGAGAAAAAAAAAAAAAAAAAAAGAATTTGCCTAGTATGGGAATCGCTTATGATTAACTAGTTGGTGAGGCGATAGCCTACAAATATACAATATCATAATCGACACCATATATTAGCTTCATAAACTAAGTTGACAGCTTAGATATCAAAATTTTACTTTGAATTTTTTTTTGTGCGAATATATTTTCAATCACAAGGACTTCACCCACCATGAATTACGTGAACTTCTTGTCACAATATGATTGCAATTTGAGTTATTCAAAGATTATTGTTCTTTAGCATAAAGGCTATAATATATCAAAATGAGATTTTGTGAGCAATACGATAGACATAACATTTCATAATCCATTGAGATGAAAATTTTTTATTCCTTTTTATAGGAGAAAACAATTTGGGTGTAGTACTCTAATGTACCAGATTCGATATGATGTAGAAAAATGTCATTTGTCATGTCTCCACATCGTGTCGATTCCAATGCACAGAAGTTCAGGACCCAAATCTTACCCTTCACATAAAACCGTCACTAATATCGCTTTCATGATTATTAGGAGGCCTTGTAGGAATAAAGCTACTTAGGACATCTTTGAGTTCTAAGGCAGTCTTCCCGCGATGGATAATTCCAACACCTCCTTTAAATTCGTGTGTTTTGCTTTGAGATGGTACCAACAACAGAACAGTGACAAATACTACAACAACGACAACGAAAACCGGAGAACAGAACTTCCCACGGGTTTGACCTGAACCTTGAATTGGACTGATTATATCTGGGCAAGAGACTCTGCTTGGGGAACAAAGATCTGGGTTTCCAGCGAATGAACTGTCTATAAACAAAGAACACATCCCACCGCTAGGAATTCTTCCCACAAATGTATTATAGGATAGATCGAGGGTCACAAGGGGGCTCATGTTGCAGATTTCATTCGGTATATGCCCACTAAGTCGGTTATGCGAAAGATTAAGAACGCTGAGAAGCTTCAACCCGTCAATCTCTTTAGGAATTCCCCCAAAGAAATTGTTTTGGCTAAAATCAATGGACGTAACTGAAGTACAATGAGATATCGAAGTTGGAATCTCACCACTAAAGTTGTTTGCACTAACGTTAATCTCTGCCAACATTGGTAAATTAAATATGTCGTTGGGAATCTCACCTTGAAATCTATTCACTTCTAGGAATAAAGTTCGCAAGCTTTTAAGATTTCCGATTGCTTGAGGGATTTTTCCTGTGATTTGATTGTAGGATAGCTTGAGCATTCCAAGTGAGTCCCCTGAAATGTTGGAGGGAAGCTCGCCAGAGAAATTGTTGTCGCTGACCTCAATTATTTGCACCAGAGGCAAGTTAAAAATCCCAGCAGGAATCGTCCCATTGAGTGAGTTATTCTGAATTCGAACTTTCACTAGCGACTTACAATCACCAAGCTCCTCGGGAATTGGTCCTATAAAGAAGTTTTCTATCAAAATCAACGTCTTCAACTTCCCTCCTTTACATAAATTTCGTGGAATCGGACCACTAAGATGGTTAGATGTGACATCGAGAAATTCAAGTTTTCCATTTTGACCCAGGTTATTTGGGAGTTCAGACGTAAAGTTATTCTCCCATACCTGAAACACCTTAAGATTTGGTAGGTCACCAATAAATGCTGGAATCACACCGGAAAGTTTATTTTTGAACAGATTGATTGTGCTGATTTTTGTTAGTTTTGAGAAACTTTCGGGGATGTCTCCAGTGAGTTGGTTAATTGAAAGGTCTAGTATTGTCAAGCTGTCCAAAACAGAGAGTTCAGGAGGTATATTACCCGTGAGTCGGTTGATTTGTAGATGTAATGCTTCCAAGTTCTTCAAAAGGCTTAGACTCCTAGGAATCTCACCGGTAAGGCTACAACTCGCCATGTCGAGGCGTTGAAGCGAACTCAATGATCCAAGCTCCTCTGGAATACCTCTTTCAAAAGCGTTATAGTACCCAACAAACAATTCTTTGAGATTCCTTAACCTACCCAGCCTCGCCGGGATCTTGCCGGTAAGTGAGTTGCCATTCAAGCCCAAGAACTCAAGGCTCTGAATCTCGGAGTAACTATCTGGAATCCGACCAGAAAAATAGTTCCCGCCAAGACAAAGATGCTTGAGATTTTTCAAGTTCACGAGCTCAGTAGGAAGGGGCCCGGAAAAATTGTTGTTGTAAGTGTCAAGAATCTCAAGCTCTGTCATTCCCAGGGTTATTTCTCCAGTAAAGTTTCCGTAGAGAACGTTATTGGAGACATTGAGGACCTTGAGTGACGTGAGGTTTGCCATCTCCATAGGAAGCATCCCCGTGAGATTGTCTGCAGCGAGTGTTAAATTGACCAACTTGTTCAATAGCCCAATCTCCGGCGGAATGAAACCGAAGAGACGTATGTTTGACACGTTCAAAGAAATGACTCGTGAATCATGGTCACAGGAGACTCCGGAGAAGGAACAATGAGCTGTTGGAGACAAATAGTGTTTCCAGTCCTCCAGGCCCGAGCCTTTGGGTCCCATCATAGATGACTTGAGCTTCAACAGTACTTCATAGTCACTACTATGCGTAGTAGGGCATGCTGAGAAAAGAAAGAGAAGTAAAGTAACGTGGAGGCAATTACAAATGAAAGAGCTTCTCATCTTTCTTTTTTTTGGTACAGGATGACTAAAATGCTGTGCTGGTTATCACCACCACGCACTTAAATGAAAAATGGGTATTTCTTTCTTTGTTGCTCTAAGTTTCTGGAACATTGGCCCTATTTAAATGCTGATCCCTTTGCAGGGTTAAACTCAAAGGTTAAAGCCATCTCTTATTTTCTTTTAAATAATTGATAAAAAAAAAAAAAAAAGTAACTTTAAGTGCTATATACATATAGGCTCTCTTTTAATGTGATGGTCATTTTACAAGTACAAATTTTATAATAAAAAAAAAATGTTAGGCATAAAGTTCTTTTGTGTAAAACAACATAAGATTTAAGTATTGCAAACAAAGGCCCTTATTTATATTTTATACATACACGAATCCTATTCCTGATATTGCATGTTGACATCAAGCAGGTTTCTCTCACGCCGTCTAGGGTTATCTGCTAGGGTTCGCTAGACAGGGTTCGCTAGCCAGAATTCCCAACGTCGAGAGTAGAATATCGTCCCTCCCTTTGTGGAGGTTTTGTTGTTCCCTCCAAGCCGGTGTGCCTGGTAGGACGGTAGGTGTTGTTGTGGTCCTCTGTTTTGGTGGGGTGGGGCAGAGCTTCTCATAACCATGGCAACTATTGATGATCTCTGGTCCCGGTTTTCATTAACAGAAGAGGAAGTGAATGGGGCTGATGTGCCTCGGAAAAAAGAGGTTGCCATTGTTCGTTTAGCAGCAAAATTTTTTACAAAGCGAGTGGTTAATGCAGAGGCAGTCAGTCGGACTTTCAAACCGCTTTGGAAACTTATTGGAGAGATGAAGATTCGAGACATAGGTGGTAATATACTGCTGTTTGAGTTTGATGATGCGTTGGATTTGGAAAGAGTTCTGGAACTTGAGCCATGGACTTACGATAAAAGCATAGTTGTTTTCCGGCGTGCGGTGGATGCTGAATCAGTGCCCCTGCTCTCGTTCGACTCTGTTATTTTTTGGGTGCAACTCCACAACGTACCTGACCTATGTCTCACACAAGCAACCGGTGAAGCAGTAGGTAATACAATTGGATCTATAGTGCAGGTGGCTGATCCGGAGGATGATGGTGAGGGGGGTGAGTTCCTGCGAATTCGGGTAGTGATTGATATTACAAAGCCCCTTCCGCGGTGTTGCAAACTGTGGTCTGAGGGGGAGCATGTTGGATGGGCACTGCTTAAGTTCGAGCGACTCCCAAACTTTTGTTATTGGTGTGGAAGAGTCACTCACAACGAGAGAGACTGTGAAGTATGGCTTCGGGGGAGAGGAAGCTTGAAAAAAGAAGAGCAACAGTATGGAGACTGGCTTCGTGCTGAACCGGTGCGTAACGCAAAAAAAACAGTGGTGGTTGTTTCTGGAAGTTCTCGTGGAAAACCACTGTGGAAGAAGGGTCCTGCAATGGAGAAGAAACAGTCACCTGCCAAAGATGTGTCCGGCCAAGGTGCTCATGGCTTAGAACTCGGCAAGGGGGTTATGGAAACAAGCTCTCGGACTGAGGCAGTGTTTATGGAGGCCGAACCATCAGGTATGATTGTTACTAATGCTGATAATTTGCATGGAGGTGTGCTTAGTGATATTGGTGAAAACTCTGTTGAATTGAATAAGAGTATGGGCAACTTGGTGGGTCAGCCAACACTTATTATTCCCATGCAAGAGTCTTTAAGTACGGAGGGTGGGGTTGGATTTAGTGAAGGGCAGAAAGGTGTTTTTTCTTTCAGTGCAAAACAGTCCCCATTAGCAGATATTACTAATGGGGTAGCCACGGAGTCTCTGAAAGGCTCTAAGCAAAAATGGTCAAGACTATTGCGTGAGGCTGGGGAACCCAATTCAAGTTCAGATATGGAGATCTTAGAGAGTAGGAGGCCGGAGCTGGAAACTGTGGATTTGACTGTTCGAAAGAAGAAAAGAGTTTGTGCAACAAGTAAGGGGGGTAAAGAAAATGATCAGGTGGTGGCTGGTTTCCAGCACCACCAGGCACAATGAGTTGCCTTAGTTGGAACTGTCGTGGGCTTGGGAACCCACAGACAGAATCCGAACTTGCTGACTTGGTTGGCAAAAAAGATCCCAAAATGGTTTTCCTCATGGAGACCAAAGTTGATAAGGAGGTTGTTGAGAGGATAAGTCGTAAATTGCAATACAAAAATTTTTTTGTTGTTCCACGGCATAATAGGGGAGGGGGGTTAGCTTTGTTGTGGAAAGAGGATTTTGCAATGAAAGTCCTCACTTCGTCTGATAATCACATTGATGGGGTGGTGGATCAAGGAATGGATGACGCCTGGCGTTTCACGGGTTTCTATGGAGAGCCTGAAACTGCCAGCCGGGAAAATTCCTGGAATCTACTTAGAGATTTGAGCCACAGATACAATTTACCTTGGATATGCCTGGGTGACTTTAATGAAATTCTTAAACTTGAAGAGAAGCAGGGTTGGTTGGATAGGCCTGAAAGACAGATGCTGGGGTTTCGGGATGCGTTGGATTATTGTGCATTTAAAGATCTTGGTTTTAATGGCTTCCCTTTCACTTGGTGCAACAGAAGACCGGGTGTCCATAATGTTTGGATCAGATTAGACCGTGGGGTGGCAACAGTGGATTGGATTTTGAGGTTCCCTACTTCTCGCATTCATCACTTAGAATGTTTTCATTCAGATCATAGACCGCTTCTGCTTATTTCAGATGCTGAGCAAAAGAGGTTCTATAAAAAGGGACGGCCGTTCCGGTTCGAATCTATGTGGCTAAAAGATAAATCTTGTGAGGATGTGGTGAAACATTCATGGGTTGACTTAAACGAGTCTAACCCAATTAGAATACTGTTAAAAAAAATCACAAGTTGTCAAGAAAATCTTAGCACATGGAACCGGGTTACCTTTGGGCACGTGAGAAACACTTTGGCAAAGAAGTTGAAGGATTTGACTCATGCTGAGGAGGCTGGTCTGTACAGCACCAATCCGGACCAGATTGAAATGCTTCGATCTGAAATTAATTTGCTTAAGATCAAGGAGGAAGCAATGTGGAAGCAGCGCTCTCATAGCGAGTGGTTGAAGGAGGGTGACCGCAACACTCGATACTTTCATTGTAAGGCAAATCAACGAAATAAGCATAATTATATTTTGGGGTTGGAAGATGAATTTGGCATTTGGACCGAAGAAGAAGATCAAATGGGCAGAGTGGCAAGTTCTTATTTTGATTCTATGTTCACTACCTCGAATCCAACTGGCTTTGATGAGATTTTGGGTGGTTTACTCCCTACAGTAACTGAGGAGATGAATGCTAGTCTGAACAAACCATACAATGCTGAAGAGGTTATCAAAGCTCTCCATCAAATGGCCCCTCTCACTGCACCAGGACCAGATGGTATGTCCCCTATTTTTTATAAATCCTTTTGGCATATAGTTGGTAAAGATGTGACAGAGGTAGTTCTGACAGCTTTAAATTTAGGTTCCATTCCGGAATCTATTAATTCTACCTTTATTGCACTTATCCCAAAAATAAAAGATCCAAAGAAAGTTTCAGACTTTAGGCCCATAAGTCTCTGTAATGTGGTTTACAAACTCATTGCTAAAGTGTTGGTTAATCGTTTGAAACTGATTTTGCCCTATGTAGTTTCTGATTCTCAGAGTGCTTTTCTTTCGGGAAGGCTTATTACTGATAATGTGCTGGTTGCATTTGAGACTCTCCACTTCTTGAAGCGAAAAACCCAAGGTAAAGATGGGTACATGGCTCTAAAGCTTGATATGAGCAAAGCTTATGACAGAGTGGAATGGGATTTCTTGGAAAGGGCAATGGTGCATTTGGGGTTTTCTGGTAGTTTTGTTGCCACTATTATGTCTTGTATCAAGACTGTATCATACTCTGTTCTGTTTAATGGGGTGCCAGGTAGAACCATCAAGCCTGGTAGGGGGCTGAGGCAAGGTGATCCGTTATCGCCATATTTATTTCTGCTCTGTGCCATGGGTCTACAAGGTATGCTCCACAAAGCTGAATCTGATGGTGCTATTAGGGGAGTGTCGATTTGCAGGACTGGGCCACGTGTTTCTCATCTATTCTTTGCTGATGACAGTGTCCTATTCTGTCGGGCTAAAGAATCTGAATGCCAGGAAATTCTTCATATCTTATCTGTCTATGAGAGAGGGTCGGGTCAAAAGATAAACCGAGATAAGACAAATATTTTCTTTAGTTCCAATACTCACCAGGATATCCAAGTCAGAATTCAACATCTGTTGGGTGTTCCAGCTATCAGGCAATATGAGAGATACCTGGGGTTACCTGCATTTGTGGGGAGAGCAAAAAAGCAGGGGTTTACTTACATTAAGGAGAGAATTTGGAAGAAGATCCAAGGTTGGAAGGAAAAACTCCTTTCCCAAGCAGGTAGAGAGGTGCTCATCAAATCGGTAATCCAAGCCATTCCAACATATTCCATGAGTTGTTTCAAACTTCCAAAGGGTTTAATTCAGGAAATTGAGGTTATGATCCGAAAATTTTGGTGGGGTTGCAATGGAGACAGTAAGAAAGTGCATTGGGTGAAATGGGAAAAACTTTGTCAAACTAAAGAGTGTGGAGGCATGGGGTTTAAGGAGATTGAGAAGTTTAATGATGCATTGTTGGCCAAGCAAGTTTGGCGTATGCTTAAAAATCCGGATTCTCTTTGTCATAGAGTCTTTAAAGCTCGATTTTTTCCGGATTGCTCCATTCTTGAAGCTAACCCTTCGGCTAATGGGTCGTATGCATGGAAGAGCATTTTAAGTGCAAGGGAGGTGGTGCGGAAAGGTATGGTTTGGCGGATAGGTGATGGTAAAACAGTGAGGCTAAAGGAGGATAAGTGGCTCCCGGATCAAGTGTACCGTTCAGTTAGTTCTCCTCTCCCTTCTATCCCCCCTGATGCAAAGGTTAGTGTGTTTATCGATGAGGAGTATGGAACTTGGAAGGAAGCTGAAATTGAACAAAATTTTCTGCCACATGAAGCAAAGAAAATCATGAGCATTCCTCTAAGTACTAGGCTGCCTCAAGATTGTCCCATATGGTCAAAAACGCCTTCGGGTTTTTTCTCAACTCGAAGTGCCTACAAGCTGTTGATTCATGAAGCTTCGGTCAGCAGCCCAAGTAGCTCAAATCCTCACCCCCAGAGACATCTTTGGAGAGGTGTTTGGATGCTACGAACCCCAAACAAGGTGAAGCATTTTACTTGGCGAGCTTGCAGTAACTCTCTTCCAACAATGGACAACTTGCATCGCCGCCACATTACCCCATCTGCCTGCTGCAATGCTTGCCAGTCCCAATCTGAAGATATCTTGCACGTGGTTTGGGGCTGCCCTGAGGTGGCAAATCTGTGGAGTACACTTAGTTGGGTGCAACACTCAAGCCCTCACTCCCCGGGGGATTTTGCTAACCTTTTCTTAAGCTTTTTGCAGGTACAGGATGATTATAGGGTGGAGTTCTTTGCCATTTCAGCTTGGCTGCTCTGGAATAGACGTAATTCCATTCATTTTCACTGTCCGACTCGGCCACTGAATCAGGTGTTCTCGGAAGCTGCCAGAATATTGCATGATTTCCTTGAAGTTCAAGAGGACGCACCAGCCATAGTTAGGAACCCAGTTCAGCAGAAATGGTCCGCTCCAGCACAGCATCAGTACAAAGCCAACTTTGATGGAGCTATTTTCAAGAGCAACAATTCTGCCGGTTTGGGTGTGATAATTCGAGATTCCAACGGCGCGGTCATTGGTGCTCTCTCAGTCCGAGTTCCACTACCTCAGTCCGTGGCGATGGTCGAAGCACTAGCTTGTCGAAGAGCAGTCCAATTTGCAGTGGAAATTGGTCTCCATGAAGTGGTTTTTGAAGGTGATGCAGCAGTGATCATCAACGCCATTGCCCAGGGATCGGCCAACCAGTCATTGTATGGTCACTTAGTTGATGATATTTTAGCCCAAGCTTCTCTCTTATCTTCCTCTGTTTTTTGTTTTGCTTCTCGGTTATGTAATTCAGTAGCAGACGCCTTGGCCAAACGTGCTAAAGTTGGGCCTGACTTACAAGTTTGGTTAGAGGAGTGTCCTGAAGACATTGCCCCTCTGGTTTTGGGTGATGTCCCTTAATGTTTCTTTTCTTCATTTTAATAAAAGCCCAGCCCCTGTTTGGGGTCTGGTTTCTCAAAAAAAAAAAAAGATATTGCATGTTGGGATATGGAAACACTCTGTAGCATGTATTGCAGCCTAGGTAATTCTTACTCTCTTGCTACTTTACTAGTCCAGACTATGTTGTCTGATGTATTTGTGCTCTTTAATTTAAATTAAATCTTTTCAATATCAGCAAAAAAGAAAAAGAAAAAGTATACATCCATGAAGTTAATTTTGCCTTATCCTTGAAATTAAACTAATAATTTTATTGTGAATATACGGCTTATTACTTGTTTGGTTTGGCTTTCTTTTCTTTTGATAGAAATTATAAAACATAACTCCGATACCATGTTAAAAAATGCGAGACATTGCTTTGACATCGTGACAAAATCTATGCATGAGAAGATATGAAAATTAAAAAAAAAAATTGCAGAAGGAAAAAAGGGAAAAAAAAGATAACAAAAAGATTCATGTAATTCGACAATAGAAAACCCTTTATGACTATATCTTTACTATTATGATTTTTGTGTATTATAATAAACCTAGATGTTAGGTTTATATTTATTGAGTGTTGGCAAACTGCCAACAAAATTGTAAGTCTTGTGAGTCTATTATGTGTATTTTCAAGTCCAAGACAAAAACCCAAGATCAATTGAAGAAAATGAAGTTTCTGGAATCTCGATAACTCATTGATCGATTGAGACAAGCTTGATAGCAATCAATAGATAGAGAATTGGGAAATCAGTTTTTGCAATGATATATTTTATTTTAAGTCAACCATAAAAGAGTGGGTTTTGTAATCCTAATTAGAGAGCCTATATAAACGCCCATTAATTATGCATAACTTTTTATATTGTTGTAGAGATGGAAACCTTAAGGTATTTAGAGAGAAAATTCTAACCTCCACCTATTCAACCTTTGAGTTCAAAAGCAAATAGAGAACTATAATTCATGGTGTGGTTGTTGCCATAGTGCAAATCAAGTTTGAAGCTACAAAAGCCTACACATTGAAATTGTTGTGAAGAATCTTCAAGAGGATTCTTGAAGTTGCGAACAAGAAGTTCATGAGAAGGAATTTTAAATAGAAGAGTCCAATCAAGTTTGAGTTGCATGTAGTCACTTGAGTAAGTCAGTATTAGAGGTAGCAATTAGGAACATAGGTATGTTTCAATTGTAAGAACTTCAACTCTATTAGTGAATTTCTTCTTAGGATTTAGGAACCTCATAGTGGTTTTATTTTAGATAGTTGTCTTTGAGTTTTCACTTCATTGCCATATTATTGTGTTCATTGTTTGATGCTTAATTAGTGGTGTGTGTGTGTATATATATATTGTTGAGGAAAAGTGGTATATTTAATTTGTGGGGATTAACTTGGAAATCAATCTGAATTCATATTTAATTGATTAATTATGTTGTAAAATAAATCAAGGGGTCTAAGGGGGTGTTTGGTATTGTTATTTAAACAACATTTTTCAGTGTTTAAACATCATAACACGTATTTCCAACGTATTTTCACAACACTTTTTAACCTACACATATTTTCATAACACTTAAACAATGATACTAGAAATCTCTTACTAAATGGGCTATAAATTTCCCTAAAACCAAAGTAAGGTATTTATATTATGCTAAATTCTAAACTGATTACCCACTAATCTAAGGTTACAATATTGCAATAAAAGTCATGCTAAAAAAATATTGCAATGCCATGATTTTTTTTTTTTAACCTGTATTTCAAGTAAGATTAAGATTACTTTACTGTTTACTTATTGAGTTAGTTTATCTGCATGTAAATAGGATTAGATACAAGGAACATGGACAATATATTTAGTCATTGACTATAATTTTTTTTTTCAAATTAAAGTCCTTGAGCAGAATTGGACCCGGATATCTTAAACATTTTTTTTATTACACATAATTTTATTACTCAATTTTTTAGGTATAATTATATTTTTGCTCAACTTAATTTTGTGCAAAATAAATCAATGAAAATTAACTATACCAAAAGTATGCTTTTATGCGACAAGGCTCTATTCATCTGACCTATAGTTTCACGATTATCATTTTTATCCAATGGTGTGCAGTTCAATATAATATATGGCAATTGAGGGTAATAGACCCCTGTTCCAAACCCAGGTTTTACAATTTTCTTTTGTTAAGTGTGTTCCAACTTCCAAGCCAGGTTATCATAATAGATTGGCTTCCTTCTCATTTGTGAATATCCTATAAATTTGAATTGAAACAAAATTGCTTTCCTAATGGGACTCAGCAGTTGTGGACCTTGCTTTAAAATAAATTCTTCCGTGTTATTACAACGAAGTATTTTGTTCATACTAATTGATGAAAAATCATTTAAACAAAAAATAAAATAAAACTGATGATATATGTCAATGTGGCTGTGACGTCTTTAACTCTTATAAAGAAGTTTATATAAAAAAATAAAAAAAAAGGTGATTAAGTGGATGCAGCAATAAAGTGTTATTCCTAAGTAGTATTAGGATAATATATTAATAAGAGGCTAGGATGTCTTCAACTCTTTTTTGAGAATCAGGACGCGTCTTTAAGTGACTTCTAAAAAAGGTGATTAAGTGAATGCAGCAATAAAGTGTTATTCTTAAGTACTAGGATAATCTATTAATACAGCAATCTTCTTCTAAATATATATATATATATTATATATAAATATATATTAATTTGAGAATCGCTCAAGATTGACCACAAAGTTTGAAGCATCAATTCCATTTTCACAACGTCAAATCAGTTCTCTGTGAACAAATTCATATTCTCATTGAAAAGTTATAATGGAGAATATATATGTTCAGAGTGAAAATTCGTACTCATCTCTTTTCACTCACTTTTGACTCTACGAATTTTCTCTCTTTTTTCTCTTATAGTCTCCCATGGCTGGAATGGAGAGAAAATATAAATATAGAATAAACTTCTGCATTTATTATTTTAGAGATAATTAGAAACATATAGGTTAATATACTGTTAACTTTGTAGCTTGAACTCCTCCATCCTTAAACCTTAAGTACTTTACGCATGGAAAAGTTTCAATTAAACTATGTGACTTTTACTTATAATTATAGACATTGCCTATAATTATAGGTATTTTTTACTTTCTATTTTTAAAAATATTGGATAATTAGAAGATTTTGTCGACTCACCCCATTGGAGTTGTACTTGTACATATCAAATGACGTAAAGATTTTTGTTAAGATTATATATATGCGTGTATGAGTGTGTGTATTTTGGAACTGCATTAATTGAATAAAAGAGTCAACAAAAATGCAATAAGCCTTACAAGCTTCCAAGGTGACTTTTGGAGCTTCATGCTTATTACAATAAAAGTGACTTTTGAGCCCAACAACAACTTTTGCAGCAAAGAGGGTTGCGGAATTTAAACTTCTTCTAAATCAACTGAACCTATCCTGAAAAAAGATTTAGTAAGTTCAAGGTTATTACAAATAATATATAGTATTAACAGACCAGTCAAGTTGTTCACCATTAACATTAAGATTGTCAACTCAAGTTTTATCCTCACTTTCTAGAACAACTTGCAACCAACTCTCCCTAGTAGCAACTTGTAAGGGCTTAGAGAAAGGTCGTTGCCTTGGCCTACAAAGGGGATCACATCTCATGCTAGCCCAAAATTTGAGCACTTCACTAGAACTGTCTCTTGCCGCCACCACTGCATCCACATTGAGTTTGACCATGCCTATTGGTGGGGATTGCCATGACTTTGTTTCTTCAACTTTATAAAAAACCTTAGTCTCCTCATTAGCAATAACCCAGGCATATTGTTGACCCTATTTTCTATGTTGTTAGTGATGGCCATAATATTCACCTACTCGCTATTATGCACACACAGTACACACTAGTTCCTCAAACTCCAAATTGAGTCCAAAGTGAAGGCCATATGTAGAGAGCACATGGAAGCTTCCTCCCTATGAAGATAAGCATCTGAGTGTGTAAAAGGATCTAGCACCAAATTAATAATGTCTTCATTTGAAATTATTAGGCAATGGTCAGATCTCATGCCCCACTTTCCAGCAAACCAAATGACTTTGGCAACATGACTTTTAAAGAACAAAAGGGCATAAGAATCAATTATAGAATCTCAATATAAATGAAATTCCTAGATTTATGAGATGCAAAAATAAAGAAAAATATACGCTAAAGAAAACAAACACATAAGACAATATTTACATGGTTTGACAATTTGCCTAAGTCCACGAAGTTGCAGAAATTTCATCATTCTCAAAGAAAAAATATAAGATGCAGTTATACAATTTTCTCTCTAAAAAACAACATAAAACCATAATCTCTAAAATAACAGTTATTCTATATATCTTGTGCACATGATTTACAATGAACAAAGCCTATTAGCCCAAGCCTCCACTCTATGGACTAATCCTAAAAAACTCTCTCATTAAAAACTATAAAAATATTATTTCGGGTTGGGTAATAATCTGGATAAAACACAACTAGGCTTCACAAAGCCCAACATCTCAAAGAGCACAACTTAGACCATCAAGGCCAATTCTTTTTGGAGGATTTCTATAGTAGGCAAGGAGTTGGAATTTATCCTCCAAAGCAGCGTTTTTATTATTTGAGGAGGTTTGATCTTCCAAAGTCTTTGCCAAGGTACATTAGTATTCGAGGAGGCCGTTAGATACTCTTGAGAGATTCTAATATAGGCATAATTGACAGATAAGATACCCCATGTGTTCTTCGTATTAAATACCTTACCCATTTCGTTTTTACAAAAACTACATATATAGGTGTCATGTACACCTACGAAGCTAGTGGTGAAAAAGCTAATTATTGAAATGGAAAATCTTTTAATACATTTGTTATTGTATATTCCTTACACACATTCTTTTAAAATAGTGCTTTTAAGGCACAATCTAAATCCATATAATAAGTAGTGCATGATAATCATTGCTCTTAAAATGAGTTTCAATAAAAGTAACGATTAAAAGACGTTTTGAAGACGAAATGAAACTGATGTTAAATTAAAAAAAAAAAGAAAAAAAAAAGCATATTTAAGCCAAAAGAAAATTTGATTAGTTTCAACCATGGTTTTAAAAACCAAACCAAACTGGCCAGTCTGACCGGTTGAACCGAGAATTGGCCATAGTTCGGTTTGGAAAAACCCCCCAAAATCGGTCAAAATTGGCTAAAACCGGGTAGAATTGGGAACCGAAGGTAAATATGGTTTTGCCCCTGGTCTGGTTTCAACCAATAAGAGCGTCACTCAACATTTTCGCTTGCTAGTAAGGTGTTATAGGGATGGCAATTTTTGCCCAGCCCGGCCTGGCCCGACCCTAATGGGCCGGGTTTTACCCGGTTCGATTATGAATAGGGTCGGGCATGGGTTTTAAAAAAAAAAACCAAACCGGGTCCGGATTTTATTAAAAAAATTCGAAACCCGGCCTAGATATAACCTGATTACCCTGAAATTACAAAAAACCCCCTATATATATATAGCTATAACTAACCCTAAGTCCCTCATTTGTTCAACAGCAGCTCACACCTCACTCCCTCATTTCAGCTCACGCAATCACCCTCACTACCTCACAAAAGCACACAGAAACTTTCATCAAATTGTATCAAATTTATTGACCCAACCTCATCTTCTTGACGGTTAAATCTAGAATTGGAAACCCTATCTTCAATTGGCGGAGAGGACACGAACAAGTCCTTTAACTTATGTCGAACCCTAACCTCTTTGCTACTGTTCTTATTGTTGTTGTTCTTGTTTTTTCACGATGTGGGATTGGGATCGGCATCCATCTCCGACGGTGAGTCATTTCGGCAAGAGAATCGTCGGTCCGTGTGGTTAAGGAGCATTCAGAGAGTCTTGCGACAACAGAGATGGATGACTGGACTCGCCGACGGGCTTCGAGTGAGGCTTTCGGCAACTACTGCGCATTGAGTTGCAAGGAGCTTGAATTTCTGCAGGGCATCCATTTTTATAAACAGAAAAAATTGTGGGTGTAGTAGAGTAGCAGTAGTTGCTTGTGAAGGAGAGAAAATAGAAAGCAAAATCTAAGTAGGGAATATGATTGTCGTTGGATTTGGATTCCATTTTCATTGCACTTTACTCTTTTTGTTTATCTAGGCTTGAATTAGAATATACACGCTTGAATGTAGCCAAAAATAAATTTGGGCTTCAATTCTTTTTTTTTTTTGGTTGGGCCACGATTTGGGCTGCGAATGGGCCCAAATCTGGGAGGGCTTAACGTGGCTCGCGGGGCCCGGTTAGGGTGGGTCTGGGCTCCAAAAAAAAAACCTGCTTAGTAAATGGGCCGGGTCCAGGCTGCGGGTCGGGTTCAGATATGGAAAAACCCAGCCCGAACCCGACCCGTTGCCATTCCTAAGGTGTTACTTTTGTTGCACCCATCGGCTATTGCCTCTTGAATCTTGATCATACTATTATTATTATTATTACAGTTTGATTACTATTATCTAGTAGGGATGGAGCTTGAACTTAGAGTTAGGAGAGCGGCTTTGTTGTTGGCTGTGTGCAGTGACTTCGGCCTCTGACTTTGTTGCTACTTAGTCGCTTAACTGCTAGTTGTTTAACATTTTTTAAAGGGTTAGATTATTTGTTTTAGGTAAAATTGGTTGACTAGACTTAATTTTTTTTTTTTTTTTAAGTTTTACTATTGGTAATTTTTGTTGTTGTACTGACTTTTATGGGCTTGTATATGAGTGTTTGGATTGCACTGAACGTCTGCGTTTGTGAGTTTTGTTGAAAAAATGTGAGTCCCATAGCACTGTTCACGAACCCAGAAAAGTCATCCAAACACAGATTTCAATATAAATTTGAGTCTCACGCACTATTCACACATTTAAAAATTATTTTACTATAGTGTTTTCAGTTTTCAGTTTTCAGCAATAAGCGGTATTCAAACAGACCCATATTTTTTTTTTAAGATTTTAGATTTATAAATATTTTTAATGGTCTTTAAAATGAGGAAAATATTTGAACTGCAAACTTTTTTACAAATTGCTAATAATGTAAGTGATGGGCCAAAATGCGAACCAATAAGAATTTACTACCTTAAGATTGTAAAAATATTATAGAAAAATTTGTGATTATAACATTACTTTTAAAAGAATCAATAATATTTTTAAGAGAGTAAAAGTGTAATTTTTAAAATAAAATTACTAAAATTAGTACCTATATATATATAATAATATTTAATAAATAAATAAATAATTGAGTGGCCATTGCCCCCAAGTCCAGTCCATGACTAGTCAAAATCATGGATCTTTTAATAGGTCTAGACGTTCACGAGGCTTTGTGATCACGTGAACAACTTCCTTTGTGGTGGATCAAGCAAAACTCTTATCCTCAACACTTAGCGTGGCAGTAAAGAAGCTGCATCAGATCATCAGAGGAGTAGAGGACTGAGAGAGCTCGATCTAGTGGAATTACAACTGAAGTACAATGAGATATCGAAGTTGGAATCTCACGACTAATTAAAGTTGTTCGCACTTATGTTAATCACGTACTGACAACATTGATAAATCGAAGATGTCATTAGGAATCTCACTGTGAAATCTGTTCATGTCTAGTAATAAAATTTTCCAACTTTTCAGATTTCCAATATGGTTGAAGAGATTTTTCCTATGACTTTATTGTTGGATTAGCGTGAGACTTACAACTGAGTCCCCTGAGATATTGGAGCGTGCTTGCTAGAGAAGTCGTTATTGCTGACATCGATCATTTCCCCATGACCAAGTTAAACATCCCAATTGGAATCGTCTGGTTGAGTAAGTTCTTCTGGATTTGGACTTTCATTGGTGACTTACAATCACCAAGCCAGGGGTGGCTCAACCATTAGGGCGCTTAAGGATCTCAAATAGAAGAAGTCACCCTAAAATATAATATGTTATATCTATTTGTTTTATAATATTGCATAAAAGTAATATTGTAATAAAAAAGTAAGACCTTTCACTTGAATTTTTTTCAAGATATCTGTTAGGTTCTAAAAACTTAGGATTTTATGTATTTAGAACTCTAATGTGTATTGTTGGCAAATCATGATTAAAATAGGTTGTTAGTCTTGTTTAGACTTGCTCAAAGTGTGGGCATTTTATGTAAAATTGGAATCGAGTGGCTGCAGAAGTATTAGTGACTTTCGGCCTGGCTCGATCGATCGAATCTCGGCCAGAACGTTTTTCTGCAGAATTTTCCAACTTAGCCCAAGCCCATTAAGGATTAGGGTTTCAGATCTACTTCTTCCACTATATAAAGGAAACCTTAGCCACATTTTTAGAGTAGCTCTGGATGCTTTTGTTGCTCATATTTGCGGTTTGTGTGAATCTGTTGTGAGATCCTTGAGGAGCTTTCCTTCACATAAACTTAGGGTTTTCAAGGTAGAGATATTATCAGAACCTTGATGATTAACTCAGTTGCTGCCATTGGAGCTTAAAGAAACACAAGCAGGAGTGCTTGTACTTGATTGGAGAATCCAAGAAAGAAGAAGTCTGTGGATTCGGAGTTTGCACGTGTTCGTGTCAATAAGTTCTACTGGTGGGTAGCATTAGGAAGTCAAGCGTGGGTGCTTGTAAGTCCTTTTGTATGAACTTCAATTCTTTCATATAGTGGATTCAAGTTTACCTTGAGGATAGCGAGGTTAAATCCAACCCAGGTTTTTTACCGATTTGGTTTTCCTGGCTGATCATATCTTTGTGTTCTTTATATTTCTGTTGCTTTATATCTTGATATGATTATTTGATTGTGTTAACCTAGATTTGCATAATTTGACTAAGTTAATCATTTGGCTAAATAAACTAGGTTAATCCAATTGTTGTTTTAAGGGGTCAAAAACCTAACAAGTGGTATCAGAGCAGGTAGCTCTTTTGTTTTAGATCTTTTGATCTAAGAGCTGATCCTTGACCCCTGTTGTCATGGATAATTTGAAGTGTCTTTCTGATCATGTTTCTGCTCATGCTTCTTTTGATTTTATTGATGTCTATGAAACTCTTTGTAAGGAATTATCTAAATCTTTGAAAATTTCTAAGAAATTTAAAGAAGAGTTAAAATTGGCTAATCTTGAAAAAGAGGAATTGATTGTTAGATTAGATGATTCTAATAAAAAGAATGAATTTTTGAGAAATTAAATCTCCTCTCAAGATGAGAAGATGAAAAGCTTTGAACAAGAGTTAGCTGAATCTAAAACTAAAATTGAAAATTTGACTAGTATCAAGTCTGTTGTTGATAACAGAAGTGTTTCTGTTTCTCTTAAGCCTAAAACTGAGAAAGTTTATATTCCTCATTTCAAGAGGAATAATTAGGAAAAGACTTATTTTGCTAGGTTAGACAAAAGTAAAAGTTTTGATGTAGACGCTGAAATTTCTAAACTTAAGTCTAAACCTACTGTTAGAGAGCATGATAAATATGTTTTTGTGCCTACCTGTCACCTTTGTGGTGTTGTTGGTCATATTAGAAAAAACTGTTCTTTGTTGAGGCAAAAACCAAAATCTGAGACTAGATTTGCTGTTAGGAATACTGATATTCCTAAATTTGTTCCTGTTTGCCACTTTTGTGGTGTCTGTGGTCACATTCGTTATAATTGTCATAAATTGAAATTTAAGCATTATGTATTTCAATCTAGGATATGTGATGATATTTCTCCTGCCATAAGTCCAAATAAATTATTTCATATGCTTTTGAAAAATTTAAGCTTGTTGGCTTGTGAAAGGAATTTGCAGGATTTTAGTCTTTCTCAAAAGATTGGTGTAATCTCTCAAATACACTTTGCTTCTCATGGTTTTTCACCTACAAAACCAAAGACTCGTGCTATATGGGTGAGAAAAGAATCTCCAATGTGAGTGTTGCTGACTTGTCCTTGATTTAATTCTTTCAATTATTTGTGGACATGTTTTGTTTCTGTTTTTGGTTGTTTTTGAAAAATTTTCAAAAAGACAAAAATATTTTATTTTGTGTCTAGTTTTATTTTTCTTGAGGATTACATGAATTATGATATCTCTCTCTTGATTAAGAACATGCTTGACATTGTGGAGAAACATGAATAGTGTGTATTATATAAGTGCTAAACTATTTCTGATTTTGTGTGAGTATGAACTAATTTGTACATGTACTCAAGGGTTAATTAAGAAATTGATATTTCTTATTTGGGTACCCTCTATAGCTTAGTTAAGCACTGTCATGCATTGCATTTGCATTGTTCATTTAGCATAATATGTGTTTTTTTTTGTTTTTGGTCATATAGTTTTTAAAACCAAAAAGATTTTTGTGTTTTGTATTTCACATCTTGGATTTATAATCAAGGATTGACCATATTATTTTTACATAACATGTTTATGTACCTTGTTTAGCTTTAATGAACTTATTTATTGCACTTTACTAGTTTGAACTTTGTAGTACATGTTGTGTGGGAAAAATGTTTATAGTTTTTGATCACTTTATCTTAATCTTGAAGTCACATGTTTTTTGACTGTCGAACTTGATCCTTTTGAGAAAGGCATAAATAACCATCTCACCACTGTTCACTAGCCAATCATAAACACCTTAGTGCATATCGTAAGATTCTGTGCTCGAGAAAGTGTAGCACATGCACAAAAAGAACATAAGGTGTAGCCTCGGTTTAAATGCTAAAATTGGTGTGTACATTATTGAGCTATAATAACTTTCAATCTGATGGAAATTTAGACCTCTTAAACAACCAGATTACGTAGCCTAGATTAATTAGCCAAGTTGTTACTTAGTCAAATTATGCGATTCTAGGTTAAAGCAATCAAATAATCATATCAAGAATAATAATGCAGCGGAAAATAAATGAACACAAGATATGATCACCCAGGAAACCACACGGTAAAAACCTGGGGAGGATTTGACCCACCGATCCTCAAGGCATAACAGAATTCACTATGAAAGAATTGAAGTTCTTACAAAAGGACTACAAGCTCCCCGCTCGACTTCCTAATGCTACCCACCAGTAGAACTTCCTGACACGACCACGCGCAGGCTCCGAATCCACGGACTACTTCTTTCTTGAATTCCTCAATCAGCTACAAGCTCCCCGCTTGCTTTTCTTTTAAGTTCCAATGGTTGCAACGGTAATGATCTTCAAGATGTTGAAATCATCTCTACCTTGAAAACCCTAAGTTTTATGTAAAGGAAAACTCCTTAAAGATCTCACAAGAGATTCACACAAAACAGCAATGTATGAGCAACAAAGCAATATGGACAACGCTCAAAAACGTGGCTAGGGTTTAGTTTATATACCTAGGGTAAAAACATAAAACCCTAAACGTTTAATGAAGTAGAGCTGAGTTGGAAATTCTGCAGAATAATCAACCTGTGCGATTTTCGATCGATCGAGTCTATTCTTCGATCGATCGAGCCAGGCCAAAAGTCCCAAGTACTTCTGCAGCCACTCGATTCCAACTTTACAATAATAAACCAACTTTGAGCAAGCCTAAACAAGACTAAATACAATGTTTTGATCATGGTTTGCCAACATTACAAATTAGAGTTCTAAATACATAAATTCCTAAGACCTTAGAACCTAACACAATCAAATAAAATTGGTATATACATTATCCTGGCTATTATTAATAAGTTTCTGATCAATTAAAATTGGTGTGTACATTATGAGGCAAATCAAGAAATTTACATGATTGCAAGCTTTTATTTTAGGAGATGTGAGAGTTATATGATGTAACTATTTAGGTGATAGTCTCTTTTAATTTTTATGTGATGAATTTTGTAGACTTTGTGATTGATTGCTATTCACATATCACCTCACATGTATCTCAAGCTTTTGTTAATTGCACACACTACACAAGTTACTCTTTGCTAAACTTGGTACATTATATTGTGTGTGATTTTGTTGTGGCCATCCAAGATTAAAAGTTCTTTGATATTAATGCAAAATGTATTTAAAGTTTGAAAAATTGAAAATTCTAGGACTTGTAATTGATCCGAATTGGGGATTTGTTCAAATTGGGTTCAATTGATGCAATTGGCTTGTTGAATTGATGTAATTGGTCATTATATTGTGTATTCTAACTTGTGTGATGATCAATTGGTCAAATTTTTCCTAAAAACTTAACAAGTGGTTTTAAATTTTTGGAGTTTTATTAGAAACTCTATGCTCAAGCCAATTTTGTGAATTTAACTTATATTGAACTTAGTTTCACTGCATTAGAGCATGCATCATGACATATTTTTTCATGCATCATTTGTGTTTAGGATTCACATGCATTACATTGATTTTTGTATCCATCTTGCAATTTTGCAGTCATATCTCTCATTGTTTTCACACATAGCATGCATACACTTTGCTAAATTGGGTACTTAACTTGATTTAAAAATTGATTGATTAATTTTTGAGTTTTGTACATTCTAGTATATGCTATTTCTTATGTGTGAACTGCAAAAAATATTTTTCTTAAGAGATATGATGGATAATTAATATGCAAATATTTTCTCTACTCATGCAACTGTTTATAGGTCACATATTGCCATGTTTGCATTTTATTGAAAGAGAGAATATTTTTTCTTCATGTGTATCCTCAACTTAGTTTTTTTTTTTTAAATTTGGTTTGTGTGTTTTTATTTTCCCCACCTCCTAAAGTTTCCCCAAAACTTTTTTTTTTCAAAAACTTGTTTTGTTTTTCCTATTTTTATAGGGTTTTTTTTTTAAACCTTTGTTATTTATATGAGGAGTTGTCTCTATTTTCTATAGAGTTTAAGTGGTTTGTATCCCCTTGATTCTCTATTTTCTCTTATCATTTATTGCGTATGGTGACTGTTTACTCTTTGTATGAGTTATCTTTGTCAATACGTGACAAAAAGGGGGAGAAATTATTGATTTATGAGAATCATGTTTGTCTTGTTTAGGGGGAGTTGAAATTATTTTTGAAATGGGAGAATATAAATAAAAACTTTTTGTTATATCTAACTTAGGGGGAGAGTTAGTTTACTTATGTTTTTATTTCTGTTTCTTGTTCACCGCTCCTTGATTTATATTTATGAGTTATTCATGATATATGTCTTTGTTTTGTGTTTTGTGAAGTCAAGAATTTATTTGTTAATTTACTGTTTTTCTATCACACATGCGTTTATGCGTTTTGTTTAGTGTTTCAGGAATATACAGGTTGATTCAATTGAGCTGCTGTTTACACTTGCAACTGATGGATAGTAGTTAGGATTGAATTTGTGTTATGAGCATTATTTTTGTAAAGGGCTTTTATTTGTAAATTTTGAGCTTTTATTTGTAAATTTTGAGCTTTTAATTTGTGTTTTGTCACGGATTGCCAAAGGGGAAGTTTGTTAGTTCTAAAGACTTAGGATTTTATGTATTTAGAACTCTAATGTGTATTGTTGGCAAACCATGATCAAAACAAGTTGTTAGTCTTGTTTAGACTTGCTCAAAGTGTGGGCGTTTTATGTAAAGTTGGAATCGAGTGGCTGCAGAAGTATTAGTGACTTTCGGCCTGGCTCGATCGATCGAATCTCGGCCAGAACGTTTTTCTGCAGAATTTTCCAACTTAGCCCAAGCCCATTATGGATTAGGGTTTCAGATCTACTTCTCCTACTATATAAAGGAAACCCTAGCCACGTTTTTACAGTAGTTCTGGATGCTCTTGTTGCTCATATTTGCGGTTTGTGTGAATCTCTTGTGAGATTCTTGAGGAGCTTTCCTTCACATAAACTTAGGGTTTTCAAGGTAGAGATATTATCAAAACCTTGATGATCAACTCAGTTACTACTATTGGAGTTTAAAGAAACACAAGCAGGAGTGCTTGTACTTGATTGGAGAATCCAAGAAAGAAGAAGTCCGTGGATTCGGAGCTTGCACATGATTGTGTCAGTAAGTTATACTGGTGGGTAGCATTAGGAAGTCGAGCGTAGGTACTTGTAAGTCTTTTTGTATGAATTTTGATTCTTTCATATAGTGGATTCAAGTTTACCTTGAGGATAGCTAGGTTAAATCCTACTCAGGTTTTTTACCGGTTTGGTTTTTCTGAGTGATCATATCTTTGTGTTCTTTATATTTCCGCTGCTTTATATCTTGATATGATTATTTGATTGTGTTAACCTAGATTTGCATAATTTGACTAAGTTAATGACTTGGCTAAATAAACTAGGTTAATCCAATTGTTATTTTAAGGGGTCTAAAACCTAACAATATCTTCTATTAGTGGACGGAATGCCATGTCTATCTATTTTACGATGTAAAAAAATTTAATTAATGACAGTCCGAATCCAGAAGAACTTACTCAATGAATACTTCGGGTTCTTCTGGTTGAATTTTTTTCTGGATCTTGCCGATAAGTGAGTTGCCATTCAAGCCCAAGAACTCAAGGCTCTGAATCTCGGAGTAACTATCTGGAATCGGACCAGAAAAATAGTTCCCGCCAAGACAAAGATGCTTGAGATTTTTCAAGTTCACGAGCTCAGTAGGAAGGGGGCCGGAAAAATTGTTTTTGTAAGTGTCAAGAATCTCAAGCTCTGTCATTCCCAGGGTTATTTCTCCAGTAAAGTTTCCGTAGAAAACGTTATTGGAGACATTGAGGACCTTGAGTGGCGTGAGGTTTGCCATCTCCATAGGAAGCATCCCCGTGAGATTGTCTGCAGCGAGTGTTAAATTGACCAACTTGTTCAATAGCCCAATCTCCGGCGGAATGAAACCGAAGAGACACGTTCAAAGAAATGGCTCGTGGATCATGGTCACAGGAGACTCCGGAGAAGGAACAATGGGCTGTTGGAGACAAAGAGTGTTTCCAGTCCTCCAGGCCCGAGCCTTTGGGTCCCATCACAGAGGACTTGAGCTTCAACAGTACTTCTTAGTCACTACTGTGCGTTGTAGAGCATGCTGAGAAAAGAAAGAGAAAAAAAGTAACTTCTCTTGCGTTGAATATCCACTCCGAAATGTACAGTCTCTTGCTCGAGACCTATATGAAGGACTCGGCCGAGAAGAACCGGCTATTCCACGCAATGGTACCGTTCCTTGCGTGGCTAAGAAGGCCGAGTGGGTCCTGCGGTGGATTGACGGTGGAGAATCGTTCGCGGAGAGGCTCATCGCCTTCGTTTGCGTTGAAGGCATTTTCTTCTCCGGTAGCTTCTGCGCGATATTTTGGCTAAAAAAGCGCGGGTTAATGCCCGGGTTAACCTTCTCCAACGAGTTGATCTCGCGAGACGAAGGTCTCCACTGCGATTTCGACCCATTTGATTGGATGGAGCTGATTTCGTTGCAAGGAAAGACCAATTTCTTTGCAAAGAAATCAGCTCCATCCAATCAAATGAAGATTCAAGATCAATTGAAGAAAAATGAAGTTTCTATAATCTCGACTCCTCCTTGGACCTTGATTGATCAAGACAGGCTTGGTATCAGTCGATCGATTGAGAATCAAGAAATTAGTCTTTCCTAATATGCATTTTATTTAAGTTGGTTGTAAAAGTGAGTTTTTGTAATACTCATTAGAGAGGCACATAAAGGCCCGTTATGTGTGGCTTCTTATATGGTTATAGGGGCAGAAACTATAAGATATTCAGAGTGAAAATTCTAGCCTCCACCTAATCAATCTCTGAGTTCAGAAACAAATAGAGAACCATCATCCACAGTGTTGCGGTTGTCATAGTGCAGATCAAGATTAAAGCCATGGAGCCTACACATTGAAGTTGTTGTGAAGGATCTTAAAAAATGTTCTTGAAGTCACAAGCAAGAAGTTTGTGAGAAAATTTAGAATAAAGGAGTTCAAGTGAGTTGGAGTTGCACATGGTCATGTGAGTAAGTCACTCTTAGAGGTAGCAATTAAAAATATGGTTTTTTTTGCTAAGAAACATGGGTATGTTTCAATTGCTAGAACTTCAATTCTATTATTGAATTTCTTTTTGAGGTTTCAAAGTGGTTTTTCTCTCGATCTGATAGTTGTCCTTGAGTTTCCTACTTCATCACTATATTGCTATGTTTATTGATATATTTAATTTTATAGGAATTAAGCTAGAATTCAATTTGAATTCATAACTAGTTTTTTTTTTTCTCTGAGTAAACAGTAATATTTATTAGAACACACATGAAAATAATAATATTTGATGTTTAAATCGGGTTTATAATATATTACATAAGCAGAGTACAACTACAAAAAGACGTAACATTTGTAATTATAAATTGGGGTTACAAACAGCATTCATAACTAATTAATTGAACAAGCTGATAACTTTTATTGTGAAATAAACCAAGGGTCTAAATTTTCCTAACTTAAACTATCTACACACGAACCTAAGATTACAATAAAAGTAGTGTTATGAATTTTATTTTTTTTTAATTGTACACCAAGTGTGCGTTTGGCATGGCTTAATTTTACCAACTTATTTTACTATTCAGCTTATTTTTGCTACTATTTATGGGTCCCATTGCATTTTTTGATACTATTCATGGTCTCACTGTATTATTTCAACTAACTTTTACCTTTATTTACAATATTTTCAGCAAAAAATTTTCAGTTTCAGCAAAATAAATGGATTCTAAACAGACCCCAAGTAAGATTGAATCACTTTACTATTTACTTGTTGGATTAGTTCGCTTGCACTCTTACTAGGATTAAATTTTTTATCCATGTGGCTAGGACGTCTTTAACTCTTCTAGAAAAGAAGGTGATTAAGTGGATGCAGCAATAAAGTGTTATTCCTAAGTAGTATTAGGATAATATATTAATAAGTGGCTAGGATTAAGTGAATGCAACAATAAAGTGTTATTCTTAAGTACTAGGATAATCTATTAATACAGCAATCTTCTTCTAAATATATATATATATATATATATATATATATATATTAATTTGAGAATCGCTCAAGATTGACCACAAAGTCTGAAGCATCAATTCCATTTTCACAACGTCAAATCAGTTCTTTGGGAACAAATTCATATTCTTATTGAAAAGTTATAATGGAGAATATATATAAGTTCAGAGTGAAAATTCGTACTCATCTCTTTTCACTGACTTTTGACTCGATGAATTTTCTCTCTTGGAATAGAGAGAAAATATAAATTTAGAATAAACTTATGCATGTATTTTTTAGAGATAATTAGAAACATATATGTTAATATACTGTTAATTCTATAACTTGAACCCCTCCATCCTTAAACCCTCAAGTACTTCATGTATGAGAAAGTATTAATTAAACTATAAGGCTTTTGTTTATAATTATAGACATTGCTTATAATTATAGGTTTTTTTTACCACATATCAAATGACCTAAAGATATTTGTTAAGATTATATATATGCGTGTATGAGTGTGTGTATTTTGGAACTGCATTAATTGAATAAAAGAGTCAACAAAAATGCAGTAAGCCTTACATGCAAGCTTCTAAGGTGACTTTTGGAGCTTCATGCTTATAACAATATAAGTGACTTTTGAGCCCAACAACAACTTTTGCAGCAAAGAAGGTTGCCGAATTAAACTTCTTCTAAATCGACTGAACCAACCCTGAAAAATGATTTAGTAAGTTCAAGGTTATTACAAATAATATATAGTATTAATAGACCAGTCAAGTTGTTCACCATTAAGGCATTAACTTTAAGATTGTCAACTCAAGTCTTATCCTCACCTTAGAACAACTTGCAACCAACTCTCACTAGTAGCAACTTGTAAGGGCTTAGAGAAAGGTCGTTGCCTTGGCCTACAAAGGAGAGCACATCTCAAGCTAGCCCAAAATTTGAGCACTTAACAAGGACTGTCTCTTGCCACCACTGCTAGGGTAGTTAAGTCATTTGTGATAACTACATCCACATTGAGTTTGACCATGCCTATAGGTGGGGATTGCCATGACTTAGTTTCTTCAACTCTATTAAATACCTTAGTCTCCTCATTAGCAATAACCCAGGCATATTGTTGACCCTATTTTTTATGTTGTTAGTGATGGCAATAATATTCACCTACTCGCTATTATGCACACACTAGTTCCTCAAACTCCAAAAAACGCCACTATAGGCAGTGTTTTTTGTAGTGAAAGTGAAGGCCATATGTAGAGAGTACATGGAAGCTTCCTCCCTATGAAGATGAGCATCTAAGTGTGTAAAAGGATCTAGCACCAAATTAATAGTCTTCATTTGAAATTATTGGGCAATGGTCGGATCTCATGTCCCACTTGCCATCAAACCAAATGACTTTGGCAACAGGACTTTTAAAGAACAAAAGGGCACAAGACTCAATTATAGAAGCTCAAAGAGCACAACTTGGACCATCAATGCCAATTCTTTTTGCAGGATTTCTCTAGTAGGTAAGGAGTTGGAATTTATCCACCAAAGCAGCGTTTTTATTATTTCATTTTCAGGAGCTTTGATCGATCTTCCAAAGTCTTTGCCAAGGTACATTAGTATTCGAGGAGGCCGTTAGACACTCTTGAGAGATTCTAATATTGGCATAATTGACAGATAAGATACCCTATGTGTTCTTCGTATTAAATACCTTACCCATTTCATTTTTACAAAAACTACATATATAAGCGTCATGTACACCTACGAAGCTACTAAATGGTGGGATGATTAGTCTATACATTAAAAAAAAATGTCAGAATTGTTTGGTAGTTAGGCGGTGAATTATTGAAATGGAAAATTTATTATACATTTGTTATTGTATATTCTGTACACGCTATTCTTTTAAAATAATGTTTTTAAGACACAATTTCAATCCATATGACAATGTATATATGATAATTATAAGTGTGTAATAAATAATGCATGATAATCATTACTCTTAAAATGAGTTTCAATAAAAGTAATGACTAAAAGCCGTTTTGAAGACGAAATGAAACTGATGTTAAAAATTTAAATTAAAAAAAAAAAGCATATTTAAGCCAAAAGAAAATTTGATCAGTTTCAACCATGGTTTTCAAATCTAGACTAAACTGACCAGTCCAATTGGTTAAACCGGAAATTGGCCACAATTCGGTTTGGAAAAACCCTCCAAAACTGGTAAAAAACCGGGTTGAGCGGAACCAGAGGCAAATCTGGTTTTGCCCCCAGTCCGGTTTCAACCAACAAAAATCTCACCGTGAAATCTGTTCATGTCTAGTAATAAAATTTCCCAACTTTTCAGATTTCCAATATGGTTGAAGAGATTTTTCCTATGACTTTATTGTTGGATTAGCGTGAGACTTACAACTGAGTCCCCTGAGATATTGGGGCGTGCTTGCTAGAGAAGTTGTTATTGCTGACATCGATCATTTCCCAATGAGCAAGTTAAACATCCCAGTTGGAATCGTCTGGTTGAGTAAGTTCTTCTGGATTCGGGCTTTCATTGGTGACTTACAATCACCAAGCCAGGGGTGGCTCAACCATTAGGGCGCTTAAGGCTCTCAAATAGAAGATGTCATCATAAAATATAATATGTTGTATCTATTTGTCTTATAATATTGCACAAAAGTAATATTGTAATAAAAAAGTAAGATCTCTCACTTGGATTTTTTACAAGATGTCTTCTATTAGCGGACATAATGCCATGTCTATCTATTTTACGATGTAAAAAAATTTAATCAAGGCCCCAAAATTTAATAAGAAAAAATTATTATTAAAATATTATACTATTTTTGAATGTTTAGTATTATGGGTCATGCTAACGAGTGCTCTTAGGACACTCATTAATAATCCATTTTAGAAAAGTTTTGATACCACTTTTATAAGAAATGAAAAAAGTTATCAAATTATTAATTACTTTTTTTTTCATTTCCCATTAAAACTTTTTTTAAATGGATTATTAACCAGTACCCTAAGAGTACTCGTTAGCATTTTCCTAGTATTATATACGTTTTATTATGTCGCCGTAATTTTAATCTTCCTTTATCTCTTTATCAAAATTAAAATTAGAATTAATAGTTTTCTCAAAAAATTCATTACTGAAATCCATTGATCAATAAATGAAGTCCAACATTGCAAAGATAATGACCGTCTAAAATGGACAAAATTTAGCTACAAAATTGGTTGTAACTTAAAATTACAACCTTACTTAATATATTTTCATTGGAAGTTTTTTTATTTATTTTTATTTGAGAAACACACACACACACACATATATAGGAGAAGGGAGATGAGATAAGAGAATATACTCACACGCCAACAATTTTCATTGGAAGTAAATTTTGACAAATCCACCACTACAACAAAATGTATTTTTAGTGACGAAAAGTAGTGAGGAAATATTTTTCGTTACTAAAAATACAGCTTTAGTGACGAAATATGAATTTCGTCACTAATAATGAAAAAAATTATAACATTTAGTGACGAAAAAAATTTTTCGTCACTATTGTGATCTGAAAAATGGGCTCCAATGGAAGGAAACTTTGGTGCCAGTTTAATTAATCTATAGTGATGAAATATTTCGTCACTAAAAGTCTGATGAAATATTTCGTCACTAAAAGTTGAGATTTTTAGTGACGAAATATTTCGTCACTATAAGTATTACTATGGTTAGTATTAGTGATGAAAATCTTTTCGTCACTATAAGAAAGAATTAGTGACGAAAAATATTCGTCACTAAAAATAATAATAGTGTTGCACTTATATGTTTTTAGTGATGAAATCATAATTCGTCACTAAAAGTATGATTTAGTGATGAAATATGAATTTCGTCTCTAAAAATCTTAGCAAAGCCCGGCCTTTAGTGACGAAACTGGAATTCGTCACTAAAGACTTAAAAAGCCTAATTACAATGCCCAGAAAGCCATTTCAATACCCAAAGACTCAAAGAGCCATTTCAATACATGTTTCGGTCAAAAAAAAAGAAGAAGCAAAGAGCCATTTCATCCTTTTAAGCTCAGCTGAAAAAACCGTCGTCGATGAGCTGCCACCGTCGCCGTTGAGATGCCACTGTCGCCGATTAAGCTCAGCCGTCGCCGATGAAGTTCAAACCGTCATCGATTAACCTCAACGGCGACGCTTTAGCTCGCCGTTGCAACCCACACCGATACCTCAACGACGACGCTTCCAAATTGCATCGGCGACCCTTTGACTTCCCGGCGACCATTCGCATTCCTTCTTCCTGGAGACCGTTCGCCTTCCTTCGAATCGGCGACCCTTCGCCTTCCCGACGACCGTTCGAATTCCTTCGAATCGGCGACCCTTCGCCTTCCCGGCAACCGTTCGTCTCCTTCGAATTGTGACCCTTCGCATTCCTTCTTCCCGGCGACTGTTCGCCTCCTTCGAATCGGCGATCGTTCACCTTCGCCGATACCACCATCAACCGCTTTGGGGTTCAGGTTTAACCTCTCTTCCTTCTGCCTTCACAAAACAACATTGCAATTTTTTGTCTATCGGTTTTGAATTTTCTATTCTATAATTTGTTTGCGTTTGGGTTTATTGAATGGGATTTTGAAGAGAGTTGAAATTTTCATGGGTATTTTGTTTTGTTTTGTTTGGCTTTGGCTTTGGCCATGTGGTATTGGTAAGGCTGGGTTGCTTTAGTTTTGTTAAGGAATGGTTGGTGATTTCATGTTTTTCAAAGTTAAAAGGTTTGTCTAACTGAAATGCAAGCAATTAATTGTTCGATGAAATGCCTCTGTGAACTGTGTATTTTGATGCGTGAATTTTTTTACTGAGGTTTTGAGCAATTGTACACAGATTTTGAGTTCTGGTGCCACAGTGACAAGGTTAGTAAAGTTTGAACCTAAGTAGTGGGCTTTTTAAGTTTGAACCTAAGTATTATACTATGTGTGTCATGGTCACCTGACCCCCATGCCCAACCTGCTTTAAATCTAAAGAAACTGATTTTAATTGGATTGGTACTTATCTTTATAGTGATTTTCTATTACGTAATGGCTGATTAAATTGCTGAGGAGGTCTTCAAATAGATATATGTCTTGGAGCAATCGGGTTTGACTGGCTGTCACTACAGCTCTCTGGTTTTGGTTTGTTAGCATTATAGAATATAAGTAGACTCTTAAGCATGGTTTTAAAAACCGAACCGGTCATTGAACCGTTTTTTTTGTAATTTTCGGTTCAACCCCGGTTTTTGACCGATTTTTGGCCGGTTTTTTGGTTGTTGACCGGTTATTGACCCGTTTTGAGGCTTTTAACCGGACCGGATTGGCCCCCGGTTCCTGGTTGAATCGGTCGAACCGGCCGGTCCGATCCGATTTTTAAAACAGTGCTCTTAAGTGTAGAGTTTTGTTTTGCTTTTTAAATAAGTACCAATAGTTAGGATACGTCTTTAGAAGCTAATATGCCATTTAATTTTGATTTCTTAAGAATTTAGGAATTTAATGCCCCACTAGCTAAGATCGGACTTTAGGTCATTGTCATCAACAACTAGACCAAATTTATGATTCTTCTCTACTAATAACTGATGCGTGATAAGATGGATGCCATATATTTTGTTGACCTACAACTTATATGAAGGGGTTCTTGTAGTTTTCTTGTTCTAACTCATGGTTGCAACAAGGATTTAGTTTTCACCTGACCCCCACGCCCAACCTGCTTTATAGTGGGCTTTTGTTGTTGCCGGTTTTTTTTTTTTTTTTTTTTTGTTTGTATGCGGGCTAAAGCTAACTAAAAGTTATCTTTCTTTTATCTCTAGCTCTATTTCTTTTTTGTGGCTGAAGAAATTGTGAGGAACAAGGTGAAGAACACAAGTTAACTTTGGATTTTTTCTAAAAGTTGTAAACTTAGCTTGAGCAAAGTAAGTAAATTCTAATTAAAAACTTATAAAACTCTATATATACTTGTGATATTGGAAATTGGTTTTGTGGTGGGTTGTTGTGTTGGAGCAAGCGGGTGGCTTGCATGGTGTTATAAGATGGTTTAATTACATATTGGGAGTGTTTTTCATTTTTTGCAAATGTGAATGAACCTTGTTAATTAGATGTAATGAATAGTATTTTATTTGATTTCAATACTTGTAAGCATTATAATTGTGGTGTTTGTGATTGGTTTTGTGGTGGGTTGTTGTGTTGGAGCAAGTGGGTGGCTTGTATGGTGTTATAAGATGGTTTAAATACATATTGGGAGTGTTTTTCAATTCTTGCAAATGTAAATGAGTATTGTTGATTAGATGTGATGAATAATATTTTATTTGATTTAAAAACTTATAAAACTCTATATATACTTGTAATATTGGAAATTGGGTTTGTGGTGGGTTGTTGTGTTGAAGCAAGTGGGTGGCTTGTATGGTGTTATAAGGTAGTTTAAATACATATTGTGAGTGTTTTTCAATTCTTGCAAATGTGAATGAGTATTGTTGATTTGATGTGATGAATAGTATTTTATTTGATTTAAATACTTGTAAAACTTCATATTTGTAATGTTGGAAATTGATTTTATGGTGGGTTGTTGTGTTGGAGCAAGCGGGTGGCTTGCATGGTGTTATAAGCCACCCGCAAATGAATGCTACACTTAAGCAGTGGACTGAACTCATTGATGGGAGATGGACCAATGAGGATTGGCTGGTAAATTATTTATGCGTATATTATTATTATTATCCAATGTTTACTATATCATGTTGTCAACTGATTAGATTAATATTTAGATGAAGTAAATGTATACTGTTTTATTCATGATCTAATAAATATCTTGAATGTTATTTGTTAGAAAAAATCAAGAAAGAACTCTGAAAATAGGAATAAAACTAAAGGCAAACATAGATGCGGGACAAAGGCACTTGCTGTTAGGGTTGATGAGGAGGTGCGTATTTTTTCATTTTCTTAAACCTTAGTATATTGCATGTTGTGCTTAATTAAGTATATCTATCTAACACTTGAATGTTAATTAATTAGACAAATAATAATGATAAGTATATGTATGTGTATCATTCCATCCCTATCATGTTTGTAAAGTTATAACATATATAGTATTCATGTTGTGATTGTTTGTTTCTTTCTCTCTGTTAAATGATAGGAAAATATTCTCAAAGTGCAAGCGGATCATTGTCAAGATCCTAATGCAATTCCTCTTACACAAGAGGAGGTCTCAAACTTGGTGTTTAAGAAGAAGTCCGGTATTGTAAAAGGACTTGACATAAGACCTTCTTCTTCTCTAGTAACCACCGCCTCCTCTAATTCATCGGTGGAGTACATCCAACGGTTAGAAAATGAGATAATTGAGCTCAAAGAGGCAAGAGCTAGAGATCAAGAGGAGCAAGCTAAGGACCAAGATGCAGGAACTAAGCAAGATGAGGTCCAAAAGAATATTATTAACTTTTTGAGGAGCAAGGGTTATGATGATGCTCTTACTTATGGGGGTGGTTCAACTTCAAGTTAAAACACTTTTTGGTTAGTACTTTATTTGCTTTCTACAATTTATACATTAGGAGTTGTGATTTTAATTTATTGGTGTGGTTACTTTTAATGCATTGTTAGAAATGTTTCTTATAACATAGTTAATGTTTTTACTTTACGATTTTAACAAAGCATTGTTTTTATATTTGTGCAGATTTCTTATTGGTGGTTCTTAGGGGATTTACTTTTGTCATTACTTGAAGACATACGAGGACATCTTCCGTTAGTTCTAAAATTGGGTTTAGGTAGAGTTATCATGTATTGCAAACAATTATTGTATGGAAGAAGTTTGAATTAGATACTTATTTTATTTTTTACTTGTGAAATGTATGGATCTTTTTTTATAAATGTGTTGTTGAAATAAATGTGTTATTCAAATGTGAGGTTTTAATAATATAATGACAGGTTACAGGTTAATATTAAAGTCATGAAAAAATAAAAACAGAAAATAAGTTTTAGCGACGAATTTTTTCGTCATAAATATAGCAACAAAAAATTGTTTTAGTGATGAAAATTTCATCACTAAATATAGCAAAATTTTGTAAGAAATGGTTTTAGTGACGAAAATTTTTGTCACTATATGTGCCTGGATTTTCTTAAAAATAGTTTTAGTGACGAATTTTTTCGTCACTATATGTACCCGAACATAGTTTTAGTGACGACATTATTCGTCACTAAATATGATTTAGTAAACTAAAGTGTTTTTAGTGAGGAAAACATTTAGTGACGAAACGTTTTCATCACTAAAAGTTTTTAAAAAAAAAATCAAATCGGACTTTTAGTGACGAAATTTTTTGTCACAATGACTTTTAGTGACGGGGCTACAGTGACGAAATGAGTTTCGTCACTAAAAGTCTAATTTTGTCACTAAAGGTCCTTAGTGACGAAAAACCGGACTTTTAGTGACGAATTTTTTCGTCACTGAAAATACATTTTGTTGTAGTGTACCATTGGATTACATTTTCTTCTTATATCCTCTATACTTGTAAAATTTCTAGAAAATTAAAGATCAATAACTATGTCATTAATAATTTGTTTAAATTACAATTTTTTGTAGTTTAAAATTATGCATAAAATATAATCTTATAGATTATAAAGCAAATAATATTCAATTGGCACAAAATTTGACATGTGTATTAAGAGCATAAAGAACATGTAATCTAACGGTTAAATTTTTGAAATGTGTAGTAATATTAATGATATTAAGTAAGGTTGTAGTCTTAGGTTACAATCAATTTTGTAGCTAAACTTTGTCCGTCTAAAATATGATATTTGTTCTAATACTAATTGTCTTGAAATTTTTAGAATTAAAAGTTTAGAAATATGTTTTATAAATATATGCAAATAGTCTAATTATAATGTATTAAATTATATAAAAGTGTTTATTTTTTTTCAAATTCATGTATTGCTTATAAAATATTTAGTAATAATACATTTTACATTTGCATTTGGCCCTAAAATGTGAATTTTGCAAACCATGAATATGAGCAAGGTTTGAATCTGAATTATGGTATTCAATAGAAATGACACCATTTGGAATCTACAAAATTTCTAAAATTTTATTTTCTATTTAAAATTTCTACGGATACGAAAACTTTTCATAGCAATGTGACCATATTTTGCATGAAATGCGTTTAACATGCTAATATCAAAGTAATATTTCATGATTTATAGTAGTATTAGTACAAAGAAACGAATTCATTTGAGGGTAAAGTCATTATTAAATTAAAAAAATACATATATCAAAGTTATGGTTTTACAAAGAAGAGTTTAATGAGTACCACTGTTGATACTGAAATCATATGGGGCAACCCAACCTTATCTAATAAAATAATTGAGGATTGGGTGGATGAATATATTTTATGTTTTCTAGTTATACGGAATAAGAACAAATTCTCAAGAATTAAAAGGATAGATAAGCTTACCACCAAAGTAAACTAAAAGGGATACAAATATATCACCACCAAAAGGAAGTTAACTAAGGATACAAAACTAGATTAGCTCATCACTCTATTGAATACAGATTATCACCACACAAGAGATACAGAAACCAAGACTCACCACCCAAAGGAATCCACCTAAGGGATAAGAGTTATTTTAGAAGAAATCCATCTTCTGAAAAACACAAGCTTTTTAATCTGAAAATACACTTTGATTTTATTTGATTAAGCCAAAAGGCTTAAATAGAGCTTAGAGCAACCCTCTAAGTATAGGAAAACGAAAATAGTAATTAAAAGATTAACTTAACATGATTAAAGTTAGACATGAATCCATTGCAACACCTTGTAAGCATTCTCACCAATCCGTTGCAACACCTTAAAAGGTCCATTAGTTCGAGGTTTTAACTTAGAAGATTTTTTGGAGGAAAATATTTCCTTCCTAAGATGAATCCACACCAAGTCACCTTTCCTAAAAGCTGCTGGTTTTCGATACTTATTTGCTTACTTGCAATATTTCTCATTTTGCTTTCCAATCTTATTTTGGACCTATTCATGCAATTTCTTTATTTCCTTCGCCCTTTCTTCAGCATCACCACTGAAATTCTTGGTAACAGAAGTGTTGTCAATTCAAGTGGTCCAGTAGGGTCAAGGCCATAAACAACTTCAAAAGGACTATGACTAGTAGTTTGACTAGTGGATTGATTATAAGCAAACCCAGCTTGGGCCAAAAGAAGATCCCACTGTCTAATGTTCTTCCCCACAAAGCTTCTTAAGAGATTTCCTAAACTTCGATTCACAACTTCAATTTATCCATTTGTTTGTGGATAGTAAGAAGAGTTGAATTGAAGTGCAGTTCCAAACCTTCTCCAAAGACTACGCCAAAAATGACTTACAAACTTCGAATCATGATTAGAAGTGATAGTTTTTGGAACACCATAAAGTTTGACTATTTCTCTGAAATACAAATCAACAATAAAAGATGCATTTGTAGTCTTGTTACAAGGAACAAAATGAGTCATCTTTGAAAGTCTATCAACCACCACTATAATAGAATCCTTGTTGCTTTGAGTACAAGGCAAACCCAAAACAAAGTCTAATCTAACATCTTCCCATGGAGCCTTGGGAACTAGTAAGTGTACAACTTAGTGTTCTAACTGTGGCTCTTAGCAATTTGGCAGGATTTGCAACTTCTCACAAGAGACATAACATCATGAGTAAAGTTGGGCCAAAAGAAATTTTCTTGCACAAGAGCCAAAGTTTTGTCTCTTCCAAAGTCTCCAGGAAGACCTCCTTTGTGAGCTTCTTGAATAATTGCTCTTTGTAAAGAATATTGAGGAATGCATAATCTGTTGCCTTTGAATAGAAAACCTTCTTGCTTCAAGAAATGGTTAATAGAACCCTTGGAACAATCTTTCCACACATCACCAAAGTTTGGATTATCATCATACAACTCCTTGAGAACTTCAAAACCTAACACCTACACCTCCATAGTGTTTAACAAAGAATGTCTTCTACTCAAGGCATCTACCACTTGGTTCAACTTACCAGACTTGTTTGATAAAAAAAGAATAGGATTGAAGAAATTCAACCCATCTGGCATGTCAACTATAGAATTTATGTTGACTATTCAAATGCTTCAAAGCTTCATGATTAGAATGAAGTAGAAACTCATTTGGAAGGAGATAATGACTCCAATGATCCAAAGCACAAATAACGGCATAAAATTCTTTATCATAAGTATAATATTTTTTCTTACATTCATTCAATTTCTCACTAAAGAAAGCAATGGGCCTACCTTTTTGGCTAAGCACAACACCAATTCCCACACCTAAAGCATCACAACTTTGAACAACTTGTTGAAATTTGGGAGTGCCAGAATTGGAGCTTCTGTCACCTTCTTTTTAGCATCTCAAAGCTTTTTTGGGCTTCTTCATTCCACTGAAACTTTCCTCCCTTCAAACATTCATTTACAGGGGTAATAAGGCTATTGAAGTTTTTGATAAAATGTCGATAAAAGGAAGCAAGCCTATGAAAACTTCTAACATCATGGAGAGAATTTGGCATGAGCCAACTGAATATAGCCTCAATTTTTCTTGGATCCATCTTGATTCCATCACCTAAAACAACATAGCCTAAGAACACCTCATGAAGATGCTTCATATGCTCCTGCTGAGACTTGTTGTATACTAAGATATCATCAATATATACACCAACAAAGTGACCAATGAATGACTTAAAGACATGATTCATTAATCACATAAAAGTACTAGGAGCATTACAGAGCCCAAAGGGCATCACCATCCATTCATAAATCCATTCTCTAGTTTTGAAAGCTGTTTTCCATTCATCACTGGTCTCATTCGAATTTGATGATAACTGCTACATAGATCAATCTTTGAGAAAACCATAACTCCATAAAGTTGGTCAAAGAGATCGTCTAATCGAGGAATAGGAGAGCGGTATCGAATGGTGATCTTATTTACCGCTCCACTGTCAATACACATACATTATGAGCCATCCTTTTTAGGAATAAGGAGAGCTGGAACAACATAAGGAATCATACTCTCTCTTACAAGCCATTTTGCTATCAACTCTTCAACCTACCACTACAACTCTTCATGCTCTTTCTAATTCATTCTATAGCTGGTTTATTAGGCAAAACAGAACCAGACATAAGATCAATGCAGTGTTGCATATCTCTCATAGGTGGAAGGTCGAAAGGAATTTCATCAAGAATGACAACACTAAATCCCTCAAGAAAGGGTATCAACAAAGGAAGTATGTCTACTGGATCCTTCTCTTCTCTAACCATACAATAGCAAACCCCTCACCACATTCTATCAATACTTTCTCTACCTCAGTTTTGGTAAGTAAATTGCTTCCTTCCCCAAGTGAAGGTTTGGGAACATGGATCATTCTTAAAGGAGCCAAAGTTATTTTAACCCCATCATTTTCAAAAGAATAAGTATTTTTGAAACCATCATGACTAGTCTTCCTATCATACTGCCATGGCCTACCAAGTCATAAATGACATGCATCCATGGGCACAACATCACAAATTATTGAATCATTATAATTCCTGCCAATAGAAAACTAAATTAAGCACCTCTTATTTACCTTCACCTTATTGCCTTTGCAAAGCCACTGGAGTTTGTATGGTTGAGGATTATTTTCAATTTCTAATTTCAACTTTTCCACCATGGTTGCTGCAACAACATTCTCACAACTTACTCCATCAATGATAACGTCACAAACTTTTCCATGAGAAGTGCATCTGGTATGGAATATATTGTTCCAAAGCCATTCATCTTCCATATAGGCTACCTTGAGACTTCTTTGAACAAAAAGTGACTCTCTTTGGTTAGCATAGATCACCTCCTCATTGTAATCAGTAGGTTCATGAGCAACCAGTGCTGACTTATCTCCATCCTCTATTTCCACATCTCCTAACAATAGAAACTATCTTGCGATTTGGACAATTAGTAGCAATATTTCCAAAGCCTTGACATTTAAAACAACTACGGCCTGTACCAGAGGTGTTGGGATGATTAAAACTTGATGCAAATTCATTCTTTGGTGGTTGCTTGAAAGTGGCTGTCTTGGGTAGTGCAACAGCCTTCGAAGTGGACCACTCCCTCAGTTAAAAACCCACTTTTAATTATAAGATCGAAAGCTACTGTCACGCCTTTCTTTCAGTTACTTCTCCACTTTCATAGCAAGCTTGCAAACATCATTGTAAGTTCAATAGGATTGTAATTACTGTCAAACTCTACTGTATACTCCTTCACAAAAAGATCTTTTTGTTTGAAATTATGAAATCTCAGAAAAGCATCTTGCTTGAAGTGGTCAGGTAAGTATTTTCTCTTGAGGTTTCTTTTCATCTTTTCTCATGTCACAGTACAATCTCTTCCTTCCCATTGTCGCTGCCTCTTAAGATGCTCCCAACCGATTGAAGCATGTTTCCTCAACTTGATAGCTACAATTTTTTCTTTGTGATTTTTTGGAACATCTTTGAAATCAAAGATTCTCTCAACAGTAGTTAGCCAATCAATGAAATCACTAGGTTGCATTTTCCCTTCAAATTCTGGAATTTCCACCTTTATATCATAACCTCGTTGTAAGTTTCTGAGATGACAAGGATGGGGTGGAGTGCTCCCATTGGAGGAATGACTTTGAACACAATGAAATGGATTCTCCTCTTCATCACCGCCAATAAGATTCTAAATTATGATGTCTAGGACCTCGCCCTTTATTCTCGTAAAACTACAAATGCTCCTAGAGTTGCTTAAGTTGTCTCCTTAAATCATCCATTTCACAATCTTGATGATCTCTCTCAGGTATCTCAACATTATTTCCCCGTCGATGATGTACAGCCATTGAACCAGAGCTATGATACCAACTGCTACTGGAATCGTATGGAGCAACCCAAATTTATCTGATATGATAAATGAGGATATGGTGGTTGAATATATTTTATGCTTTCTAGTTATATGGAATAAGAAAAAATACTCAAGAATTAAACGGATAGATAAGCTCACCACCTAAGTAAACCTAAAGGAATACAGATATTATCACCACTCTATGAGATACAAATTATTACCACCCAAGAGATACAGAAATCGGGACTTGCCACCTAAAGGAATCCAGCCAAAGGATAAGATTTAATTTAGAAGAAATCTATCTTCTGAAAAGCACAAGCTTTTTAATCTGAAAATACACTATGATTGTAATTGATTAAGCCAAAAGGCTTAAATAGAGCTTAGAACAACCCTCTAAGCATAGGAAAACGAAAATAGCAATTAAAACATAAACTTAACATGACCAAAGTCAACATGACTCTTAGGACCTAGAAATATAATAAAATACTTGTCTGCCTAGGAGAAATAAAACATAAAGTCTGATACATCCTAGGAGACACCAATTAAAGATTGTTTGACTTCTTTAAAGTTTAAAATGATGTTCTACACTTCTGATCTTCAAGGAAAGCATTTGGGCCGAACTAACATCAGATTAAGCTTGCTAGAACTTGGGATACTTTGATGTCAACTGTTGCTATATTGGAAGAAACTAATAACTCTTCATAAAAAACCTCACTTTAAATTGTCACCTTAGTCCACAAAATGAGTCAAGTAGGCCCTGCACCAAGCTCCATGGGAATTGGTCTAGAAAAGAAATTTTCCATCAAAATCAATGTATTTAACTTCCCTCTTTGCATAAATCCCTTGAAATTAGACCAGTCAATTGGTTCTGAGCAATATCAAGATATCGGCCTGTTTGGTTAGGGTGTTTGAATAAACGCATTTGATACGAGTGGCAAAAAAAAAAAACAACGCATTTGATAAGGGTGTTTTTTATTGGAGTGTTTTAGTTACGTTACTCATTTAAGGGTGTTTAAACACTGAATTTAGAAAACTATTCTTACCAGTTTTCAAACAACGTTGCTCAATGATACTTTTGTAAATATGTTAAAAATCATGGGGCCCACTTAATTAGACAACACATAAACTGGCCTCTCTCTCCTCATATAAAAAATATTAAATTGTACTGTGCTTTTCAGCTTAAAAAAAAAAACACACACACATACCAAACACACAATTATGTTTTTTCACACACTAAAACTTGTTATTTGAAACATGGTATCAAACACATATTTTATTTTATGAAAACTGTAAACACATGTTTTCAC